>JAJJWW010013138.1:0-92271 GCA_023531295.1 Papaver armeniacum | reverse complement strand
GGAATGACAAAAAAAAAAAAACTGGCAAATTTAGGGGCGCCTCCAAACGAATTAGGGGCGACACAAAAGGACAAAATAGGTCATAATCCGAAGGTTAATCCATAATCGGAAGTTTAATCCATAATCCCGTTTTTTTAATGGTCAAACTACCCTTTACAATCGGTAGTTAATCAACAATCGGAAGTCAATTTAGTTTATATAGCTTCCGAAAATAAAGTATCCCCAAAATAAAATCCTCTATCTTTTGAATTTTGATTATCCTATAATCGGTAGTAAATAAAGTTATCTTGACTCCCGATTAAAGTAGACATTTGGCAAATATCCTACCATAATCGGTAGTCAATATAGTTCATATAACTACCGAATATAGAGTAGCCCCAAAATGAGATTTTGCAAAAAATCCTCTTTTTTTCAATTTTGGTTGAGCATATAATCGGTAAGAAATGAAGAGTTATCATGACTTCCGATTATACATTAGGTCTTTTGTTGAATTCCTATCATAATCGTATGTCAAAATAGTTCATATAACTACCGAATGTAGAGTAGCCTAAAATGAGATTTTGCCAAAATCCTATAATCGGTAGTAAATAAAGTTATCTTGACTCCAGATTCAATTATTCTCGGGAATTAAATGACCGTGTCAGCAGAGGACCGAAACCGGGAAATCCAAAAGCAGATCGAAATTCAATTTTCTCGTAGAAATTTTTTTCTACGAGACGCCATCTCACACTCTGCTAGGGCGCCGCCCCTAGACCCCATGCGACCGACCTCGAGTCGAACCTGGCCGGGAGGGCTACGCCCCGGACCCCCTCGTACCCCATATATAGCGTACCGTCGTTGTATTCATACCACGTCCATGCCCCGCACCGAGCTTTTCAATCGCATTGGTTGAGCCTATAATCGCATTAGCAAATGAAGGTATACTTACTTGGATTATACGGTGGGCCTCTTTGCAAATATCCTACCATAATCGGTAGTCAAGATAGTTCATATAACTACCGAATATAGAGTTGCCCCAAAATGAGATTTTGCAAAAATTCTTTATTTTTCTAATTTGGTGGAGCCTATAATCGGTAGTCAAAATAGTTCATATAACTACCGAATATAGAGTTGTCCCAAAAATGAGATTTTGCAATCGGTAGCTAACTAAACTACCGATTATGAAGGGGCATACAAGTATTTTCATCCTATTTTGTTTTTTGTGTCGCCCCTAATTCGTTTTGGGTCGCCCCTAAATTTGCCAGCAAAAAAAACTCTAATTAGTTCAGTGGCTTAAAAACAATTTTCTCTTAGTGGTTAGACAACAAAGTGATGCATAAAAACACTTGAGAAGCAGGACAAAAATGAAAGTTCGTTAATTTTTTTTAAAGATTGATTGACCAAATTAATGCAATACAAACCTTAAAGCATTGGCTTGTTTCTATATTAAGAATTGGATAATCTTATGGACAGCAATGCTTGCGAGCATTCACAGTGGGCGACATTTATACCACAGAAAACCGTAGCCGCAACAGCAGGATTCCCTTGCCAGACACTTGGTAAAAGGGCTGGCGCTGCATTTATTTGGTCTGGGAAGGTTAGGAGGGGTTGGTGGATTTGGACTCGTTTTAGTTGGGCATGAAGTTAGAATGTTCGTACCACAACCACCTACTTTACCTGGACCATTATGTAGCATGTGCACGTAACCTTTCATTCCCGACTCACCCCACAATCAGCACATCATGGTGGCGTTGAACATGGTCCACTGCAGCTCCCTGATAAATAAGCAGCAAATATTTTAGCCTTCAAAACAGGTCGCACTTCCTCATTGCATTATGAGTCTGTTGTATCCATATATTTTAGCCTTGAGTAATTCTTTACCATTTGCTAGTACGTGGGTACAACCATAAATGGTTACCGGACATATTTTTAATTATAAAATTAAAAACATAAATCCATCAAGAAATTAGTGTAAATGAAAAAAGAAGAAGATAGTTTTGAAGAGCTAAGAGCTACGTAATACCTTGTTATTGTTGCACGTTCTTAATCCAGTTTGATATGGATAGTCTCCTCCAGTGTCATCCCTCCATTCTTCATGACCCATTTATATGTGTAATCCATAAGACCACCACAGCACCCGCTACTGTAGGACTTGTCGCAATGAACTACCACATCTTAAAAGAGTGGTAGATTTGAGTGCTACCACATCATACAAACATTTTGAGTAAGATCTGAGTGTACCCACTACCGCATCTTAAAAGGGTAATGCTTATCGAGCCAAAAGATGCGCACAAAATATTGCAGAATGGCAGATCTTGTGTTCAGGTTTCGTTTATTTCAAACTCTCGAGCATCAAGCTGAAGAAACAGGTTCTATAACAGTTGTATTGAATATATAGACTAAAGACCAAAGCGTAACATAAAATGAAAAAGTCCCAAAATTTTGTAGATGCATAGCATAAGCCTACTAAACAATGAAGGTATAACATAAATATTTACGGTTTTAACATGGTGAACTAACTCGGCCTGTGAGAACTTACATAAGCGCAACAATATAACCAAATAAAAATCTTAATAAACTGACTAAGATGACTTCATAAATTCAAAGTTATCTCTAGACTCTAGTAAGCAAGCCCGATGTTACAGTTCCAAAATTGGCATACATGAAGGTGAATCCCTAATGTATAATAGAAATGGGCTCCTCACAGTGAATCCAAAGTGGAATTTCCATTGGCTTCATTTTTCGGTCACTTTTCTTAGAAAGAGAACATAAAACTTGATCAATTAGCATTTACATAATAACCATGGAAAGTGGTAAACTTTAACATTGAAACATTTAATAATCTCACAGTATCTTAACTGCTATAAAATGCTTAGAAATTTCTTCTAAAAGTCTTAGGTTTGATAACTTCGATTCGGATATTGATCCGGATATTGTATTTAATTAGGTCTAATGATCCGGATATTGTATTTCTTTACGAAACAAAAAATCTGGATAAAAAATTGATTAGATACACTAGATGTTTGAATTTCTCTAAGTATCATTTTGTTAACCCTTTAGGTTTATCTGGTGGCCTTTTTTTAATGTGGAAGGAAGGTTTTGATTTTGAAGTGGTTGATATGAATGCTAAATGTATAGCCTGTGTAGTAAGCTTTGATGCTAGGAGTGGAAAAACTTTACTTGTGTGCATGTATGGTGCTTTAGATGATGTAGGGATTTCTAATCAATGGAATTTTATGCATAATTTAGTCTCCAGATTTAATTATCCACTTGTGATTATAGGCGACTTGAATTTTGTGCTAAGACAATGTGAGAAACAAGGAGGTAACCCTGTGTTACAGTCACAACTTGATAGTGTGAATTACCAACTTGATATGTTAGGAGTATCTGATGTTAATTTCATTGGCAGCCCGTATACTTGGTCTAATAGAAGGTCTGGTAATGATCTTATTCTTGAACGACTTGATAGAACACTTGTTAATAATGAGTGGTACAATTTTTTTCCAAATGCTATTGTGTATCACTTAGCTAGCCTTGGAAGTGACCATCTTCCCATAATGTTAGTCAGTTCTAGAGAGGATAATCCTACTAGAAAGCCTTATAGATTTAATAGATGTTGGTTCAGGGATGTTAGCTGTAAGTCTCTTATTACTAATAATTGGGTTCATGATAATAATGGTTCCCATGCTTTCAGATTAACAAAATCTTTGTCTAATGTTAAGCATGTTAAGTCTCAGGAATTGTACTAGCTTTCTAAAATATTGGACACACATAAATAACATACTGAGAACCAACTTGGCATGGTTTGCAGAATGGCTCTAGGGAAAATAACTTAGCTGAGATCATTGAACTGGAGAATCAGCTTAAACATTGGTATGAGGTCCAACAAGACTTCTATATGCAGCGTGTTAAAGATGATTTGCCTCTTCAGGATGTTAATTCAAGGTATTTTCATGATAAGGTGAATTATAGGAAACGGAGAACCCAAATTGACTCTATCCGATCTAATATAGGTGTTTGGCTTTACGACGAAGTAGTATTGCTAGTGAACTAAGAGAACATTTCTCTAAGATTAGCAGGACTACGAATCCTGATAATCCTGATGATTTCCTAACGCATTTGTGCCCTTGCATAACTGAAGAAGAAAACAATGCTCTTCTTCTTACTCCTACTGACGAGGAAATCAAGAGTGTTGTTTTCCAGATGAAGCCATGGATGACCCCGGGTCCGGACGGCTATCCACTGGTTTTTATCGGCAAATGTGGAGCGTAGTTGGTGTTAGCATAATTAAGATGGTAAGAGATTTTTTCCACTCAAGGCATTTACTAAAACAGATGAACCATAGCTTCGTTAGTCTCATACCAAAATGTAATACACCTAAGAGTGCTTCTGACTACAGGCCAATAAGTCTTAGTAATGTAACTTACAAAGTTATTTCTAAGTTATTAGCTAGTAGGTTAAAAAAGGTCATGGATAAATTTATCAGCCCATACCAAGCAGCTTTCTTGTCGTCTAGGCTAATAACTGATAATATAGTCTTAGCGCATGAAATGGTAGACACTATGAAGAAGTGTAGGGCAGAGAAGGGTCTTATGGCTGTTAAGCTTGATATGTCGAAAGCTTTCGATAGAATTGAGTGGAAGTTTTTGGTAGCAGTTCTTAGACGACTAGGATTTCATGAATTTTGGTGTGAAATGATTTATGAGTGTGTTTCAACTGTCTCAGCTTCTATTTTACTGAATGGCAGCCCAGGTGATGTGTTTTATCCTACAAGGGGTCTTAGACAGGGAGACCCCTTGTCTCCGTATCTCTTTATAATATGCATGGAGTCGTTATCTCGTCTGATTGTTCAAGCTGAGAATAATGGTAGTATTCATGGAATTAGGGTTACTAAAAATAGTCCTTCGATTAGCCATTTGTTCTTTCTTTGACGATCGTTTAATCTTTTACTAGAGCCACCGTTTAGGCGCTAGGAAGTTAGAAGAAATAATTCACAAATTCGGTAAATACTCAAGGTCAATCAATAAACTTTGAGAAGTCTTGGTCTTGCCTTTAGTCCTAAGACTAATCCTAATACTAGGAATCACATTGCTAGCATTCTAAATATTAAACGTATGGCACTACGGGATAAGTATTTGGGGTTCCACTATTGATCCGGAGAAATAAGGTTGAAACTTTTGCTCACTTAGAGGAGAAATTTGGAAATAAACTAGCTTTATGGAAGGGTAAACATTTTAATCAGCCAGCTAGAACAGTACTTACTCAAACAGTATTAGGATCTCTAGCTTCTCATCACCTTGCGGTATTTCCTATGCCGAAGGTGCTCACTGATAAGTTTGATAGGATCCAGAGAAATTTTTTACTGAATAAGAAACATAATAAAAGCATACAACCGATTAGGTGGGACAACATTGCTCAACCTAAGGTCCTAGGTGGTTTGAACATTAAAAAAGCGAAGTTATGAATACTTGCACTTCTTAGTAAACTTGCTTGGAGAATTAAGTGACCTAGGAAGATTCCCGTGTTCTTCTATAATGAAAACTAAGTACTTTCCATCTCATAATCCTCTTCATTATGTTAATGATAAAAGTGGCTCTTGGATTTGGAAAGGTGTATGCAGGGGTTTAGAAACCATTAGGGAGAATTACTGTTGGGAGGTAGGAGACGGTAGGAATATATCAATATGGAAAGATGTTTGGATCCCTGGTTGGAAGAAACCACCTCCTTCACAGTTTTCCTCAAATTTATATGAATACTGTAGATCAATTGATTGATCACGATACTAAGTCATGGAAATTGGATGTGCTGCATAGTTTGTTTGATGATAGAATTGTTAGTGATATTGTTAGTATCAGAATTCCCTCTTATGGTAAAGACCAATTGAGGTGGGTTCCGGCTTCTAATGGTGTGTTCTCTGTAAAAACCGCATATAGAGCTGTTTATACTGCTAGTAACGGTGGTAACAACAGCACTGGAACTAATAATTTCCCATGGACTAAGTTTTGGAAAACAAATCTGCCGCCCAAGATTTTGCACTTCTTGTGGAAGTGTGTGCAAGGGTGTTTACCAGTCAGAGATAGATTAGGTAGACATGTTGCGGCTATTAGGCCTAGTTGTCCTTTATGTGATAGGGCTGTGGAGTCGATCCAACATCTATTGATAGATTGTGATATAGCTAAGGAAATATGGTATTCTGTTAACATTCAGCTTGCAGGTACAATTGATGGCGTTTCCATTAATGATTGGATATCTAGCTGGTTTTCTGCAGGTGGTAATAATGATGGAAACCATCATGAAATGATTAACATTGCAGGCTTTACACTCTGGCATATTTGGAAGCTGAGATGTGCAGTTGCCTTTGATAATGCACAAGTGAATATTGCTAATACAAAGGAGCGATCAAGCTATGTAATCACCGGGTAACAAGTAGCGGTTATCAATTGGTTGATAGGAACATAGGCATTATATCTAGAGTTGAAGTGGTTTGGAAGAAACCACCAATGTCGTTCATAAAGATTAATTTTGATGCTTCATTTGTAAAAGAAACTAAACGTATGAGGGCTGGTCTAATAGTTGTTGATGATGCGGGCAATTGGAGAGCAGCGGGTTGCGTTCCAGGGGTAGCTCAAGACGCTGAAAAGGCAGAAGCATTGGCAGCTTTGGAAGGGATAAAGTGGGCAGTGGAGCACCAAGTTCTTAATCTACAGCTTGAAGGAGATTGTGTCAATGTTGTGAATGCGATTAATGGAAAGAACGGAGCAGTAAAATGGACAACAAATAGTATTATTTTAGATTGTCTAGAACTTCTTAAATATTTTAATAAGTGGGACTGTGTTTATGTCCCTAGAGACACTAATGAGGTTGCGCACCTTCTGGCAAAAGATGCAAATCTTGATGAAAATCCTGTATTCTGGTATGAGGAGTTACCTTTATGGCTATCCTCAAAAATATCAGAAAAACTTGATGTATCACAGTGATGTTTTTAATATAATTTTTCCTTTCCTATTAAAAAAAAAAAAAAAAAAAAAAAAAAAAAAAAAAAGATAACTTCGATTCCCAAAGGATACACTCTGGAAAGGCCAGGGTCCAAACAATTCAATGCGATAATAGTTCCAAAAGTTTGTTTTAATTATTCCATGTACTTGAGGAAACTTCTTCGTTTTAAAATACAACAACTTAAACCCCTAAGCGCCTCAAAACAGTTGAAACTATACCCTACAAAATCTAAGAAACAGAGATAACATGAATCTGTCAAGGCCCATAAAACACAGCATCTAAAAACTGCGAGATAGATAAATATGGATAATAAGCAATTTGGCATTACTTAACTACTGAGAGATTATTTTACCCCTCAAAGATGTAAAATCAATAATACAAAACAAAGCTAGGCTAAGTTTGCCTATCCCGAGTGGTGGTCGGTTTGTCCGTGGGAAAGATAAATCAAGGGATGTGGTTCTCCGACCACCCCCTACAACTCGCACACGTGGCATTAATTCCAATATTATAAATGAAAAATGAATACTCAAGTCAAGATATGGAATTTCAAAAATTATAACGGGAGGTTCGAACTCATGACCTATTGTGTCATAAGAGTGGCCTCTAACCGTGTTCTACCTTAGTTGGAATTGATAGAAAAGATAAATCAACGAGTTGTGGTTTGTTCAACTTAAATACCATAATTGCTTTATTAATTAGTGTTTCACTAATTGCACATAATAAATAATCTATTCCTTATATAGTGTTTTATTAATTAGTATTTCACTAATTGCTCATAATAAATGACTAATCATTTTTTAATTATAAATGTTTTCTTAATTAATTATAATATTTATTTCTATTAATAAGTTATTTTGATAAATATAATCAATAGACATTTTACTGCGACAATGAGTAGTAGAAGAGGTGGAGGCCGAAAGATTAGTGGTGGTTAAAGGGCGGAGCCAAGCACAATTATATTTATTTTTGTTGTTTTATCGTAAAATGGGATACAAAGTCCATTTTTCACATGTATCCAACTTGCCAAGAATTTTTCTCCCTCTCTCCTCAAAATCGTGGCTCACTTCCGGTTTATGGTGGAAGAAGTAGTGACGGTGAATCTTTGGTGAGTAGTGATGGACAATATTAATTTTATATTGTCGTTACAACATCGATAACATCGTAGTGTAGAAATTGTTGTTGGTTGTTTTTAACACTTTTGATAAAGGAAGGTATCATATATTTTAGGGATGATATCATACAAGACAATATTTTCATGATCGTAGTTGGATCACCCAAATGGTACCCCTGTTATCTTTGGTACTATATCGTATAAATCATGATTTTTAATGTTAAAATAAAATTGATTGCAATACAAAAAAAGCATATATATACGGAAAAAAACTAATGAAACTAATCAATTGACGAAATTTTGTTCAATCTAAACCTCATACATTGGCATTTGTGATTGAAAATTAGAATTGCGTCCAACAACCTACATGGGATGGGTGGCAGTGGTGGAGTCAAAATTGACATTGAGGAAGCCTTTTTTTTTTTTAAAGAAACATGTAAACTTTGGTGAACTAAACCATAAATATATATGGAAAAAGTACTATTTATAAAATAAACTAAAAAATTTATGTAGTTATTAAAAATTTAAGGGGTTAGAGCCAGGTTAGTCAACCCTTGGCTCCACCACTAGGTGGTGGTGGATAAAAAAAGTGGATTCATATGGTTTTATGGTGGTGGCGGGTATTGGTGAACAAAAACATATTATGCTAATTTCGTAACGCCACAAAATGTGTAACGTTATATTATAAAGTATAAAACGTGGTTGATCATTCTAATGTTAAAATAAACTCGATAAAACACATGTCCATTTTAAAAAATTGGTGCAATCAATTGCCATGTTATGTAATAACTAAACGAACGACACGAATCAAGACCAGAACATATGAAATTATTTATTATCGATTTTTTTATGTAAAGAGTGGTCAGGATTCGTCCTTAGCAAAGATAAATGATTAATTAAATTTTTATTATATAAATGTCCCTTTAATAATCTAACATAAATACATAATTTTACTAAAAAATATATTAATTCTAATGGTGGTAGTGGAAGTAGGGTTAGTATAAGCGGTGGCGGGTGTTTGTGAATGGTGGAGGCGGTAACATTACTATTGGTGGAAGAAATAGTGGCGATGGATGGTTTTTATGGTGGTGCGGGTGTGGGTAATAGTAGTGTATAATAATAGTTTTTGCTTTTTAGTGAGTTTTATTGTATTGTGAAAGATGTAATGGGTTGTTTTTAGCATGATTGATAAGGACAAAAGCCAAATATTTCGAGGATGATACCGGAACGTATAAGACAATATGATCATGACTGTTCGATCACCCGTATTATATAAAGGCAATTGGTGTACCCGCGTAAGAGAACATTATCGCTCTCTCAAGTACTATTACATTCTTTTTCCCTAAAGACCATCAATGTCGAGTTGTTTCGCGACAACTACCTACAAAGATAACAACTTTCACTCAATTCCCATATAAAACCTTATTGACCGGAAAATGTATTTGCATTCTAAAATATTTGTTTGAAAATTATGTTTGTTCATCAAAATCATCATAAAACACTCTAAATCATAAATCTAAATTTCGCCTCCGATGTTTATAGAATATTTTTTATATTTTACATTCTCAAATCATGTGACCTCTTGATGACAAATCAACAATATCAAATTACGGATCAATATGTATAGGTTTCATTCACTGGGTTAGAAGGTAGAGTAGACACATATGGGTAGATCACACGCAGAACATGACTGAGAATACTTCAATAATTTGGTCAAGAGATAAGGTCGAAAATTTAAGATTAACTTTCTATAAGACTAATTAGATCGGCTTCGATAGGAGTTGACTAAAATATGGATTAATAATAATTTTCACGTAAGACAATTGCAAAACATAGTTTGGATAACTCTGCCTATGTAAAGAGTGGTCAAGATTTGTCCTTCCTCAATTGTTATGTTACGTGAGAAGAAGGTGATATCTAAGATTGAGGTATAATTCAAATCTATTAGATTCATATCATTTACAATTGGATGCCTTGAAAAAATTGACGTGTTGTTATCATTATTACAGGCAAGGGATACATTGACCACACTTGCGCAAATAGCTCACTTCGCAAATGATTGGTGTTGCCTATACTATCTAGGATGCAACGAGGAATTTGAGGAAACAAGGCACCGAAGCGATGTCCTAGTATTTTGGATATAGTAACTTAGACCCGATGTAATACTTATGTTCTGTTTTTTTTTTTTTTTTAGTTTTTCCACAATCTATTTATTTAAGAAAAATGAACATTGCAAATACATAACATCAACAAAAAATTAGACAGATTGCGTTTGACAATAATGACTACTGATGGTCCGGAAACGGCAAAAGAAAGGAATTGTTGTAGAAGAATTGTTGGGATATACAACGGATTACTTGATACGAATGAAGGAGGTATAACTATTTCGATTCCGAAATCACATAAAGTTCACGATAGAAGATGACATCAAGTTTAAAGTTAGTAACAAACATAATATGGATAACTAAAATGTTAAAAACAGACAAGATATATAAACTTAGAAAGCCGTGGGACTTGAAGAGGCCAATTTTGAAAACTATAGTCTTAGAAAGCAACGATCCACAATACCATAATTTTTTTTTATAAATATTCAACATAGAATATGTCAACTTTGGTAAAGGATCTATTGACAATCTATTAATTGGAAATAGGATCATGGAGTACAATATGTGTTCAAGGTTCTTTATGAGGTAATGTGTCGCCAGATTGTATTCCAAGGGAATGTAGGAACATACGGAAGTGACAAAATTTCCAAGACTTTTGAAGTTACCAAAGCCTTCGTTAAGACGAATTGCCGGGCACAATACTTTGTTGAAGATTTAATGGCAGAGGTTCGCATATATACAATCCCTTCGAAAAGGTAATGGGTACACATTTTAAACATTGTCATCTAATGGGTGTTAAAAAATTACAGGGAAATCATGTCACATTGGATAGTTTGTATCATTCGTTCGATGCAAAAAAATACTATTCTCTTCTTATTTGGAGGATCGACAACATGACCATGATAGATGAGTCAGCTGGAGCGAAATAGGAGCATGTGGAGACTTTTATGGACGATATTGATTAGTTGATTTCAACGAGATGAGTAACTGCTGACGACATATTTCAAAAAAAATTAAACTTCCATGTTCATGTAGAGCATTATCTCATTATAAGCAATGAACCTAAATAAAAAAATGTCTGGAAGTTAAGATTATATTTCTTTCGTTTGAGCAAATCTCCGGCGGTAAAATATTAAAGGAAAAAACAAAGTAAAAAAGAGAGGAAAATCCCAACTATTTTTATGACAAACACATATTAAATCATAAGGAGTTCAAAAGTATTCGGGACACAAATTATACGATATATTAAAAATGAACCAACATCATGGCCCGTGCCGTTACGGCACAGGTTAAGGGCTAGTCTCAAGTATAAAGCATAGTTTGGCTAACTTTGCCTATCTGAGTGGTGGTCAGGATTTATCCTTGGCAAAGATAAATCAAACGTTGTGGTTTCTCTTTGACGTTAACGGTTTCACCTGTTGCCCCTCCGCGTCCAAGTTTAGTCAGGAGCAATGAATGAGAAACAAATGGGCAGTAGAAACTTTATAGTTGCGTAGATAATTTTCTAGAGAGCTTATGAGATCATAAATCAGAGGAATGAGAAAAAATATCAAATCTCCTCCTCCTAGCCTCCTAAGCTTCTTTTTTTTTTTAATAGTTTCTAAATCAAAATTCTAATTTGATTCTGATTGTATTCTGAATTTGGTATTCTTTCATGTTCTCTTATTTAAGTGAGAATTATTTTATCAATTTGGATATTTAGTTTTTATTGTTGAGATTTTACAGGGTATGATCTGTAAATAGAGGTATGGAAAACTTGTGGTGGTCCTTCTGTATATGATCCCAATGAAGAAGAGATAGGAGTAGTTTATTAGTTCCTGAAGGTACGTTGATTGATTTTGAATTTCATCACTTTTATGGAAATTTTGGATCTTAGGTATTTCTTTGTTTAGATCATTAAGTTGGAATTCATTTGGCATTCCTTTGGGGTTCTATTTTATTAATTTCAATGACTAAACTTATTCTGGGTTGATTTATAGTGATAGATTTGGTTTCTTCATCTTCCAATTTAATGTAGTTAGTAGATCATTGCCAACCTGCTTAATCTGGGTTGCTCACTACTTCTAGATGGATTCTTGGGGGTGATTGAATGGGTTTTTTCTGTGACTTCAATTTTTGAGCAAATAATGTTTTCTTAATCAATTCATACCAGCAAATTGCTATTCTGCTCTTTAACGATCCTAAAATCTATATTTAATGTTTAGGGTGTTGCTGAACTTGGTTGTCTTAATGGTTGAATTTCTTATGCTGATTGTTGTTATTGTTTTTAATGCAGAAAGGATGTTCTACATCAGCTTTCCTCCTTAACCAGATACATATGCTTTTGCCGTTATTATGTGCCGCACTATTGTTTCTTCTTTAGCTTTTACAGAGTGATTTCAGGGTACCAGACTGCCCGACTAACTAAGGTCAGAGATCTCCTCTATATTTTTCTTATGCCATTTTTAAATAATTTGATTTTATTGCAAATGCTTTTGATCTTGCTCTGAAAGAAAGATCAATGATGCTAGAAGGTGAACCATTTATTGATTATTTTCTAAGATTTGATTATGAAGGATTGTATAATCTTACTATTCGGGTATCATCTTTTTCGATTCAAGGTTTTTTTTTTTTTTTTTTAAGTTTGTTGGTGCGTTGTACTTTTTTGTTCTGGAAAAGAGATAACCAGCTGAAACGGTGCAACCAACTTTAAAGAAATGTTTGTATCGTCGGTTGACTCGGTTCCCTAAAAGAAATGGTTTCACTGATAATAAGGTTTGCATAGCTTTGTAATGTCAAGTACCAGTAACTATATATATGCTCATAGAGCTATTGGCCCGATGCCCTTGAGAAGAAAATGCGGTACTTGCGTACCTTATCCTGTATAGATGAATCAGATGGCATGGAGTTGGAAAATGCTCACATAACGCATGATTTAGTTTAAGATGAAAAAGAAGTAAATAACGGGTGATTCTTATGCAATTTTAGGACTTAGAAATGTTGGTTAGGTGATGCCTTCATTTTAACATTTAACATGCAACTGTTCTTATTTACTTTGTGATCCAGTTGATTGCTATCCGTAGACAGTGAAATGTGTTAAGAATTTAACACTAATGGTAGTTAATGTCATCAGGTTTTGTTCACTGGCCAAAGCCAGTATGTTGGTTTGGGCTAATTAAATTCAAAATTTTAACCATCTCTTTTATGGGTTCACTGAAATGAAGTTTTTTATCTTCATAAATGAGATACTTTGAATTTATCTTCTTATGCAGTTGTGATTATGATGAGCACCATCAAGACTGGATATTATTTTTGCAATATGAAGATCCTTTAAAATGCTGCGACAAAGAGTGAGAAATGCTTGAAATACATTTATCAGTACAACGACTAATGATTTCCAGTTTATAACAATGATTCGGTTGCACCTATTTCTTGCATATCGTTCTTCCAAGAATGATTGCTGGATGGGACTGTTTATAAAGGTGAGAAGTAAAAAAAAAAAAAAAAATATTTGTCACTGTAAATTTCACCACAGAACCCTGTTAACAAAAATGATTATCTTGGTGAATATACCAGTGAGCTAATACCCCCAAAGAGGAACAGACAAGCACGGATTGATTTATGATCCTGTTGATTTGAAATATCTCTGTATTTCTATTCACAGTGGACTAGTTTTTCTAAGTGGAACTAATAAACTACTCCTTTCAGCTTAATACATGGCCATTATATGATTCACAATATGTCAATAACTCTACTGACATCTTATATGTGCTTCACCAACCCGTATCAGATTTTAGCGAATAAATATGTTAGCAAAGCATGAGCGATCCAACATGGTAACTTTTAGGCAGACAACCCCTAATTGATCATCTCTCATCCTTATTGTCTTGATTTTTTTGGTTCTCGATCGTGTTTAACTCTTTTACTTGAATATCTCATCTATCTTTTACTAACTTATAAACCTTTGCTCTATTTGTGAATTGTGAATCTCATTCGTCGATCAACATCCTCTTATTTGGGTTGATGCAGGTATTGGTTTCATCTTATAGGTTGTGTGCATGATTTTCTTTCGTAAACTATCCACAAATTTGTGTAGTTCAAAAAGTATATTGGACATTAATTGAAAAACAATTGATTGTACAGACTCTAAACATGTTTTTATACAGTTTTTTTATTTTCATTGTATCAATGTTCTATATAGTTTTTTCCTTTTCATTGTATCAATAAAAAAATTTTCATTGTATCAATGAAATTGTCAAGATATATTTGCTTCGGTAGTGATGATGAATATCCTTCACTAGGTTACTATTGGGAACAGAAATGAAAGAGAAGGTTTGCTCTAATTTGATATATATATATCGATTGGAAAATCTTAGTAAGCATCATTCTTATTTTGTGTAAATATTTAAACACCAGAATGTATTAATTTATGTAGAAAGATAGCCACACCGCGATGATAAATTACATTAGAGTGGGTACATACTACATAGGAAGATGTTGTTTTGATACCATACCCTTTACATGTTCTGCAAAAGTGTTGTTTTGATAACTCTATATATTTTTTATGTGTACAGGAATCTGAGAGCAAAGGAATTAAGAAAGCAGCTTTGAAATCTAAAGAAAAGTTGTGGAGCAAATTCGAACATCAAGATTAGAAATGGGCGCTAAATCAAAGAAGTGAGCTCTTTAAAGGTTAAAGATGCTCTGTTGCTATTGTTAATGAGAAACACATCACTTGCTTTATAAGTCCGACTGTGTCGAACCGGTTCTGCCAAAGATTCATTATTTATATGGGCAACCATTAAGAATGCGATATGTGAATCAGTAAAAAATAATATAATCACTCCAGCATCTTTATTTTGTACCATTGAGTTATTATCTTATAATAACATTTAGAAGCAATCTTTTTTTTGTGTGTGTTTGTACATAGTGTTTTGGAAAATGCTACATTTACCAAGAATTTGTCCCATGAGTAATTCCGCCTGAGACAAACAGTGGAGCCCACCATACCACACACAGGTTTACATTCTTATTTAAGAGTCATACTGATAGATAATACGTTATCTTTTTTTTGATCGGTAAAGAATTTGGTGCACAGATTTGAACTCAGGTCACTGGTATCATCACCCAATGACTTTACCACTGTCTACAAATGACACCAGCAAATAATACGTTATCTTGAAGTTACAAGTTGTAGATATGATGAAGGGAGACACAGTCGTAACCTTAGTCCTTACATACACGGGAAAATCATCAGTTATATCGGAGGCTTTGGATGTAAGTTGTCATTTATTGATGTTGCTGAGATTAGTGAGAATAGTGTTCCACTTTTTACGAGCAGTTATTTTCAACCATCAAATTAGCGCTCGATTAAAAAACGGCCGTCTTGCGTTACGGCACGGGTTAAGAGCTAGTTACCTGCATAAAGCGGAGAATAATTTCAAAAGGACGACATCAGGGATAAAGGCCAAGCTGAACGTATTTGTCAGGCCTTAAACAGATCTCTCCTTGCTCCATCCAATCCAGATATCTCCATTGTAGCTCCAGATTGAATTTAAGGCTTGACTTGTCAACTTAAATGTGAACACGAGAATCGGGTCTGTTCCACGTGTTCACAAACAATCTTTATGAGAATTGAATACGTGCACTGAGGTGTGAGAAGTGTATAACATGCCTGGGTAGATGATAATTCATAGATTCCAAACCCCTCTAGTTTGTCATGATCTCATCATCATCCCCCAAGGTTTTAGGTCTGAGATACGAGTATGTAGATGAAACTATCAGTGCAAAATGTAAAAGAGACAGAGGTTTACGTGGTTCAGCACTAAGGCTTACATCCACGGGTCTGAGGAGATTTCCTATAAGATAAACAGTTACAAAGATGATCACAAGATCATGTGGCCATCGACCACTTGAGCTAAAACTCTCACTTACTTCTCCCTATTCTCTCTCCTCCCTCTCTTTCGATCCCCCTCTCAGTGGAGGGGGTATACATATTTATAGGCTGGATTGGGTGGGTCCACTGACAATGGGTTGTTGAGATCTTATCTTCTTGTACTCCGTGCGTGGTCCGCGGACTTCTATGTCACCCCGCGGCTTCTACTGTATCCCGGCTTCTACTGGGTCCGCGGACTTCTATGTTAACCCTCGTTTCCTCCGTTGGTCGCCCGACACGTGTTCTCTGAGCCGCATTAAATGCGGGTGGTTGGGGCGGTCCAGTCCGCGCCGAGTGGTGTCGGTCCTCTTTGTCACGTACGTGTCGCTTGGACTACCTCGGCCGTTGATCATATCTTACCTCGTGATGGGTTAAAGCCATCCCTTGGTACTATGCGGGACTACCTATCTCGGGTGCTCCTTCATTTCTGACCGTCGGTCTTGACAAATGGCACGTTGTCTAAGTGCCACGGATGCCCCTATGTGTCATCCTTTGAGTAATGGCCTCCACGTGGACTCTGTTAGTACACGTGGCAATGGAGATAAATAAGTGCACTTACAATTTGCCCCTCTTCTTGCGACTGGGCGTTTGGCTTTTGTTGGAAGAAGAACCGTGTGGTACGTTTTTATCTCCCTCATAACTTCTCCTAAAAAGGTGCTACCGCATTTATTGTGCACGTTTCCCACGTCCGGACATAACTGCCCTTGGGGTAGTGGACGGTTTCTTCTGGTTCTATATATAAACAAGAGGAGTGAGAGAATGTGACTTTAATTCACATTCTCTGTTTTATTCTCTGTTCTTTTGTCTTCATCTTCTTAACTTCCTCGACACCATTGTTGCTTCTTTATTCTTTCGCTTATGGTCGTTGTCGCCTTATTCTTGTGGTCGCTATTATTCTTTGCCACCTTCGTTCTTTGTTGTCGATTCATTACCGTGGTTCGGTATGATCTTTTATCCCGTTTAATCACCATCCCGAGTCCTGTCGAGTTTGATCTTGGTGATGCGTTGATGATGAGTTTAAGTTTAAGTATACCACAGGATTTGAGAGTTAATGCCACCGAGTTGGGTGTTTAAATCTGCCATGCTTTTGATTTTATTTCTTCTTTCGAGTTTGGATGATAGTCTGATAGTTTAAGCAACTGTTAGGTGGAACCTAGGGTTATCTTCTTTTGTACTGCTGTTCTTGAGATTTTCTTGATTTTTGATCTTTCCCCGCCTCGATTTGAATTCCTATTCGTGTTTGTGCTCGTAGATATGTCCGATCATCCGCGGGTTCCTTACCAAACCCCCCGTCAAGTCCTCATCGATCTCCCCGGAATGATCCCAACGTAAGGGGTGGAACTTCGCCTCCACTTACCCAGGGTAATCCTGGGATGGACGAACATCTTCATCCTCCGGTCGAGGCCTTCGCTTAAAAGGGGTGATCCTCCGCAGGATCTAGATATGCCGTGAATCATCCTAGAGGTGGGTCTCTAAGCAAAAAATCCGCGCAACGAGGCCTTTGGATGTGCAGCCCCTCCGCACTAAGCTTCCGTCGCGGACTAATCCACCTGTGTCTAGTTCAAGTAAGTCAACTAAAACTCTTACTTCAAGAGAAAGGCTACGGAGATAGAGTCCTCGGGAGACTTAGTTCCTCCTAAGAGGAAGGTCTGCGGGTTAACGGAGGATGCTACGGAAGAAGCTTTCGAGGAAGACTCTGCTGTTACTTTCCCGTCCTTTATCTCTCGGGTAACAAGAAGTTTACCTTCCGACACATTGATCTCGAGGCCTTCAAGGTGAAGCATGGTCTTCAACATTTCCGGAGTTCGTTTTATGCCGCCGATAAAGATATAACTTATGAGATGGTTACCAATTACAAGTATGATGCCTTTCATTTGTCGACAACCGTGGGTGCTTTCGAGGCTGGTTTGATGCTACCCTTGTATAAAGCTGGTGATGATTTCTACTACCGGGTCTGTCTAGCCGCGATCATCGCCAAGAAAAGTCATAATCGCGGGGTGCAACAATTGACAGAAATTACCTTCGCCATCTCCGGAATGCTATCTTCGTAGCAAGGGGCGAACAATGATGACCTCGCTATGCTCCTAAATTGGAAAAAGAGCAAGGGGTGGTATACTCGGAAAATTTCAATAAATCCTTTGGAGATTATGTTAATAGGAATACTCGTAAGTCGTGGTCTCAGAGTCTACGGAACATTACTTCTGTTAAGGGGGAAGTTCGCCTTTTGAGCGAGGTAAGTGATTCCAAGATGGCGAGGGTTCCTGGTGCCGAAGGTCTTCCTATTCCTGCTGAGGAGAGAATCAAACGTGATCATGACTATGAGTGGTCTGCCACTGTTCTTGAAGTCGTTGGCCCGTGGGCCTATGGTTGGGTCCCCGGTCCCCGTGGTTGGCGACCCTACGATTGTGATCTTCCTCGCGAAGCTTCTCCCGCTCGTTACGCTCATTACTGCCCTAGCGGATGAGTTTTTCCCGGTATGGATTTTGTTTATAGTCGTGATGTTGATGATGCAGAAGACGAAGATATCCCTGATGCTAACCTTTCTCCGCGGAATACTGACGTTGTTAAGGTGCGTTGTTTGTTTTCTTCGTATGTATGCCCCTACGTTTTCTTAAATAATGTTGATTATGCCAAGGAAAGGTGATGCCAATGGTTCTTTTATCATTACGTGTTGTAGGTGTGTAGAGGTAAGAAGATTAATCCCAAGCAATCATCGAATTCTCCCACCGAGGGTTCCTCTCACTTCGAGGATGTAAATAGTCCCGTGTGTGGTGATGAGGATTCTTCCGATAGGGAAGAGCGAATTGAGACTTCTCCGCCTGTTCAAGAAGGTGATGGTGATCAGGCAGTTGACGGTGGAGGTGATGATCCGGCCACTGGTGGTGGTCGAGGTGATCCGGCTATTGGTGGTGGTCGGGGTGATCCGACCCACCGGTGGTGGTCAAGGTGACCGGCTCGGGTGGTGGTCAAGGTGACCGACCACCGGTGGTGGTCAAGGTGACCGACCCTTTGGTGGTGGTCAAGGTGACCGGCACTGCCAATCGGTGGTGGTGAAGGTGATTCGGATGCTGGTGGTATTGGTGGTGGCAACTCGTCTATTAGTGGTGGTGGAAATCATGCCGGGGGGGTTACTAAGTCCAGTGTGAATGTTATAGATAAAGGTAAGGGAATTGTTCTTAGTAGTGGTGACAAGGATGGGGTGCTTGTTATGAGTTCTCCTTTGGTAAGGTTTTATCGGGGAACAATCATTTGACATGTCCACGGTTATGGGGCTTGTTTCGGACTTCACTCTTGCTTCCACCGTGGTGATGATTGGAGTGTTCTCGAGGATAGTTTGCTTTGGTGGCCCATCCACTTGCAGTCTCTTGCTGGGGTTTTGGTAGTGCCTTCCGAGGGTTTTGCTGGTACCTCCTCCATCACAGGTGGGGCCTTGGTGCAAGGTAATGTTGGTGCTTGCTCATGGTGGGAATACCTCGGACTCTCCCTTAGATGATTTCTCGCGATCCTTAGGCTGGGATGGCGATGATCTTTTTTTGGCGTGGCTGCGAAAGAAAAACTTGCTGGTTGTTCCTCATCCCGCCCCGTGATTGAAGGGGAAAAGAGTTCGGATGCTTTTACTCGTAGGTACATGGAGTTAACCCCTGAGGAGGCGGTAGATCGAGGGTGGGGTAAAAATCTCGTAGCCAGCGGGGTTGATCTTGTGGTGGATCCTCCCCCTACCGTTCTTGACATGATGGCTATTGCTTTGATGGGTATCGATGATTACCCCGACAGCGGTTATTGGAGGTTTGTCTGTTCTTTTCATCCCCGATTTCGTTCGACTATGATGTGAGCTAACTTCCCTCATTTCTTTGATAGATGATGAGAAGTGAGTATTGTAATCACCAACTTTACCGCTCTTCAAGGCTATATCTCTCAAGCTAGAGGGAAGCTTCGACATTGTGAAGAGACGCTTTCGAGTGTCGAGGCTTCGGTCTCCGCTAAGGATGAAGAAACAACCGAGCTAAAGAGTTTGCTTAAGCGTAAGGAGCAAAGGACACGGAAGAGGCTCAGCTACGTTCTGAGTTGGCTCTGGTTAAGGCCAAGTTAGCTGTTGCTGAGAAAAACTCCTCATCCATTTCAGGTCTGCGCTCCCTCTTCTTTGGTAGTTTCCTGCTCCTTATTTATTCTGAGTTTTCTCTTTCTTCCCTCCTCCCGCTGTACTATCCTCAGTGGGTGGAATCCCTGAATTGTTGTGGCTTCGGAGTGAGAGGGCTCGTCAAAAGGGTCGCATTGCTGAGTTAGTTGAAAAACTTAAGAGTGAGTCGGCTAAATGGAATGCCCGCGCGGATGTTCATAACGCGATGGTCGAAGAATGGCGTAAGAAAAAGCATTGCTTGGTAGATTTGCAAAATCGAAATAACCATGACCGCCATTTGTTCAACGGGGCTCTTTTATGGACGCGGGATAATCTTGAGCAAGCCCGCGGGCAGATTTCCTCCTTAGAAATTAAACTTAATGTTCTGGAAGACGAGCTGCGGCGAGCGCGGTCTTCTCATCCCTCGGATGTGCGGACCTATATGCAGCGTCTGGCCAAGGAGAGAGACGATGCTAGGGCAGAATGTAGTGCTCTCAGTAGTGCTTTGTCCGCGTCTCGAGCTGATGTGGCTCGTCAGGTTGAGCGTGAGAGAGACTTAGAGGTGACTATGTATCGTCTTAACAAGGGGTTGGAATTGAAGAATGATGAGGTTAATCGACATCGTCATTCGGGCTCGATCTTGAAATGACACAGCGCAAGTCGGTATGCTCATAATCTGCTGCAGATTACGATAAGTTATCAAATGAATATGATTATGCCGCAGGCGAGGGATTCCGCGGTTGATCATTGTGAAGGTATACGTCTTCGTCATCGAGTGTGCTTTGTATTGTATCTGTCATAACTCACTGTCTTCTTTCTTTGTTCGCGAGCTCCAGAGTCAAACTTAAAGTCTGCAGATGAAAAGTTTGCCGAAGCTCGAGGCTAAGGTAGTTCAATTGGAGGGTCAAGCTAGCTATCATCGCGGTCTAGCCTCGTCTCGGGGAGGAAATGTTGAAGCAAGCTAATCAAAGGATAGACCAGCTTTCTACTTCTTTGAATCGGTGAGATGAGGAGCGTAGCCATAGGTTTCATGGCCCGCAAACAACCGGCGAAGAGATTAATAAGATTCTTGGTGAGATTGAGTGGATCTCAAGAAAAACCATGGGCTAACCAAGAATTATACTCGGCGTCCCGTACACTGCGCTCCCATCAAGTTCTTAGGGCCCTCCTCGGGTGGTAGCGTTCCTTCGTCGTGAAGGATAAACTCACGGATAACGCTCCTACTCGATGAGACCGTAGTTAGTATGCTAGGATTGATCTCGGTTGCTTATTTTTGTTATTTTGTCTGCTTGGGCTTGTAATCAATCGCATGTATTAGATCAAACTTTGGTGTTTAAATCTGATTTTGAATTTTGTTGAATTTATGTCTACCATCGTTAAATATAATGAAAGATTTCGCAGTGTTTGTAACCCTAATATCAACCTTTGAATTTGATAAAGTGTATTGTTCGTGCAACTCCGTAGGTTGGTATCCCCGGAATCGTCTTGTGACCTTGCACCCCGTCCGGCTAACTCCTTGGCCAGAGGATCTGCGGGACGGTGGGGGTCTGCCGACGTTTAAGGATGTACTCCATTAAGTTCGCGGCTTGTAATATTGCACGGATATCTCATTACGAAGAAGTCGCCTCCGGTCATACACTTATAGACACTAACGAGAGGAGTTACGAGAGATTGCATGTGTATGCTCCGATATATTGCGTGTGTGTGCTTTGCACGGGATATTTCCCGGTACATTGTAGTGGGTATTATCCATGCTTTGTGCAGGATATCCCTCTTGCTAAGTATAATGTCAATTCCTAATAACAGTAATTGTACAACGTTTTACGTGGTTCGGCCCTAAGGCCTACATCCACGGGGTAACAATTGTATCGATATTTTATTAAGATGTGACATGGTTTTCAATGTACATTGTGCAAGTAGTATATACATGTGGTGCACGTGGTATGTGTTTCATATAGGTTGTGGGTTTTGAATGAATTTGAAATGTGCGTAGGTAATGAATGAGATGATACTTGAAAATGAAAACTTGGATTGATTGAAAAGTTAAGGTGCGTTACTCCTTTGTCAGAGATAGAAACATCCAAATGTTTTAACTTTTTGACTTAAAATAAGGTTTTACTTATTTGCCACCAATAATTTTCCTAATTGTCACTCTTATCATAAATTCAAAGTAAAATTATTTTTTAATTTTGTTTTTTCCTATTTACCACCCGGCGGAGCTCTCCCGCGCAGCTGCGTGGAGAAGCTCCAAAAGCAAACAGCCTATAAGCAGCTGGATTTGCGAATCCATCAATTTTGCTGTTTTCATTAGAAAAAAAAAAAGCCCCACGCAATAAAATAAAATAACCATTCTTTCCTAAATCTAAGTTATCCCTCAATAACATTACTTTCTTCGTCTTCCGCGTAATGTTGCTTTGATAATCATCTTACAATTTTGATTTTCTTTTATGGTAAATCCAAAATCATCTTATAAACCAAACAGATAAGTACTCCATAATCTAATCAAATGTGTACAAGTGTAAAACAATATAACTAGATCACCGCTGCCACGGTGGGGAGGGCCGATCAAGAAAAGCAAAAGCAGCTGCTTCTACGCGTAATGGTGTTATAAGGATAAAATTGATATAAATTTCCCCTTTTTTAAGAACGCGAAATTGGGGGATATTGATTACTTCTCCCAACCCATGGTGTGTGTTAAGGGGTGATTTTTGGGTATGAAAATACTAAAATACCCTTTGGTTAATTAAAAAACATTATGAAAAGACCATACTACCCATTCTACTAAAACAATAAAATCAAAAACCAAAACATATCCCCCATTCTCCCCAAATCGGTTCCAGCACTCTTAGGGTTTTGATTTTTTTTTTCTTCCATCTTCTTCTTCATCCGTTCTTCATCGACGATTAATCGTCGATTCAAAAATTTCTTTGTCGATTAACCTACCCGAATCATAAATAATGCCTCCACGAAAGAAACCAAATGCCTAATCGAACTCAACATCGATTGCTCAACAAAAACAGGAGCAAAGAATTGCTAAGATTGCTCAAGAGCAAGAAGACGAAGAAGCAACGTTCTCTGACGATCAACTACTCAAAAATATGGCTTATGTGAGAAGGTAAGTGATTTTAAACTACTTTATAGGTGTTTAAATCGATTTATAGCAATGGGTTTAGGTTAGAATCGCGAACCCTAACTCAAACAGTTGAGTTTCAGAGAGTACCGGCACTGAAATTTGTATGAACACGGTCTTAGGTTTTGTGTTCCTAAGCATTCAATCTAGGATGAATACGATGCTGGTTTCCAACCCCAGTTAACCCGAAACTGAATTTTCCCTACCGGCATTCAATCTAGGATGAATACGGTCACCGGTTTTTAGTCCGGCAAGTGTTTGATAATAATTCGTGTATGTCGGTAGTGGACTTAAAACATACATGAGAGTTTATGAATTTGTCACCAGTACCGGCATAGATTTTTGGTTTCATTGCATGCCGATTTTGGGTACCGGCATTCTTTTGTAATAATTCGAGCATGCCGGTAGTGGACTTAAAACATACAGGAAAATTGTCACAAATACCGGCATAGATTTTAGGTTGCATTTATATGCCGGTACTTGGTACCGGCACTGTCGATAGTCAATGTGTACTGCCGGAACATTGTACCGGCGTGGTTTATTTTAAGGTAGTCAATGCCGGTACTAAAACTGAAGGTGAGTTGTCTTATATTCATTGCTTTCCGTGTGCTTACGACATAGGTCAAAAGCAAAGGAAGCTAAAGAAAAAAAAACTAAAGATGTTGTCACTAAGAGAAGAAGGAAGGACGGTCTTGATACTCCTCAGTCTCTGCCTCCTCGAGGGAAAGATGAAGGTCGTAAGATACGTTTGGGGGCTGGTACAAGAGGGATAATTTGAGAGAGTGGTGGTGACCGTAGTCGACTTGCAAACCGTGAGCACGCTGATCAAGATGAGCAAGATGAAGAGGAAAGTCAATTAGCAAGTCAAAGCGAAGTTGGTGGGCCAAGTCAACAACCAACACAAGGCAATGGCAAGAAGGGCAACGTCAAAGTGAAAGTTAAAGGTTCCCACCTTCTTCATATTAATGACATGATACCTGACCTTGAACGTGGTAGAATTTGGGGTGAAGCTCCGGAACCAAAAACACTATTTGGATACAAGCACTCGGGGGCTCGTACTATCTATCAAACCTATGTAAGCACTTTATATCTTGTACATATGTATTGTTGTGTATTTATGTAAAATCTCTTAATTGTATTGTCTCTCCTAATTGTAGGATCATAAGAAGGTTGTGCGTGTTTGCCGAAACCAAGCCGCGGATGGTTGGAATTTGTCCGAGGAATGTGAAGAGGTCCAAACAATAGCAAAGGATTCTGGTCTATATGCTTTGGTTGAAAATTATTTGAAGCCCGATTACATTCTTTGTCAATTGCTTCGTCGAAAGGTATCATGGTGAAACCGATACCATGCACTTCCCTTTTGGGGAGATGACCTTCATCCTCAAGATGCTCAAACATTCTAGGCTTGAATGTTATCGGCAAATCAATTGCGAAGGAGTTGAGTCTCTCGGACCTAGAATGGTCGAAGTTGCACGGTCGACTAACAAGGCTGTTTGGTTGGGACTACAAAACTTACGTGGAGAGCTTTTTATGAATCCACGTCTGGTAAGACAAAGACAATCAAGTTGACCAATGTTGTTTAAGAAGAATTTTGAAAACACAAAGAAAAGAAGTTTGGAGGATGGATGGGACCCTAAACAAATTAGTTATCTGTGCATTACAACCGTTATACATCTTGGGCACTAGGGTATTCCACGACACCAATGGCAACAGGGTTAGTGCGAACTACCTTCGAGTACTTGGATCCGTTGGAAGAAGTCTATAATTATTCTTGGGGCACCGTGGTAATGGCACATTTGATGACGGAGATGAGAAGGGCCTCTAAGGCTAAAACCAACCAATTTGTCGGGAACTTCACTCTCTGCTGCGAGTAATTTTGTTATTAAACTTATGTTATTATGTATATTGTTCACATGTACCCTTATCGTGAACTTAGAAACAAAACTTATTGCTTCACATTGGAATAGGTGTGGGCTTATGAACACTTCCCAACCTTGTTCAAGGTCTACCCCTCCTTGAAGATCATAGACCTTCCAACCCGATACGCCTATAGCTAAGAGATACGAGTCCAAAAAATACTCCAAAGCCCGGTAACATAGGTCGACCGATCGATATGAGATTGGCTTTGGATGCAATGAGTACCAAAGATGTTGTGTTCGACCCTTACAAGGAGGCTAGAGGAAACCGCCCGAGGTTTTAGGTTTAGTAACGTTGCATTTTACCATGGGCCGTTGTTCCACCCAAAAGGATACGTTATGGCTAATCCTACACGTGTGATGCGCCAACTTAGATATAAGAAATTAACACATTTCTATACGGCCTCTTTTCAATGTTTTGATCTTGACCTTTCTCGGTGATTTTCAACTCCAAATCGGTTGCATGTAAAGTATGTTCCAAAACCGGACCCAACAGATTGGAGTGATAGGGAACCACGTCGTTTGGTAAATATTAGTCAGTGGGAGAAGTTGGAGATTGCTGAAAACGGTGATGAAGTTGATGCCGACTACATGGAAGATTACCTGCAATGGTC
The DNA here is from genome assembly GCA_023531295.1 of Papaver armeniacum. Taxonomy (NCBI): domain Eukaryota; kingdom Viridiplantae; phylum Streptophyta; class Magnoliopsida; order Ranunculales; family Papaveraceae; genus Papaver; species Papaver armeniacum. The sequence continues at coordinate 66,389 of JAJJWW010013138.1, read as the reverse complement.
ACATCCTTATGTCGTCCGCCCGGATGACGTCAAGTTCCTCCCCAGAGAAAAACCCTTCTGTTCCAACTCCCCACACAGTACCACCTACGATGACCCAACTTAATAAGACTGTTGGATTGCTAGTAAGTATTGTTAATTGCTTCGTCGTTTAATGTACACATAATCTTATATGTATACTAATTATGTGTTTGATGTATTAAACTAGCGGCGTTGGCTTGGCAAGTTAAAGAAGATGCTGGGTTGCAAGTACCAGGAAGGAGAGGTGCTATCCCTTGAAGAAATGAAGGAAGTCGAAGAAAAGCTTGATAGAATTGAAGAAACCGACCCTAGTGCAAAATCTTTGTTCGGGGAAACTAAGAACAAACCGGCCCAAAAGAAGCAAAATACCCGGTGATTAACTCTTTAATTGTGTTCTTTTTTTGGATGGTGGTTGTTACGTCTTGAACAATTCCGAACTTGTTTTCGTTTGTACCTCGTGGTTAACTCTTTAGTTGTTTGGTTTGGTTTTGGTTTATGATACATGGATTGAGAACATTTAATAGCAGAATCCAGTTGTTTGGGTTATGTTGAACATGTTTTGATTTCAAGTGATTCGTTTATGTTGAACATGTTTATCCTTGCAAGATTTATTTGCGACTGTTGCCGGCATAGATGAGTTTAGGTTCAACAATGGCGGTACCTATTCCGGCATGCAAGATATTTATAAATCAATGCCGTTCCTTGATACCGGCAATGAAATTGTTTATAAAACCATACCGGAACAAGACGACATTGAGTCCAACCATTGAGTCCGACAATACCAGACGGCAGTCGGATAAACTTCGTTCCAATCGGCAATAAACTTCTCCAATCTCTTTTCGTACATAACCTCGATAAGAGACCAAAAAACTTTCTCCCAATATCTTAGAAATTCCAACCACTTTTTATGACTTTCCGCATGTTCTTTGTCCACTCACTCCTTTATCTTTCCTCTATCAACTTCTTCTTCTTCGGGGGATAGTTTGTTCTTTCGAACATCTTCCTCTAGTTGTATCATCATTCTCTTCTTAATATCCGCCTTTGCGGGTTCAAACAAGGCATGGCAAGTTTTTATCACATTATTACGCATATGATATGTACATAGGAAATTTTGTGCATCCGAGAAGACGTCGGATATTGCTTTCATTAATGCGCCATCGTTATCGGTTACGATGACCCTCGGAAGTTGATTTTCCCGGAAGAACAATTTCAATTGTCGTAATGCCCAATGATAATTATAGTCCCTCTCGTTTTCCATTAAATACCAAGCCAATGTGAATGTTACCTTGTTCGAGGTTTGCCCCACGATGTTGAACAACGGCATATTGTATTTGTTTGTCTTGTAGGTGCAATCCATCAAAAGAACACCACAACATGTATTTGCCAATTGTGAGAGCAAAGGATGAGAAATGAATATTTGAAGGGGCTTCTTGTCCGGCCCTCTTTTAATGATACGCGTGTAGTTGTGATCCCAAACTATCTTCTCAAATTCTTGCATAACGCTCCTCCCTTCCCATTCCACCCTTCTAATAGTTGCTTGTGCGGCATAAATTGTACGTAAATAAGACACGTTAGTATCATCCTTTTCCTTGAAGCCTCTGAGAATTTGTCTCGGTTTGATAACTGCTTTGGTCAATCTCTTTACATCCTCGAACTCGTCAGGTTTTAGCTTCGTAACTAAGGGCTGACCAACAAAATCTTTCGGATCCCGGTGGTTATGAGAGCCACACAAAACCTCACAGTCCCAATTGTTCATGTCATTTAAACGGAATACAAGCTTAAACAGGCAATTATTCTTCCTCGTACGAGTCTTGTATACCCTATTAGTCTTCTTTGGATATACATAATCCTTTCTCTTGTGGCTATTCTTCTCCTTGTATTTCCCACCTCTCTCGCAAGCCATCTCAAAACGCCTTTTCAAACCTTCGGTATTCCTCACCAACACACACATGTTCTTAAGAGCCGTCTCTTTAGCCCAAGCGATTGCTTCCTTTCGATCTGTTATTCCCTACATAAGAACAATTTCGCGTTCATTAGAAGGTTCATTACTAGCAATCCATGAGTAAAGTTCAATATACTAGGTGAAAAGTATTCTTTGGTCACATACCGTAGGGATTTTATAGTATTCCGACGTATCCCGATAAAGCGGCTTTGCATTTTTTGGATCAATATATGTCACCACCTAAAGATCGAATGAAAATTAGTTCCAAACAAAATTAAAACACTATGCCGGAAACTAGTACCGCCATGCTCGACCATTGTTCCGGCATAGTCTAAGTTAACCAAAACGGAAGACCAAATTTGAAACCCATTCCGGCATAAATGTTTCATTAGAAAACAACGCCGGAATCACGGGTGCCGGCATTCTCGTAATCTAATGTCCCAAGCCGGTACACAATTCCGGCATTGACAATTATTGATATTCAACGCCGGTTTCGGTGTCGGAATTATCGATATTGATGGTACCACGTCGGTACCCAGTTCCGGCGTTGATGGTTATTAAGTTTCAATGTCGGTTTTAGGTTTGGGATGGTAATGTTTCTGTATATTTTTCATGCGATCTTAGCATGGTAACCTATCAATGAAACCATGCCTAGGTTGAATATTCCGTAGTATATTCCTTGGTAGATAAAAAGGTTAACTGGATCATAAGCATAGTTGTTTAGAAGAATTCTATCTTGGGATCAATATTCAAAATGGGGGATATCGGTCTCCTGCGGCACGGTCGTAGTATGAATACCATGCCGGTACACGACTACCTGGCATGGTCGCGATATGAATACCATCTTGGTACCTTTACTACCGCATGGGTTTCATACAACTACTATCTGGCACCAAGGTTTTCTGTTGAAAAATGGCGGGTTTCAAGAAAAAATTCGATTTTTCAACATCCTAGCAGCTTTACCTGTGTGTTGGGGATGCTACTATGTTGTGCAAGTTTACTTTCTTGTGTAGTTTCTTCAAGAAACTCTCCATACTAAATCAAAATCATCATTCAAGGGTGTTGGCTCAACAAAGAGTTGCAATTGAGAGTTGTTGTCGTTAGGTGAAGATTCAAGATATGCTCCTTGTTGTAGTTGAGCTAAAGATTCAAAGAAACAATTATGTCTTCACAATCATCCTCCATTTTTCCCAAAAAAATTTCTCTCTCAAAATATTTTTCCCTCCTTCTACTCTCACCTCACTGACCCAAATTCAAATAAAACACACATTAATCATTTATAAAAAATCTTATGATTTTACTAATTATGTTTAACCACTAAACATGATTAGTGAGGGGTAGATTAGGTATTACGTAAAATACTTAGATAAGGGGTGACCCCGAATTGATATCTGGATCCACTTTTTGTCCTTTTCTTATATCCCCAAATTCCTTTTTATATCCCCCAATTTTGCGTTCTTTTTTAATGCACCTTTTGTGATAGATTGCATCAATTTATCCCATGTGGCTATGTATTCTTTGTGGAGGTTTGCATCAATTTCCCCATGTATTATGAATTTTTTGTGGTGCTTTGCATAATGGCTATGCATTAAATTTTGAAAGTCACCATCGGATTTTTCGTAAAAACACTAAATTTTATATTGTTGTTTGTACTCGTAGTGTAGATTTTTTAAAATCCTTTCCAATGACATAAAAATAGTAAAACTCCAAGGCACGGATTTTTACATATGTTATATTAAAGTTTGGTTGCCAATTATACCCCTGAAAAAATAAGATGTATAAGGAGATATAATAATTAAACTAAAACCAGGGACATTTTAGGTTTTTCATGTCCCAAAGACATCAAATTGAACATTTTTGTTAGGTTTCAATTTACAAAAAAGTGGTCATAAAAGGGACTCCCTCCCTTCGGGCCCTACGGTCTGTCGGCCCAATAATCCATCAACCTTTTTATTTTCCTGTTTGAGAATTTGTTACTCTCCATGGTGATTTGTGTATATAGAAAATTAATTTGTTATTTTCCATGTCATCCAATTAATTTTATCTCTTCATTTTTAGTTTGGGTCTGAGTTTGTTGGGTATTTTTCCCTTTTCACCGATTTGAATAAAGGGTATTCCCAATTTTTATTAATTTTTGGATCGGATATGTTTTTTCTGATTAATTGGTGTTTCGGAGGCAGAGATTTTCATCAGGGTGAAGGTTTGTAAGTTGTATTGTTAGATCCATATCTTTTGCTCTTAACTCCAACGGCTGAGGACATGCTTGCTTACGGATCTTTCCCACGCAGCTGCGTGGGATAGCACTGCTCCTTACCACCTATAAAAGTCAAATTTAAGTGACTATACCTATCACTTATATTCCACTCCATTAATCTATGTTTTGTATATCCATATTGATCTCTGTTTTCATTCTTGAAAAACTTAATCTACTATTTTTCTTTTTCATCTCTGTTTGGTAATCGTTCAAAATCAATCTTTGCTGATGCTTAACAAATGGAACCTTCTTTGTGAACACATAACGACACAAACATACCCAAAAATCAATGAAGTGGCAAATCCAAACCCTACCGCAGAAAATAGTTATGAATAGACATAAAATTGATTCGAGACTTAAAGGGACGTATGTTTTTTTTTTTTTTTATCAGAAAAGGGGACGTATGCTGTACAGCACATGAACGAGGACACCTGTTAGACTATATAACCCTTAAAATTAAGATTAAGACAAAATTTGAGAAGGAACAAAACATTTTCAATTAGATCTAGAGCAAACATCTTTTATATTGGAAAATCATGAAGTTACAGGTACATGAGTTGCAGGTGGTTATCGTTGGGAGAGATATAGTTGAAGAAGGTGGACGGCAAGAGATTAATTTGCAACTTAGGGTTTAGTATCCGGTAGTTTTATTGTTAAGGCTAACCGAAAAGTCAAAGGGATAGTAATTATGATATATGAAAAATTATATGCGTGGGATAAGTGGAGATGGCAATTAAAGAGAGTTAAGAAAAATATGGGTGGCAAATAGGTGAAACCTAAAATAAAAAATAAAATTTCAAACCAATAAAAGTCTGGAAATGCTATTGTGCACTCATTTCACGGCACTACTCACAACTCAACTCCAAGACCTTGTTTGGTAAAATTTATGACTATCTATTTATGATTATAGATAATCATAAATAGATAAATAACTTTGGTATAATCATTTTAAAAATAATTTTTCCAAACATTTTCTTTTTCAAATAATTGATTATTTTAGAATTATGATTTCGGAAAGAAGAAGAAAGAACAATAACATAGGATTTTTTTTAGTCCTATGTTGTTTTTTTGCCTCTCTCTTGATAATTTGGAAAAAATAAGAAGAAAATATTCAATTTGAATTTGCTAGAAAAAATAATTGATTATAATAAATTTTCAAAACAACTTTTTCCTGTTTATGGAAATCATGGATTTTTTCCATTATGATTAAAATAAACAATTATTATAAAAATTATATTTAATCAAAATAAGAATCCTCCTCAAAGGAATTATTACATAAGAAGCTAGTTGGGAGCCTAGCAACAAGCTGAGCCCCAACACCCCTATGAATAGCAATACCAACCCTAGTAAAAAGAATGTTACCAATCTTAGAATTGGCATCATGACTAGCTAAACGGTTCTTCAACCTCTTTAAAAGACAACAAAATCATCCCAAGAGTTCACCCGGAGTTGTAAAGGCCAAGATCCCAAAACCGTATCCGTGCACAGTGCACTTCTCCAAGTACGTCTTACATTTGCGAGTGATGGCAGCGTTGATGGCATGACCGGGAGTGAAGTTATTCCTACTACCTCTCGCAAAAGAGTAGATCCCAGTAACATTAAAACACACATTACTGCCATTCTCCCGGTTGTACACTAATAAGTCTGCAGGTTTTAGGCCAGTGTTCTCATCAGACAAGAAGCCCAATAACACCTCCTTCCTAGCAACCACACACGATTTATAACAAATATCGGCCAAAACATCTCTTACCAGGTCGTGCCTGAATTTAAGCCCAACATCACTAGCACAATGCAAAGCATGATCGCCAAAAACATCCATTTCCCTTTTGCAGCTTCGACACATGCTATTCTCCACAAATAAAGGAATATCAAGTCTATAGCGAGGATAGCGCTGAAATGTCTCGCCCCTAAGCATTGGTTAAGCCCTTGGATGGGGATTGCCTTTAAGTAATCTTGAGCATGAGCCAGCTTGTTACATTTCCACAAATTAACATCACGGATAGACAAGGTGAACTTCGTAGGGATCTCCTTCTTAACAACATCAAAGTAAGTAATTGCCAAAGAGTGCATGGGACGGGGGGCAATGTCATTGATGTTGAAAGAAGAAGGGGAGAGGCCACAAACTTGTAAGAAGTTAGAGACGGCTCGCTGAAAGTTGCAACTATCAAAAGACGGCTGAGACTTCAAAATAACATCTTGCAAGTGTCTTGCCTGAAAACAGGATGCGATGTAACAATAATGGCTAGTATCTGACATCGTATGTATACCTAACCCACCATCCTTCATCGGGAGCATAGCTAGCCGTTGCTGAAGGGGACCAAAGCCAGCACCATCGCCAGTTATAAGCTGTCGCAGATAAAGAAGTGGGTGATGATCAAAGCGTACGTGCTTTGTTTGAGTGCATGCAGGCAAGTAGTACGCAAAGTGAAGTAAAGTCGTGAAACACCGGTGCGGCTACGAACACACCGAGAGGATCCAGGAGTTTCCTAATGGTAGACATTAATCGCACCGTCTTTTCAACTCTTCGCGACACCATCTCACTGCAAATTCAAGTCCAAGCTAACCGGGCCCCCTAAAAGTTTCACACCCTTATCGGAGTCTTGATGGACGTGGGAATAAACCAACCAAGCTACGTCTAGGATCCTTAACCGGCCAAAATAGTTCTGTCTTTTCAATGTTCAAAATTAAGCCTCTACTGCCACCCTCTTCGTGGAGAATCTTCAGTGCCTTAGCAACTTCCAAGGTGTCGCCAGCTAAGGTACCGTCATCCAAATACCAAGCGTTTAAGTCCAAGGTGCAATGAGAAGCAATTTTGAGCACGAGCGGATGTAAAACCGGAGCGAGCGATAAAGGGCCAAGGGGATCTAATTGTTGCACACCTTGTGAGGAGGAAAGAGTAAACTCATTGTAGTACAAGCGGGCAGGTTTAGTGTAACAAAATTCCACCCAACTGGTAATACTTGGGCATTTACTCCGAACTTCTCGAATCATTGTGGAACGATCAACCATGTTGAAGGCATTCGTGAATTCGATGAGGAGCATAGACATGTCACTGCGAACACCTTTCATCTCGAGAAGTTTGTTATCCGAATGTAAAATACCTTCCCCACCACAAGGGATGCCAACACCGAATTGAAAATCACCAAGATAGGAAGCCATATCCTTGCAAACAGCCGTAGCAACAATTTTGGAACACAATCTACGCCAAATAGTGCCAATGGCTATTGGTCTCAACCCACCGTTCGGTTTGAGAAGAGGGGTAAGAGGCGCACTCGCAATAAATTCGCCTAAAACAATGGGGCACTTACCAGCTAGTCAAAGGTTAACAATGCCTGTAATAGAGACTAGCAAGTCATCTGCAACAGCAGCAGCCGCACCACTCAAAGCATCAAGCAAGTGCTGATCCCTCAGTCCATCTCTTCCTCATGACGTACCCTTAGGAAAGCTCTTGAGTGCAGCAAGCACCAAGATGGAATCAGCAAAAACGGCTGGAGCAAGAATCGGGACTGGTGGGACGGAAGGAGGCCTGGCAGGGGGATGTTTACGTCTGAGTTCATGCAAGGTGTCCGAGGTAGGAGGAGCCACACCACTAGAAGATAAAACGCGAATAGCTGCGGTGTAGTGACCGTAGCTAAGTTTCCTTCGACAAGCATGAATATTTGTCTTGGTTTTCTTCTTCCTCTTTTTTTCACGTCTCTGCTTTAGAATTTGTTTCGAAACATCAAGCAGTTTATGAACCATATGGAAGCAACTATTTGTTTCTTTCCACTTTGCATCAAGAGAGCGATTGATGCTCGCAATTTGTAGTCGTCTTCTAGTACCGCACCTCTCCTCCATCGTGGATTTGGGTGTGTACATGTGAAGTGTACAAATTGGCGACAATAGTAAATGCAGCCATGCCGATAAATCGAAGGGTTGAGAAAGACTACGTCCAAGGTAGCCTTTAAGGTCCTCGAAAAGTTGAGTCGACAAGGCGGTGGAATGCGGCAATAGTGGGGATTTGGCTACGAAAACTGTGTCCAACAACTCCACGGTGAGGCTCAAACGAAACATCTTGACTATTGTATTGCATATTTCAGGCTTATCTTGGGAATGTATGTCGCAGCCATAGATCAAAAAATCAGGCTGTTAAGCCATTGAACGGCCTACTTGACAATGTTAGCACCATGGCAGTGACACGATCTCTTCCAAGAGTAAACACGCATGCAAGGAAAACACAGGCACATCTCCAACTGCTGTAGAACACCCTCCCAGGCCTTGTACAGTTCAACATCATTGGTAATTCTGTCTCTGCAAACAGCTTTACATTCCATGGATGGTAAATGCCGATCATTGATGTGCTTGAGCAAGGATCCTCTATGGATTCCTCTTCCGGCAACTCCATTTTTACACCTATCAAAGGCCTTGAAAGGACATTGAAGGAACACACCATCGGAACCCTGAGATGAAGATGTAGAACCTACATTATCAAAATAACTATTATGAGAGGACGAGATAGCTTTAGCATTCGGCATTACTGAAACAGCCTTCACAAAATAGAAGAAACCAGTGATGAAGGAAGCAGGGAAGGGTGCTGCTGAGAACAACGGGGTGATTCAAGGAAAAACCCTAAAACAAAAAGAGAGAAAACAATGGAGAGCTACCCGTGGAAAAAAAAAACCTAAATAGAGAATAAAACAATCGATGAAAAGCAAGGAAAACCAGATGCAGGAAGATGCAGGACCAGTGTAAAAAACCAGAGCAAAAATCTAAGATGGAATGCAATCAAAAAAAAAAGGGGGGGGGGAATCGATCTCCATCTTTCGATTCTTGGAGATCGCCCCCATGAAAACCGGAGCAAAAAAATTTAAGATAATGGTTACCAAACACATATAAAATCTATTATAATCTGCATAATGGATTATAAGCTGATAATCCATTAAAATAATGGTTACTAAACAACCCCCAAGTGTCTCATTAATACTGGTCAAGGCTGTTCAACCATGACACATGGTAGGCCTCGGAATGTGTATAATTTTAAGCCTACATGTTATACCGCAAGTGCACGGCGTCTATCGGAGACGCGGCAAGTACGGGTCGATCCACAGAGAAATGGGTGTGCTTAAAGTGTGATCTAAGGCTTGCTCTAGCTGAATTCAAGTGAAGTAACAATGTGTAACACATGGGTTTTTGTCGAAGCGGCGAGATGTGATGAAATGACTCTAAACTAAGGCAATTGGGAGCTACCAGATGGTGAATCCACCTACGATCTTAAGCTAAGGCAGTGTGAGTCAAGTTATGATTTTGTGCCTTCATTTGAAGGTCTTGGCTAGATCTTCATTAACTAATTTAGCTACTCACCCCTAGTATGAGTGGTCTTCTTACAGTACCACTCATCACAAAGCTTTGGTTCAATGGCTAACTACTAATCTTTAATCATGTTATAACACAACAAATTCACACCAACACGAGACATGCTTAACATTAAAACCAGGGGTTTCCTCAAAAACACCCAGTAATAGTAACTTAGAACATAACAAGACAATTAAAACACAAATACAACTAAATTGACGCTCTGGCTAGCCCAGGCATACCTCAAATCGTCTTATCCCTCTTCTATTTATACATGCACACCCCCTTCAAAATACCAAACCCTAATTCATTATAAAATAGAAATTAATTGCGTAATAATTCGAACCCATACTCGATTCGCCTTCCCCTTTTGTCAATTCGCTCTGCAACTCCATGCGTGGTTGTTGGGTTGGAACCCTAGTTTTAGTTATCTCTAAATTAGCCTCTAGGTTATGAGAGAAGCTAAGAGAGAGTAACTAACACTAGAGAGGAGGGAAGGTGGGCTGCGAGCATGTTTGGTGGGCGACAAGAGATGGAGAGATGGTGGCGGAGGTGGCTCATCGGGGAAAGAAGATGGTGGTGGAGTGGGTTTTGGAGCTCGCTCTGTGTCTGGGGTGAGGAGAAGAAAGAAAGAAGATGAATTGGGAAATGGGGCTGGTCGATGGATGTAAGGATGTAGGAAGTTTGGGTATTGAGCGGGCATAGCGAAGTGTCGATGGGAAGGCATCAACGAGCGTTGGATGCATCGGGTGAAGATCTTAACGGCTCGGGATGATGTGCGGCGATTTGGTGTTGAGCGGAGGCATCAAGATATGATGAGAAGTCGGAGCGAGCGTAGGATGTAGCTAGACGCGATCTGAACGGCTCGGGATGAACGGGTTCGGATTCGGGTCATGGGTAGCTCTAGCCCATGTCTTCCTTGTTGGGTTGCAACTGATTCGCGCGTGGGCTTTGGCTATCTGCTCCATAGATGCTCGACTCCAATTCTCTGCTCCTTTGGCTCCTCAGATTTCTCCGGACTTTATTTAGTACCTAAAAACACAAAATTAATTAATACAAATATTTATTCTTGAAAACAAAGAAAACACAGAATCTGGGATAATATCGATTTCTAAGCGCAAAAGATGAGTAAAATGCCAATAAAACGGTGTATAAATATGCACTATTTGGCACTCATCAACACATCCGCTCACCAAAAAGGTTTTCAACTCCCAAAATCAAGGGTCTAGATGTGGGTGAGTGGAAACTAGTGCTGTGATGAGTGAGTTGAATGACAATTCCGATAAAAGTCTACGTAAAGCAATCATCTGACCATTCCCTTTTCCACCCTTGGAGAACTTGGAGAGTAAATGATTGCTTTTATGAAGAGATGGAAGAACTCCATTTCCTGTCATGACTTCAATGTTAAAAAGTATGTAATTACTTGTTTCATGGATTACAACTTGTTATTCAGAAAAAGGGCCTGCTTTTCCTCTTTCTCTCGTTTGTTGTCATTTTTTTTTCTCCTTTATTTCATCGTATAAGAGAAATACTAATAGCAAGTTTGGATACCAGAAGTTCTCCAAAAATAGAAGTCAGTTTGCTTCACAAAAAGTTAACAATTTTAGAAGTCGTTTTAAAATACTATACCCAAAATGACTTCTTGCTTTTTCTTTTCAAGAAGTCAAAAAGCAACTTTCCAAACACGCCTAAATAAATCTTACTTTTGCGAATAAGCTATATATGAAACCTCATATAATGATTGTTGGAAAATACAAAATTAGAACCATATGAAACAAAAGTGGCAAAAAAAAAAAAAAAAAACCGTTTTCACTTTCCCACGGAAAAACCCAAAAAATAACATGTTCGTTCCCTTTTCCTTCTTCTTCTTCCACAAATTCTCTTAAAAATCAATCGAATTTCTTGTGAATATTTCCACCGCATGAGCAACTAATCGGCTGTACATAGGCCCTAGTGGCTACTGTTCGCTAATTTTTCTATTAGATATGGATTTACTAAATTTTATATGGAGGCGGAGAAACTTATGCTCTCTGCAACCAAATCTTTTCCTATCCCTAATTCAACTTCAACACGCTTCGTTTGGCTAATACAGAGACTTCTTTAATGCTAATTCAGGTAATCATTAACCTAGTGTTGGGATTAAACGTATTCAGTTCACCTTAATTGATTTGCTGAAGATCCTGTGATTTGTTCAATTGTAATTTGACATTTGGCGATTTTACTTCCCTAATTTTTACATCTGTTGATCAATCGATAATTTTCTCTAAACCCCTGTCTAATATAGGGTTAATTTTATCCTGCTCGGTAATCATGATTTCCTTGGGAACAAAGTCTTCGAAAAATATTTTTGATTTCCTTGCTCATCAATCAATCTTCTCCCTATTCAAACTCTGTGGTTTGGGTTTGTTTCTACCCAATGTTTTGTATCTCATGCTCTGGAACTTTAGTAGCTTCAATTTTAGTTGTGTTTTTGAAAAGGCGAGGGTACCCAAATATTTCTCAAGCTAAAACTTTTCCTACCTATAAGTCCTTTCTCCGAAAGTAATTGTCTATGGACTGAGTCAAGACAATGCAACTAATCGGTTCACACTTCGTGTGATCGTCTATGGATACGAGATCGAGACAATACAACAACGAAGTATGTTTACTTGATAAAAAGGTTCGGACTTAACCAAACACAATAGGATTGCTTATCAAGTAAATATGAATTAACGTTTGTGCGATTTACTTTAATTATAATAAAACAATTATGATGCGGAAATATAAAGTAAATGACACAACAAGATTTTGTTAACGAGGAAACCGCAAATGCAGAAAATCCCCGGGACCTTGTCCAGAATTGAATACTCTCAGGATTAAGCCGCTACACAAAATTAAACAACTTCGTATAGTTGAGACCAAGCAACTAAACCTATAGTTCACCTAGTTCTGTCTGTATTCCCACGCCTCCAACTTATGAATAAGTCACGTACTTGGAACAATTCCTTTGGTTCGTAACAATAAAGGAACAACAAATATGTTTGGTATCAACTCTCTTCAACCAAGTGATGTGAGTTCGACAAAGGCTCTTCTGTTTATCTTAAATAAACTCCTTCATAAAGTTCTTAGATCTATCTTATTCTCAACTAACGAAGTAATTTTTAAGATTTTGCAATCAATACTTTTAATCACAAAAAATTGTATTGATGCCGATCTACACAACCAATCAATCCAATCTACCACAAGGATAAACTGATTATAGCTGGATCTTCTTATACCGAAACAAGTATTGTGCACACCAAAGATTATGAACCCCAAATCAGAAATCTTCAATATCTTCTTTGTCTTCAAATCTTCTTAGATCTTCAATAAACACCTGCACACAACAACTTGAATCTCTTGTGATCCAGCACGCACAGAACGGAGTCTTTTAACAATGGATTATCACAAGATCGTCTTTAGAACTAAAAACATTCTAAAGATCCCTGACGAAACTTCGATCTAGTTTGAGTGAATCTTATATCAGAAGAGAAGATTCTCAAGCATAAACAAACTAGGTGTAATCAAAGTTCAACCACCGTCAATCAATCAAATCAATCGAAAACAAAACATAAACCACAATTATCTAGTTTCCCACCAATGGTACTAATAGAGCTTCTCAATCCCAAAGAAGACTTTAAACTGAATGGTCGTAAGATATTTCTCCTAATTAGGTTACTCTCCTCTCCGAATAGGCGGCTACACCAGTAACAACACAACCGAGGAAGTTTGTTGTCACGAAGAATTAGTTTGCTCGAAATGCAAACTCCAAGTATTTATAGAGAAGGAAGTTTGGACACCAAGGAATTTCCAAAACCGAAAATATTCTCAAGATATTCATTAAAGCACAAATTCGGTTTCCATAATTCCCTGAAATGCTCATCAAAAATATTGATTAAAAATATCTTTAGAAAATCTTTAACTAGAATGCACATTACTAATTCTCATTTTCCTAAAATAAAATTAACAACCTTAATTAAAAGATTCTTAACTTATTCATGTTTCGATCCTAGGATTTTCTTCCTTTATCTATTAAGGAAATAACTTTGAACAATAAAAGATACACATTACTGCACGTGTTCAAAGTATGTCGACATCCTTACTTTGTAAGTCCTCTTTCATACTTACAACCTTGAAACCTATTTGCCACACTTCCAAACAAGTTTAGAATTGGTTCATCTGACTTTCAAGAACGCTCAATCACAAATCATGGGTTTAACGGTTCTACCAAAACAAGTTTCGGTTCTACCTCCATGTGAGTACTGTGCATAGTCACACTAGCTTTCCAAATAGGTACTAGGATCGGTTCCCCAAATATATATGGTATCTAACTTATATGTGTGTAGGATCATAATATCGCGACATCAATACTTCTGCGAGATTAATAAATAACGATATTGCGAGGGAGTTACAGAGAAGTAAAATAAATGACGCAATGAATGACGACAGCCAGAACATGAGAAGAATGTGAAGACTCAGCGAGATTTAGGAGTGTCGCGAGAATTGGTATATGTACACTTGCGATATTTAAGACATTCCCGAAAATAAAGGACAGACTTAATGTTGTCATCCACTCGTGTACTACCCTATATAAAGGGTTGAGTAATTCATTGAGGTAGAGTTCTTTTGAATTGTTAAGCAAGTCTTGAGGAGAGAGAAAGTTTTAGAGTGATTATAATTCTTCAACTCATTTCTATTTCTTATTGTAAAGATTCAAGTATTCAATCAATAGAAATCATAATCATTCATCTTAAAATGACTTAATTGTGTAAAATCTAGTGAGGGGTGTAGTGTAGGATTTCCTACAACTACATAATGGCGCTAGAAACAGGGACTGAGTAGAGATCAACCTTGTGAATTGAAAGAATCAGGAGTAACAAGAAAGAAATTTCGCATAATTTTCAACAATTTACTAAAATTGAGAAATGGCTAGAAGAAGGAATGCATCGAACAACCAACAATTGTAAGAAGAAGCGGGAGATTAGGCTGGAGAAAGGAGAAATGAAGTAGGTGAACCATCAAGAATAAACGCAAGAGATAGAGAAGAAGGTCAAATTCAACCACCAATTCAACCAAGCACCAAATAGAGTAATAGATTATGATAGGGTGAGTGTGCATACATGGAGATCAGATTCTATGGAAGAAAGAGAAGAAGTGCAACAATTGATAAATAATGGACAAGATGAGAGAAATCGAGAAGAGATGGGAGAAACAACTCATAGAAATGAAGAAGTCGACATTAGAAGCATTGAGACAAACAATACATGAAGAAAGGCGATTAGAAGCGGAAGAACGTGCAAACTTAACAAGGCAAAACCATGAGTTAAGAATGGAAAATATGAGGTTGCGAGAATAGGAGGTCGAGAAGTAACACCAGGTCAAGATCAGGATCGGTTAGAGATGATATGAGGAGATATTACACTGTAGAAAATGTTAATGAAGAAAATCTAGAAAGAGAGCCAAATCTCGATGAAGGATGCTTTGCGAAAAGAAGGGAAATGGTGTGTATTCCACGTCCCGAGATTTTGAGAATGTCCAAAATGACGGAAATCAAGGAAATAGGCAAAGATAATGGTCCAAATGATGAAGAAAATCGGGAAGAAGGAATAAGAATACTGCATGGGAGAGAAACACAGAGGAAACAAAAGGAGATTGAAGATGACATCGAAAAGCATTATATTGAACAAGCGCGTCTAGCTTGCGAAAGAGAAATATTAAGAGTAGAAATGGAAGAACGGGAATTGGAGGAAGCAATTCGTCATGACAATCGTGAAAGAAGGCGCGAGCAAAATCGCAACAATGGAAATATCAATGAAGAATATGAAAGAATACAAAGGAGAACTAATAGACAACCAAGAAGAGAAAATGATAGATACAATGGTGTGCGAATTCGTGAACGAGATGAAGGAGAAAGTCGCAGAGAAAGAAGAGAAGAAAATGCTGAACAAGAAAATCAAGGTAGACATGAACGCAGAAGGAAAGAGGCGGAGCTAAAAAGACCAATAAATTCGAACCACGATGTAAATGAACAAATCTTAAGAGAGTTGGCAGAGATGAGAGGAATGTTGAACAATAGAAGAGGAGGAGGAAGAAGACAATTGGATGAGGCCATCGAAGAAGTCGAAAACCCCCTTTACACTAGAGTTGCGGTTAGGAGGAATACCCCAAAGTGCAATTTACCCGCATTAACCAGCATTTTTGATGGAACAACTTGCACAATACAACACATCAAAGCGTATGTGAGATGTATGCTACTGATGGGAAAATCATACGCCATATTGTGCAAATATTTCGCATCAAGTTTAACAGAGAAGCACCGAAATGGTTTGAGGTTTACCAAGAAACACAATCACGTCATTCAATCATTTACAAGCTATATTCTTAGGGGCATATATAAGTAATAACTCCTCGCGACCGGGAATTGAAGATGTATTTGGGCTGAAACAAAGAGTTGGCGAAAGTTTGAGACACTTAACCGTGAGGTGGAAGACAATGTGTAGCGAAATGGTGGACGAGTGGATAAAAGATATCTTATTCTATCATTCATAAATGCTATGTTCGCAACCAATTTGTTATATATTCAAGTTTTTAGAGTCAAGAATACAATTACAATGACTGAAGTTGCGAGAACTTGTGGAGGAATATATTGCTCTAGAGGAAAACAAAATGAGATGGAATCATACCCGGTTGCGAATACAAATCCAAATGTCATGAATGCAAGCTTATTACCCATATTGATAAATACAGTAGCGAGCACTTCGCAAGGGCAACAAGAAAAGATAATAGATGATGGGCAGCCAAATATAGTAGCTATGGGAAGTCATGATCATGAAGAATATGAAAGAGAAAGGAACTATTACAACCGCGGCGGCAATAACAAAGTTCAAAGACTTGATCATCCGCAAGAAACTTATGGAGATCGAAGGCGAAATTATCATGGAGGGCAGCGAAGTCACAGTATTATGGGAGGAAATCAAAATGCCACCATTAAATACTAGCGTGGAAAAATATGGGAAGCTATACTCTTGATGGAAAACATACCTTCACCATGGAATATGGGGAATGAGCCACCACCAAGTGATAGAAGTCACGAGTTCCCATTTCCTTACCACCGCTTTCATGGACACCTAACAAATGACTGCATAAATATAAAAAGAATCATCCTCGAATGATTGATCAAGGAAAGTTTGAATCATTTTCTAAAAGGTGAAGAGAAGGTTCAACCGTTACCACCACCGCGAAATGCACAGGACAAATTCAAGAAAAGGGAAAGAAACATTTGTAATAGAAGTTGGAACGAAAGCCAAAAATTTGTTTGCAACTCTATTATACATTCATACCGAGCAATTGAAGATTTTCATGATAATGTTCTTAGTAGGGTCTTTGCGAGGATGCCGATGATAGAGAAGTGATGAACATCGCGAAGGCGTCGCGATTTAAAAGAATGGCAAATGCAAATTATTTATTTCACTACTGAAGAGATTCCTGAAGGCGAGAGGCGCATGATAACCCATTGGTCGAAATTGGAAATTAATCCAAAACCTGTAGATGGCGAAGATGATGAAGCGAGAAAACTCCCCGGGCGATCAATAGAATATTAATTGATACGGGAGCTCGGTAAACATTCTTTTTACCATACTTACAAGACTATGGGTGGGAAGGATGAAGAATTGATACCTTCGACATACAAAATATACGGTTTCAATGGCACAACGAATAAGCCTAAAGGAGAAGTTCATATGAGAATACCCTTGCAAGGATTATCAACTGAAATTTTGTTCTGTGTAGTCGATGTGGAGTCCCCTTATAATGCATTGATCGGAAGGCCATGGTTGCAAAAAATTCTGGGTGTAGCGTCGACGTATCATCAATGTATAAAGTTTCCTCATCCTAGCGGTGTTGGAGTTATAAAGGGAGATTGGATGGAAGGACAAAAATGCTATGAGATTGATGTGGAGAGTTGCGAGGAAAGAGCTGCAAAAAAGACAGAATTTGAAGCAAAATATAAAAGATGAACAAAGAAGAGAAAGGTTGATGGTGGATACCATAGATACAAGAGGTGAAGATACATCGCGAAGCAAGTGCATGAAAACAGTGGAAAATCATGATGGAAAGGAATCATTAAAAGATTTGAATGGTGCGAGAGGCGAGAGAAAACGGCAGAGCAAAAAGTGTAAGAAATGAATAATCATCAAAAAGCAATGACAAAAGCATATTAAGGGTAAGAGGAAGAAAAAAATAATTGAAGAAGAAATACGAGAATTTCGCCATCAAGAATGTATGACAATTTGATTGAAGAATTGAAAAACAAAAATGAATAAACAATGTAAGATTGTGCGATAGCTTCGCAAACAAAATGAATGATTGAATGAATTAACAAAAATGAAAGAGTGAGTGAATGGGACGAACCTTTATGGCGTACACCCTAGTTCGCGAATGATATTTCGCAAGAGGCAAATGTAAGACCTAAAGTGCGTCATATAAGGGGGTATCTCTTGACATGGCTCAGTGAAAAGGTTACACCGCTCCTGGAACCTGAGTCATGGAGATTTGGGGCCCATGAAAGCCTATCCTGTAGAGATACCTTGGATTTACAACTATATATATAGGTTATACCCCGGTTGGACGCCCGAGGGTCTCTTCCAAGGAGTCGATGTATGCTCAAGGCGCCAGGGTACACGGTTGAGCCAAGAGTGCCGGGGCATTTGAAGTGTCTCGGCCATTCTTGGCAAGTCTTGGCATATGTTGCACTCGACCCGAAGAAAACTCCACTTAGGGTGCGAGTCTCGTAACCATAAACCATATAGGTATAAGGGATAAGAGGCTCACAAAACAATCAAGTTGTTGTTAAGACCGGATGGGAGGAGCTAGTCTTGTATGGCCGATGTACGCCTCCTTGAAGGGGCAACCAGGGAGATGATAAGGGCGGCACCCTCCATTAGGGAGCTGATAAGTGTCACAAGATGGCAATGTCATGGGGCTTTATATTCGCAAGAACATTTAGGCCTGTCATATTGTCGCAAATGAAATATCCTGCAGAGGCAAAAATACTAAAGAAATGATAAGACAAGATCAATGGGTCATTACATGAAAGTGTAAAGACGTCCTGCGATCTTGTCGCAAGACGTCAATGTCATGGGATTTTATGTTCGCAAGAATATTTAGACCTGTCATATTGATGCAAAATGAGGGGTGGCAAAATAAGACCTTTAACTAGGAAGGCAAAATAAGACCACACAAAAACAATGGTAAGACAAGATCAATGGGTTATTACATGAAAATGTAAAGACGTCCTGCGATTTTGTCGCAATGATGAATTTCAACATAAATGATGATAAAATAACACAAGAAATTGAGTAAGCAAACAAGCTTGCGAGTACGATTATATTTCTTCATTTATCTCAGGAAGAATCAAAGAATGTGATTCTGCGAAATTAAGAAGTAGCATTATTTAAAGATTATCGACTTGATTTATCTCATGTGAAAATAAATAACAGAGGCAAGTATGAGAATGATTAGAGTAAAAATTTGTTATTCATTTTCACATGATAAATTTACAGTAAGAGATTACAAATGGAAGGTTAAAATGATAAATATACAAATATCACAAGAAGAGAAAGGAAAATGGAACAATCTAGCAACTTATTCTTCTTTATCGATTCTTTATCGATTCTTCTTCTTCACTTACATCACTATCAGAGACATCTGAACAAGGCATATTATCGGGAATTTCATCGAGAAGACAAGGATATGAAGAAAGAGGAATGTTGTGATCATTGCAAATCTGCTTCAATAGTTTGGTTGCGAAAACGAACAAAGATCATTGTTGAAATTCGCCACGATAGTTTGTAGTTGCTTCTTCATCTTAGAATATTTGTCATTGCGAAGAGAGAAGTCTTTGGCGAGTTGCGCTTTCTCGATTCAAGTTCCTTAATTCTAGTCTCGAAATCTCCTCTCGATTCTCGCGAACAAATGACATCGAATTAGCAAAACTTAATAACAACGTTTCGTAAAAAAAGTGGAAAAATAATGAAGAATAGTAAAACAACCTTCTCTCGTCAGAAATCATATCTTTAACCAAGGCATTATGCTCAGCATGAAGACTGACGTTAACACCTAAGTTATTTCTGGCATTATCTAGAACCTTCGCAGCCCAAGCGAATTCATCATCATTATTTATGACAAGAAGTGAACGAATTTGATTTTCTCGCTCATTAAGTATGGCATTCTGGCGAAGGGATTCATCTCGTTCAATTTGAAATTCAAGAATAGTTTTTTGGAATTTTGCTAATGCTTGTGCACCTTGATTAGCAATGCGATCTTTATCATCTATGAGGCTGCTAATCTTTTTCCTTAGAATACTATTACTCTCCCTGGGAGTCAAGATATAAACGTTTAAATCGGTTGGCTAAACCTAAACTAGATCTATGTTCAATTTCTAAAAGATAAAATTTGGTTCGAAGTTCATTTAATGAGAGAGAATTAGTCTTGTTTTAAGAACTACTTAAAGATTCATTGAAAAGAGCGAGAAGAGCATCATCATCCATAGGTTCAGGGAATGAATGGAGAAGGATGGCTTCGTCGAGAAAGATTATAAATGTCTCATAAAAATAATAAGTCGTGCAAAGGAAAATAAACGACAAAATAGAAATAGAGAAAGAAGGAGGGTGTTATACCATAAAGTTGTTGATTAGCACTTTGAAGTGTAGATATTTTGTCTTTCTGGGAAGAAGACTCAACTTCCAACTGTTGGATTTTAGCATCCTTCTTGCGAGATGTCGCAACTTCAATTTCTAGCTCTTTGTTCTTCTCTTTAAGTTGAAGATTTTTCTTCTCAAAATTGTTGCGTTTTCTCTCGAGGTCTGAGGCAACAACAAAGGAAGCTCTCCCAGACTATAAAGG
Source organism: Papaver armeniacum (assembly GCA_023531295.1). Classification (NCBI taxonomy): domain Eukaryota; kingdom Viridiplantae; phylum Streptophyta; class Magnoliopsida; order Ranunculales; family Papaveraceae; genus Papaver; species Papaver armeniacum. The sequence goes on along the minus strand of JAJJWW010013138.1, from coordinate 45,924 downwards.
AAAGTAAATAAATTGTTAAGATAAGGTTTATAATCGAAATCGCAAAGAAATAACGAAATATGAACATACCAAAGCACTGAGTGGATTTAAGAGACTGGGAGTCATTGTTCGGGAAACTCCGCAAAAAGATTCATTATCCTCTAACAGGGGGGCATCGCAAATTTTAGCGAGAGCTTCGCAAGTAGCAGATAAATGATCATCTCCTAATCCTTGCATAGAATCGGAGAAGACACTGGACAATTGCGCCATAGCAGAAGTGATCGAATGATTCTCCTTCGCAGAGGAAGTACCAACCTCATTTTCACCTTCGTCATAACTCTCGCTGGTTCGGGAACTAGAACGAGAAGAGGGTTGGATTTTCCGTTTTTTAGAAGATGGAGCAGAAGATTTATCCTTGCGAAGAGTGATTTTATCCTTGCCCTTAACCTTCGCAGCTTCGGGAATGTTAATTTCTTCAACAACCTTCGCACACGAATGAAGCTAAGAAACAGAGGCAACAATATTGTTAAAAATAGCAAAAGAATGTATTTCTTACTTCATCCGTGATTGATCGGAGTATCGCTAGAGTACTCGCCTTTGGACGTCTTTTATAACTCCTTTTCAATTTGGCAATCTGAAAATTTTACAAGTCTAGTAAGTATAAGAGGAAGGAAATATCGCAAAGCAAACCTGAAATAGGAAGTATACCTCTTTTGCTTTCTCGGGCCACTTAAATTCCCAAGGTTGATAGTTTGTGAGATGCGCAGGGAGTGTATGAGAACCTGAAATATAAGGTCCGCTCAAAAATAGAGGAACAACCCACCACTTCTCATCCTTGGAATACCGAGGAACATTATTTTTGCCCGAGTGCCAGTCAATATCTTGCATGAGCATTTTATCACGGAAATATTATCTTTTCTCTTCAATCGAGCACCCCAAATGAGATTTATCATTTCTCATATTTATTACTTCATAATTTTCAAAAAAAGTTTTCCACGGTATATTTCTCAAATTACGTCTATTTCTAAATCCATGAATCTAGGATCTTTGACATCATCGGGATATAAAGATCCTTACCAGCGCCACGGTTGGCGAATTCAAGCATTAGACGAATACAATCGCCACTTAGTTGATAAATAGATCGCGAGAATTTCTCATGGGCAAGAATTTCATAGAATAAAGGTATCTCGGGATTGTAGAGTGGAATGGGAAGGCCTGCGAGGATTTGACCTAGCGAGATTATGATCTTCTCGATCATTACATTGATGATCGAAAACAACTTTGCGAAAGTATAGATGAAGATTCTTGATCAGGAATGGTCGATAAGATGAAGCTCTTCTCTTGAAAATTCTTTTGAGCTTCATTAAAAAGGGGTTTATATGTGCGACCAAGTGAAGCCATTTTTAGAGTATGGGAATGATTAGAAAATTGAAAATCAAGAGAAAGAAAGAAGGAAAGATTTACAAGAAAGAGCAGAACGCAGATTGGAGGAAGAGAAGTTGCGAAGAGAAGTTGCAGAGGGAAAATAAAAGAGAAGAAGAGAAGGGTAAGAAAACTATATATAGAGAGGAGAATCCTCGAGAAAACAAATGCATTTAATGCGAGATGGGACGTGAATGGTCAAGAATAAACGGTTGAAAGAGACGTGTCAAGAAAAGAGTGGAAGAAGAAACACTCGTAATAAATTCCGTGGGGAGTGAAAAAGATAAAAATGAACAATTGCGAGATAAAGATGAGCAATTGCGGCATTTTAAAATATTGATTCTCATGACATTTTCTCCTTCGCAAAAGACATGAGAAGAGGCAAGATGTAGGATCGAATATCGCGACATCAATACTTCGCGAGATTAATAAGTAACGATATTGCGAGGGAGTCACGGAGAAGTAAAATAAATGACGCAATGAATGACGACGGCCGGAACATGAGAAGAATGTGAAGACTCAGAGATTTAGGAGTGTCGCGAGAATTGGTATATGTACACTTGCGATATTTCGCAAGACATTCCCGAAAATAAAGGACAGCCTTAGTCATCATCCACTGTGTACTACCCTATATAAAGGGTTGAGTAATTCTCATTGAGGGAGAGTTCTTTTGAATTGTTAAGCAAGTCTTGAGGAAAGAGAAAGTTTTAGAGTGATTGTAATTCTTCAACTCATTTCTATTTCTTATTGTAAAGATTCAAGTATTCAATCAATAGAAATCATAATCATTCATCTTAAAATGACTTAATTGTGTAAAATCTAGTGAGGGGTGTAGTGTAGGATTTCCTGCAACTACAGTGTTGCACATGTCCATAGGATCGGTTCCCCTTTGCCTAAAATCGTGTTGCACATGTCCATAGGATCGGTTTCCCTTTCTGCTATAAACTTGCTGCACCTCATACAAGGATCGATTCCCCTTTGTGATGTGTTGCACCTCTTACTAGGATCGGTTCCCCTTTACCCAGATTCGGTCATACACAAACACAAACTCGATCATACCATCTCAGGTGATTATTTAAGAACGGTTTCACTAATAAAAGTCATACCAATAAATAAGTTAGGCCTTTGTGAATAGTTTTACCAAGAACACAAATAAGTCGTGAGCGGTTATACTAAATCACACATATTGGTTGTTCACAAGATATGCAATGAATAATAATACCAATAACACCTGGAGATTTCATTTTCGATTCATAAACAAGTTTGTGAACTTACTTCCTTAAAACACATGTAAAACATTGTTTCCTAGGATGAAATCCTCACCTCATACCCATACATAATCACAATAGTATTTAAATGATTATGTTGATGTCTTATCTACAAAGTTCAATGGTTAATCAATAAACCTCTTATTCTATTCCTTAATACTATGTCTATCTAGAGTTCAATCATGCTTCACAGTTATGTTTTCAATATGCACAACTAGAAAGATACGTTAGGGAATGAAACAGTTCAAGTCAAATATCACTAACCTCAAGTGGAAGGATGATGTTGTCGTTGTAGATTCTTACTTCTTCACTTCTTCAAGTCTTCACAATACTTGTAATGTCTTATATCCTAATACTTTCAAGTTAACCTATACGAAGTTGACTCTAGTACAAAATAAGGCGACTCTTAAAATGAGTTTTGATTCACTAAAATATGAAAACCAAACATGACATACCAACGCTTGGTGGGTTCAACCGAGCCATGCTCTAACAATCTCCCCCTTTTTCAATTTTAGTGACAAAACTCTTATAATCACATGGATAAACAAATTACAAGAATTCATTACACATACGATTGATTACCGAATTCAACAGCACAATAACCTGTATACATTCAATCCTTAAATGCCGCTGTTAACATTATAATAACAAAGCTAATACTCCCCCTAAAGGTGAGATAGGTATATTTTATCAATCCGCACGTCTTTTTTATACCAATTAATGATATGTTACTCCACCTTAGTCTATGCTTTCACTCTTTCGTTAGATAAGCGTTTTAAGCACCAATTGTCCTTTTCCTTGATATGAGAGTTAATCATATGGCTAACTTCAGCTGACCACTGTTGAGCCAACATAGGTGTACACGTTTGGGTACGGTTACATAAACCTAAATGAGGGTACATTTCATTTGTGTCTTACAAGATAAGTTCGATCTAATGGTTGAAAGATATTAGCTTGGTTGAATCAGGTTTTTCATCTAACGGTGAATATTGAATGCTTTATTACCAAGGTAACTTAGATTGCATACCCTGATTTTAAAACTATATAAAGGAGAACTCTAGAAACTGGGAACCCTAATCCGCACACATCAGTGTGTTACTAGTTGCATAAGTTAGAGTCAATTCTCCTTTAACCTTAGGTTTTCCTAAACCTTGTTGGTTAATGACTTGAAAGACTTCATTGTGATTGTGAAGCCAGACACAACTATTTCTCTTGTAGTTGTGTGTTCTGATCTTGCCCGATTCTATCGTTTGAGTATTATCTTCTCTAAGATTTACTCGAAATTTCTCCGATAGGCAAGATAAAACGTGATCGCAAACATCTTCGCCTCATCGTTTGTGATTCCACAATATCTAGTTTCGCCATCATACGATTTAGATTATTGTGAGGTGATTGATAATACTAGGTTGTTCTTCGGAAATATAAGTCCGGTTTATCAATTGGTTCCTGTTCACCTTGATTTATCAAAATATGGAACAAAAACTCCTGGGTATTTCTGTGAGAGACAAATTTATTCAATCCTATAGACTTTTCTGTGTGAGATGATTTGTTTATCAAGTCTTCGAATTTGGGTGAGTGACTCTTAGTTGTGGGTGAGATCAACTAAGGGAATCAAGTGCGTATTATCCTGCTGGGATCAGAGACGGAAGGAGCGCAACTGTACCTTGAATCAGTGTGAGATTGATTAGGGTTCAACTATAGTCCAGTCCGAAGTTCATTGGTATTAGGCTAGTGTCTGTGGCGGCTTAATACAGTGTAGTGTTCAAACTAGACTAGGTCCTGGGGTTTTTCTTCATTTGCGGTTTCCTCGTTAACAAAATTCTGGTGTCTGTGTTATTTCTTTTCCGCGTTATATTTTGTTATATAATTGAAATATCACAGGTTTTGTGTTAGGATCAATCAATTAGAATATCCAACCTTTGGTTGTTGATTTACATTGATTGAAACTTGAACATTGATCTTTGGTACCGTTCAAGTTGTTTCACATAATAATCGAGCTCGCAATTTCTATCCTTTTGATTTGTTGATTACATTGTGAAACAGAGATATTAAACTCTTTGATATACTTTACTCTAGATTGAGTCTGACTGTCTAGTTGATTCTCTAGAAAGTGTATTGGAGTAAGTCCTCCCAGAGTGCCAAACGAATTGTTGGGTGTGGTTATTAGACCCCATTTTCACAAGGGAAGGGTGTGGATGGATCGTGCCCTTCTAATGCTCATCTTCTTTGTTGTGACTAGTGCGATGGAGGTAGATATTAATTGTCTTTCCAATGATGATGATGATGTTCTGGTTGCTACTGATGGTATTGTTGAATCATTTCTGGAAAATGTGGACGATGTGCTCATGCACGAGTCTTTCCCTATCGATTGAGATTTTGGTTTCGACCTCGAAGGTTGGGTTTCCCAGTGCGTAGTAAGATCACGATAAGGGTGCTCCAATCGAGGAAGGTGGCCCAAGTATGGTGGTTGTTGGTGGTGAAAAAGATGTGATTAGTTCTCTTGTACTAGTGTTCTTGGTGATGGAAATGGCGGTTCGGGTGGTACAATGGTTGTTCCTTTAACCTCTTTTACCGTTTTTGGATTGGTGAACTTCATTTTTAGATTGGTGAACTTCTATTAGAGGACTGCTGGATCGAACTTGCAAGCGTTGCTATTTGAAGATTGTTTGTCAAGTTTAGTTGCCAAAACTATAAGTCTTGATTTCTAGTCTACTTATAGCTAGTTCTCAGATTAGGATCGAAAGTGTAGTTGAGCTTTAGACTTCCAAACTAATTGTTGGGTGTGGTTATTAGACCCCCGTATTTTCACAAGGGAAGGGTGTGGATGGATCGGGCCCTTCTAATGCTCATACTGCTGTTGTGACTAGTAAGATAGAGGTAGATATTAATTGTCTTTCCAATGATGATGATGATGTTCTGGTTGCTACTGATGGTATTCTTGAATCCTTTCTGGAGAATGTGGACGATGTGCTCATGCACGAGTCTTTTCCATATCAGATTGAGAGTTTGGTTTCGACCTCGGAGGTTGGGTTTCCCCAGGAGAGTAAGATCGCTGATCAGGATGCTCCAATCAAGGGAGGTGGACCAAGTATGGTTGTTATTGGTGGTGAAAAAGATGTGATTAGTTCTGCTTGTACTAGTGCTTTTGGTGATGGAAATGGCAGTTCGGGTGGTACAATGGTTGTTCCTTTAACCTCTTTTACTGTTTTTGGATTGGTGAACTTCATTCTCAGATTGGTGAACTTCTATTAGAGCACTGCTCGGTCGAACTCGCAAGCGTTGCGATCTCAAGCTTGTTTGTCAAGTTTAGTTGCCAAAACTATAAGTCTTGATTTCTAGTCTACTTATAGCTAAGTCTCAGATTAGGATCGAAAGTGTAGTTGAGCTTTAGACTTCACGACGTTCATCGATTGAAGACGAAAAACTACTAAGGGGAGCTTGTGGAACTTCATCAACAAAACATATGTGGAGACTTGAACTCATCTATCAATCAAAAGTCTATCTACTCTATCTCCTATTTGAGACAAACGTCGTATACGTATATAGACTTCGATTATACACATTTGATATTTCGAGCTGAGTTTAACTCGCTTACATATTTCTCAAAATATGTGCAGGTAAGCTTTTGCTTTTACCAAGTTTATCTTATATTCTTGACGAAAGTCAAAAGATGATCATGTGAAAATCGCCTGGTAACATCTTATATGATTTTTGTGAGACAGTCATTTGGTGTAGACTCGGAATGTTTCAATTGATCATTCGATCACTTGAAAATAGCTTTGAAGCTAATAGTTTGTGTGAGAAAGCTATTCCAGTCTTCTAAGAATGTTTCAATGATTGAAATATTAGTTTAGAACAATTAACCATGAATTAGATATAGCACAGTATGCGTACTTGTATGCTAACTGTTGCAAGCTATTCCAAGTCTGGGAACCATAGTATGCATACCCGTATGCGTACTTGTTGATTAGTTGAAGTTCGAGAACTTAGTATGCATACCCGTATCGACATGCATAAGTTCAAGTCCGGGAATTCAACTGAGTATAGTGGTGTACGATAATATGCGTACACAATCGCATCTTGTGAACCTGGACCAAGTCCGGCCACTTAGATATGCATACCCGTTTGCATACTTGAGTGGGTTACTTTCTAAAATCGGTTGTGTACATGAACTTAAACATTTATATTATAAGAAATGCAATCTTTGCAAACCGTGGCTATAATGTTCATGAATTGATTCGAGTGAATCAAACCGATTTTGTTTCGATTGTGTTCTTGTATACTTCTATGAGAATATAGCAACTGAACGACTCTTTATCTAGTTTCATTTGAGTCATTTGAACTAGTTTGGAATAAGATGAATATGGTTGATATGAGAGTTAATCATATGGCTAACTTCGACTGACCATTGTTGAGCCAACAAATGTGCACACGTTTGGGTACGGTTACATAAACCTAAATGAGGGTACATTTCATTTGTGTAACAAGATAATTTCGATCTAACGGTTGAAAGATATTAGCTTGGTTGAATCAGGTTTTTCATCTAACTGTGAATATTGAATGCTTTATTACCAAGGTAACTTAGATTGCAAACCCTGATTTTAAAACTATATAAAGGAGAACTCTAGCAACTGGGAAACCTAATCCCCACACATCAGTGTGTTACTAGTTGCATAAGCTAGAGTCAATTCTCCTTTAACCTTAGGTTTTCCTAATCCTTGTTGGTTAATGACTTGAAAGACTTCATTGGGATTGTGAAGCGGACCCAACAATTTCTCTTGTAGTTGCGTGTTCTGATCTTGCCCGATTCTATTGTTTGAGTAATATCTTCTCTAAGATTTGCTAGAGATTAATTTCTCCGATAGGTAAGACAAAATATGATCGCAAATATCTTCGTCTCATCGTTTGTGATTCCACAATATCTAGTTTTGCCATTATACAATTTAGATTATTGTGAGGTGATTGATAATACTAGGTTGTTCTTCGGAAATATAAGTCTGGTTTATCAATTGGTTCCTGTTCACCTTGATTTATCAAAATACGGAACAAAAACTCTTGGGTATTTCTGTGGGAGATAGATTTATTCAATCCTATAGACTTTTCTGTGTGAGACAGATTTGTTTATCAAGTATTCGACTTTGGGTCGTAGCAACTCTTAGTTATGGGTGAGATCAACTAAGGGAGTCAAGTGTGTAGTATCCTGCTGGGATCAGAGACGGAAGGAGCGCAACTGTACCTTGAATCAGTGTGAGATTGATTAGGGTTCAACTATAGTCCAGTCCGAAGTTCATTGGTAGTAGGCTAGTGTCTGTGGCGGCTTAATACACTGTGGTGTTCAAACTGGACTAGGTCCCGGGGTTTTTCTGCATTTGTGGTTTCCTCGTTAACAAAATTCAGGTGTCTGTGTTATTTATTTTTCTCATTATAAAATGTTATATAATTGAAATATCACAGGTTGTGCGTTAGGATCAATCAATTAGAATATCCAACCTTTGGTTGTTGATTTACATTAATTGAAACTTGAACATTGATCTTTGGTACCGTTCAAGTTGTTTCACATAATAATCAGGCTCGCGAATGTCTATCTGTTTGATTTGTTGATTACATTGTGAAACAGAGATATTAAACTCTTTTATATACTTTACTCTAGATTGAGTCTGACTGTCTAGTTGATTCTCTAGAAAGTGTATTGGAGTAAGTCCTCCCAGAGTGCCAAACGAATTGTTGGGTGTGGTTATTAGACCCCTGCATTTTCACAAGGGAAGGGTGTGGATGGATCGGGCCCTTCTAATGCTCATACTGCTGTTGTGACTAGTGCGATGGAGGTAGATATTAATTGTCTTTCCAATGATGATGATGATGTTCTGGTTGCTACTGATGGTATTGTTGAATCATTTCTGGAAAATGTGGACGATGTGCTCATGCACGAGTCTTTTCCCTATCAGATTGAGAGTTTGGTTTCGACCTCGGAGGTTGGGTTTCCCCAGGCGAGTAAGATCGCTGATAAGGGTGCTCCAATCGAGGAAGGTGGCCCAAGTATGGTGGTTGTTGGTGGTGAAAAAGATGTGATTAGTTCTGCTTGTACTAGTGTTCTTGGTGATGGAAATGGCGGTTCGGGTGGTACAATGGTTGTTCCTTTAACCTCTTTTACCGTTTTTGGATTGGTGAACTTCATTTTTAGATTGGTGAACTTCTATTAGAGGACTGCTGGGTCGAACTCGCAAGCGTTGCTATTTGAAGATTGTTTGTCAAGTTTAGTTGCCAAAACTATAAGTCTTGATTTCTAGTCTACTTATAACTAAGTCTCAGATTAGGATCGAAAGTGTAGTTGAGCTTTAGACTTCACGGCGTTCATCGATTGAAGACGAAGAACTACTAAGGGGAGCTTGTGGAACTTCATCAACAAAAGGTATGTGGAGACTTGAACTCATCTATCACTCAAAAGTCTATCTACTCTATCTCTTATTTGAGACAAAAGTCGTATATGTATATAGACTTCGATTATACACATTTGATATTTCCAGCTGAGTTTAACTCGCTTACATATTTCTCGAAATATGTGCTGGTAAGCTTTCGCTTTTACCAAGTTTATCTTATATTCCTGACGAAAGTCAAAAGATGATCATGTGAAAATCGCCTGGTAACATCTTATATGATTTTTGTGAGACGGTCATTTGATGTAGACTCGGAATGTTTTAATTGCTCATTTGATCACTTGAAAATAGATTTGAAGCTAATAGTTTGTGTGAGACAGCTATTCCCGTCTTCTAAGAATGTTTCAATGATTGAAATAGGTGTTTAGAACAATTAACCATTAATTGAATATAACACAGTATGCGTACTTGTATGCTAACTGTTGCAAGTTATTTCAAGTCTGGGAACCATAGTATGCATACACGTATGCGTACTGGTTGGTTAGTGGAAGTTCGGGAACTTAGTATGCATATCCGAATGCGTACCGACATAGGTTCAAATCCGGGAAATCAACTGAGTATAGTGGTGTACGATAATATGCGTACCCTATCGCATACTTGGCGAACCTGCACCAAGTCCGACTACTTAGAAATTCATACCCGTTTGCATACTTTAGTAGGTTATGTTCTCAAATCGGTTTGTTTATGAAATATGCGCACCCGTACGCGTACTGGCGTAACCAAACTCAAGTCCGGCTACTCAAGTATGCATACCCGTTTGCGTACTTGAGTGGGTTACTTTCTAAAATCGGTTGTGTACATGAACTTAAACATTTATATAATAAGGAATGCAATCTTTGCAAACCGTGGCTATAATGTTCATGAATTGATTCGACTGAATCAAACCGATTTTGTTTCGATTGTGTTCTTGTATACCTCTATGATAATATAGCAATTGAACGACTCTTTAACTAGTTTCATTTGAGTCATTTGAACTAGTTTGGAATAAGATGAATATGGTTCATATGAGAGTTAATCATATGGCTAACTTTGGTTGACTATTGTTGAACCAACATAGGTGTACACGTTTGGGTACGGTTCATAAACCTAATTGAGGGTACATTTCATTTGTGTGTAACAAGCTAAGTTCGATTTAACGGTTGAAAGATATTAGCTTGGTTGAATCAGGTTGTTCATCTAACGGTGAATATTGAATGCTTTGTTACCAAGGTAACTTAGATTGCAAACCCTGATTTGTAAACTATATATATAAAGGAGAACTCTAGCAACTGGGAAACCTAATCCCCACCCACCCGTGTGTAACCAGTTGCATAAGCTATAGTCGATTCTCCTTTAAACTTAGGTTTTCCTACACCTTGTAGGTTAACGATTTGAAAGACTTCATTAGGATTGTGAAGCCAGACCCAACTATTTTCTCTTGTAGTTCCGTGTTCTGATCTTGCTCGATTCTATCGTTTGAGTACTATCTTCTCTAAGATTTGCTCGAAATTAATTTCTACGATAAGCAAGATAAAACGTGATCATAAACATCTTCGTCGCATCATTTATGATTCCACAATATCTAGTTTCGCCATCATACGATTAAGATTATTATGGGGTGATTAATAATACTAGGTTGTTATACGGGAATATAAGTCTGGTTTATCAATTGGTTCCTGTTCACATTGATTTATCAAAAGACGGAACAAAACCCATAGATATTTATGTGGGAGACAAATTTATCTATTCCACTAGACTTTTATGTGTGAGACAAATTTGTTTATCAAGTCTTCGACTTTGGGTCGTAGTAACTCTTAGTTGTGGGTGAGATCAGCTAAGGGAATCAAGTGCATAATATCATGATGGAATCAGAGACGCAAAGAATGCAACTATACCTTGAATCAGTATGAGATTGATTAGGGTTCAACCACGGTCCAGTCCGAAGTTCATTGGTAATAGGCTAGTGTCTGTAGCGGCTTAATACAGTTTAGTGTTCAAAGCTGGACTAGGTCCCGGGGTTTTTCTGCATTTGCGGTTTCCTCCCCGAACAAAACTTCTAGTGTACTTGTATTTATTTCTTTTCAGATTATATTTTGTTATATAATTGAAATATCACAGTTGTGCATTGAATCAATCAATTGGTAAATCCAACCTTTGGTTGTTGATTGAAATTGATTGATCCTTGAACACTGGTCTTTGGTACCGTTCAAGTTACTTCTCTTATATTCAATCGGGATTGCAAATTACTATTTGTTGATTGATTGATTGAATTGAGAGATAGAGGTATAAACTCCTTGATATACTTTTCTCTAGATTGAGTCATTTTGTCTAGTTGATTCCCTTGAAAGTATATTGGAGTAAGTCCTCTCGAGTTGCCAAACAAATTGTTGGGTGTGGTTGTTGTACCCCCTCTTTTTCACATAGATAATCACACAAAGTGTGAACCTAATTGTCATATTATCTTGACTCTTTCCATAGATGATCACATCGGTAGAGGACTTATAGGTTGAAATAAAAAGATTGTGGTGTTTTTGGGTACCCTCGTCTTTTCAGTTGCTACGACCCAAAGTCAAAGACTTATAAACAAATCAGTCTCCCACATATATGTATATTCTGGTTTTGTTTCCTTCTTTAAATAAATAAAAGTGAACAGGAAACTCAACTAATAATCCAGTTTTATACTTCCGAAGAGCAGCCTATAAATATTAGTCACCTCACAATAACCTTACTAATTAACAAAAGAAATTATTACGGAATCACAAGAGTATGAGACGAGGAACTTTTGTTATTACTTTTTATATTTTACCTGTCGGAGATGAATCTCGAGTAAATCTTAAGAAGATAAAACTCAATAAGATAGAACAAGTATCAGAATACGCAACTACAGAGAAAATAGTTGGATCTGGCTTCACGAATCCCAAATGAGGTCTTCAAGTCGTTAACCTAATAATGGTTTTGGAAAACCTAGGTTAAAGGAGAATCGACTCTAGTTTTTAACTAGGAGACACAAGAGTGTCGGGATTAGGTTTCCCAGATGCTAGAGTTATCCCTTATATAGTTTTTCATATCAGGGTTGCTTACAATCAAATCTAAGATAGCTTAGTTTCAAAGCAATTGATATTCACCGTTTGATGAATTCCTGATTTAAGATTCAAGTTAAGTCTGCTTAGAAGCTAAGCAATCAATCTCCACCGTTAGATGGTATTAGCTTTATACGCACCAGTGAAATATACCTATATTTAGATATGGATGAACCATACCCAAACGTGTATATCTTGTTGGCTCAATAATAGTTAATCGAAGTTAGCCACATGAACACTTATAGTTTAGCCACATTCATATAACACTTCTAGATCAAATATGATGACCAATCAATCATCATAGATAATCAAATGAATCTAAATGTGTTTTAAAAGGGTTGTTCAAATGTTCACTATCTCATAGAAATATATATGAACCATTTGAAACAAAATCGGTGTGGTTTGTAATTGTACAAAGTACTTATACAAGAACCAATTGATGAACATAATGCCACGGTTTGTAAAACTACTTCACATACCTTATTTCATTAAAGTTCCGTGGACTTTAGTTCACAAACAAACCTGAGTTCATGAGTATGAAAAACATATTTACCAATTTTAGAATCTAACCACTGTGTTCACAAATAGAGTACGCGAACCACAGTTAAGGACTTTGGCATTGCCGTGCCGTTCGAAAACAGAGTATGCGAACAACAGTTCCGTACTTAGCCTTTTCTAGCCCTTCGCAAACAGAGTACGCGAACAACAACTCCGGGCCTTTTCACAGGTAAACCCGTTCGCAAACAAGAGTTCCGGACCTGAACTAGAGCTTCATAGTGCACATACAAAGTATACATATTGTGTTATATCTAGGCATTGGTAGTCGTTCTAAACTCTCCTTTGATCATTGAAACATCCTTAGAAGACAACAATGGTAATCTTACACATACCACTAGCTTCAAGTATTTTTCAAGTGATTGATCGATCAACACGAAACTTCCTAAGTTAACATCAAATGATTGTCTCACACAAATCATGTAATATGGTTAAGGTAATTTTCACATGATCATTTTGACTTAATGTTTAATTTCCAACAAATAGATTGTCTCCAACTAAACTCGTCAAGTAGATGATGAACTTTAGCTAAAGCTAAAAACTTCTAACACGTATTTCGAGTAATATATAAACAAGATAAACTCGGCTCGAAATATCAAACGTGTATAATATAAAAGTCTATATAGCTATCCGCACATGGCGCTTCTTAAATCTATCGTGGCCGTCCAACTTATCCACCCAAATTGGATGGCTTAGATTCTATTTTAAACGACCAATGAGATGCCGATATGCTCACCGATGACCCGCCTTTGGCCTCGACTAATTAAATTTCCCCCAGCCTGCAACTAACGCCTCAAGACATTAGCTTGAAGTAGGATGGTCACGCGGTTTTGAAAACCCTAATTTATGTTAGCGGCAGCGCATTACTGTCGCAAAACGATCTCCGCCGTCCAACTTCGCTAGCCGAATCAACTGGCCTAGATATGATTTCAAGAAACTGGCAAGGCGAGGACATGTTCACCGATGGCTCATCAATATCTCCGACCAATCACATTTCTTCAAATACGCCAGCAGTGCCACAAACCGATTATCCAAAGTGTGCCAGTCACATGGCTTTAAAAGCCTTGAATCGAATCAACGATAGTATGCCAGTGCCACAAACCAATCATGGTCGTCCAACTTCGCCAGCCAAGATGGACGGCCTAGACCTAATTATAGGCGATCAGTAAGATGCCTCCGTGATCACCGGCCATCACCCTCCTATGAAGACCGATCGAATCTCCCTCTACCTATTTGGATAGGTCCTGATAGCTTCTCAAAGATGGTTGGTCGCGCTGCCACCAAAGGTCTTAAACGAATTCAAAGGCAGCCAACAACTGCTGCAAATCATCTCAGCCATCCAACTTGGCTAGCCAAATTGACCGGCTTAGATTTAATTTTGGGTGACCAATAAGGTGCCTTCGTACTCACCGGCCGCCACTCTTCCATATGAGCTGACCGACTTGCCCCTTGACCTTCTTGAGCGGCTCCTAGCAGCTGCCCAAAGATGGCTGGTCGCGCTCCTTTTAAGACATTAAGTTCCACGACCAACCAAGACAGGCTCTATACAACGAAGCTTCATGAGCATCAATTATTTTGAGCTGCTGGCTTAAAAGCGATGCTTTACATGCATCGAATACAGGCGATATTTTAGAAATATAGATTTCACAGATAACTTAATTATTTAACCTAAGAGTATTACATGCTATTTATTTCGGCAAGTCTTAGCAACTTGCTACATATTTTCCACGAAAATACTCGAGACATCAAACATGTCGCAAACTGGGGGATGTTCATCAGTGTATTGGTCTGGCGGTTCACAGCAATGCGGCGTGCAACACGCCCATTATGAGAAAGTGTCAGGAAAGGCAGACGGTTGATAGGAGTAAAGGAGTGGTGGGTGTAAAGCTGACCGGTCTTGCCTTCATGACATGGACATGGTTTTCACCAATTTTAAACGATCCCCACTTCTCCACTACTTAACTACCTCCACTTCCTACGAGATCAGTGTGTTCAACTATGACTTGTATAAATAGGTTTTTAAAATCTAGTTCAACCAACAACAGTTTTGTTATCAACCCAAATATTCAGAAAACACCAAGAACTTATAGCTTACATTCCGCAAGCAAGTTCCATAATCTGATACAACTTATCAAACAACCACACCTTCAGAGTTAATCATTCTTATAACACTCCGTGTTTTTCGCATGGCGCATGCTAAATGATGTGTCATGGCCTGAGATGAAGCTTCATCCAAAGCTTTTGTTGCTTGGTAAGAGGTAGATTGGCTTAAGGCCAATATCGCACAATCATTGTGCATCGAAGCGAGAGGGTCGGCCATGAAATACCGCACAATCATTGTGCAATGAACGGAATCTCGGCAATCATTGCCGGTCATTCAGAAATTCGTGGAAACGACCACGAATAGTGAAGTAAGCATGTCAATCTGCTTCCATTTTCTAAGTTGTAGAAATTACAAGTTAACATATATAGGGAGGGGTAGTTGGTTGAAGGTGCTTATGCGGACCATGCACCAAGTAAGCTTCATAGCTTAGCCGAAAGAGTATAAATGATGCCTAAGGCTCATTTATAGTTGCGTAGCCTTGCGAATAGGGAATTTGATGCTTATGCATCACTATGCCATGTCGCGGACCCGATAATGCATAATCATTGTGTATTATGACGAAATGGCCTATACGGACCAGGCCATTACCATTTTTGCTAGGCCACAACCTTGCATACGAGTTTTGCTTAAATTGCGATCCCTTCGTTGATGAACTACGGTCTGTGCTTGATTCCTTTAGAGTATGGAAGGGTACGTAGGCAGATGAAATGAGTTGCAACATTGTCGGTCCATTACTTTATCGCTCATATCATCTAATTGGGTGATGATTGCGGCACGTTAGCCTCTCATATCATCTGTCTAGGTATCTCGACACATGAGATGATTGAGGCCAAACCTGATGAGGCAGTAAGACGGTTACTCAGCTAGATAGGAAATTCAGTGATGAATTCCCTACATTGAGGCAAGGCTTTATGCCCTTGTTCTTTGGAAAATAAGAACGGTGTGGAAGCTAAGTTAGCCGCATCATGCTCCACGAGTATATCTGTAAGGGCAAATAGACGTGTATTTGCCTAGCTTAAAGGCCCGGATCGTAGCTTCATCATGGCACATCGGGAGAGTTATGGCCTACGCTCCCAGGCGCGCCAGGCGTAAATTTTCAATCCGTCACAATTCTGATCTCAACAACTTGTTCGCTTCACTCCCTAAGATCAACCCTTCTCCTTCATTTTGTGACCGAAGTAAGACTGGAACGACAAATTTCTTGGTTTAGGCTAGAATTGTACATATTGATCTCTCGAATATAAAGTACTCATGTGAAGTACCTTTGTTTAGGGTTTATATTTGTTTCTCGGCGGCACACCAAATTTACTATTTCCAGCAGAATCAGTTTTTACCCCAAAACAGAAATGTACATTCATTTTGATATGAGTAACCGTACCTAAACGTGTACACCTTGTTGGCTCAATAATATTTAACCGAAGTTAGCCATATGAATGCTTTCATATCAACCATATTCATCTTAACCATAACTAGTTCAAATGACTCAAATGAAACTAGTTCTAGAGTTGTTCAATTGTTTAAATCTCATAGAAGTATACAAGACATGATTGAAGCAAAATCGATTTTGATTCACTGGAATCAAGTCATGAACATTATAGCCACGGTTTGCGAAATTGCATTCCTTATTATATAAATGTATTAGTTCATGAACAAACCGATTTTAGAACATTATCCACTTAGGTATGCAAACGGGTACAATTACCTTAGTGGTCGGACTAAGTTTGGGTTTGCCAGTATGCGAACGTGTACGCATACCTCCAAACTTAGCAGAAATTCTCGGACCCGAACCTTACGCCAGTACGTGTACCGGTATGCGTACAAGGTTCCCGGACTTTCACAAACTAACCAGTTGCATACGGTATGCATACTATGGTTCCTGGACATGGATTACATATATGAAAGTACGCATACTATGCTTAAATCCAATTGTTCTAAACTTTCATTTCAACCAGTGAAGCATTCTCGGAATAGGGGAATAGCTGTCTCACACAAACTATTAACTTTAAATCAATTTTCAAGTGATCGAATGATCAATACGAAACATTCTGAGTCTATATCAAATGACTGTCTCACACAAATCATGTAAGATGTTACCATGCGATTTTCACATGATCATTTTTTGACTTTCGTCAAGAATATAAGATGAACTTTGTTAAAGCGAAAGCTTACCGAAACATATTTCGAAATATGTAAGTGAGTTAAACTCAGCTCGAAATATCAAATGTGCATAGATGAAGTCTATATAGCTATACGACTTTTGTCTCAAATAGGAGATAGAGTATATAGACTTTCGAGTGATAGATGAGTTCAAGTCTCCAAGTACCTTTTGTCGATAAAGTTCCACAAGCTCCCCTTAGTAGTTCTTCGTATTCAAGAGATAAACGCCGTGAAGTCTAAGCTCAACTACATTTTCTATCCTAATCCGAGACTTAGCTATAAGTAGACTAGAAATCAAGACTTATAGTTTTGGCAACTAAACTTGACAAACAATCTTCAAATAGCAACGCTTGCGAGTTCGACCCAGCAGTCCTCTAACAATCTCCCCCTTTGTCAATTTTAGTGACAAAACTGTCAATACATATGGATTACAAAAATAAATAAACTTTGTAGCTTCTCATCCAAATGCTTGATCTCCTTGGTTTATCAACATTACTCAAAATCTTAAATCACTTCCAAGTACCGTAGTGATTCCGAACGTGTTCAACTCAAAGATCAATGTTGTTGAAGATCCGTAGCTATAACAATGGGAAAACAGTTTCTCTCAATCATTATTATACAGTGTCATAGTATTATTACACAACATCAAAGTTAAATTGTATCGCAACTTTGACAACAATACTATGGAGATATGTATCACTCCCCCTTAGTCAATACTTCATATCACATGAAAACCACTCCCCCTTACATAATGATCCGTAAACCATATGTTTTGTAGTGTGAACTACACATTAATTCTACCCCTTTTTGTCAATAAAAATTGGCAAAGGTACGAAAACTAGTGGGATCCTAATGAAATTTCCATAGAGATACTTCATGACCAATGGAGAACAACATATCAACTTGTATAGATGCAATCATATAGCCGAAACTAAATACATTCATCAAGGAGTTAATAAAGATACAAGAAAACTCCTATAATATTCCACAACCGCACTCCCCACAAATATTTGACGCTTAAGCACAAGTTCAATTAAGAACTCTCCCCCATAAAACGTCATTCCCGAAAGAACAAGAGATACCTTACTTTCACAAGAAAATAAGGATTTCTTTGGACATTAACAAATCACATGAAACATGAATTTGTCTCCAAAATACTCAATTAAATTAACCACAAGAGAACCCATGATTAATTTATGCTCACATAAGAGAACTTACGGAGCCGCACAGATTTACACAAGGATGTGGATCAGGAAAAGACCAATACTGCGGAATATTCAAAGATTCAATCTATTTTTCATCACTATTTGCATAGAGACATGTAATAGACTTAATCTTTGTAAAAAAAGTTCATCTTATTTTTTATCAATATTTGCATAATGACATAATAGGCTTAACTTTTGTTGTCAAAAGTTCATTCATTCTTTTATCAATATTTGCATAATGACATGTGAGAGACTTAACTTTTGACAAATATGGGACAATCATAGTTCACGGACGCAAACATACATATCCCATAACAAGTTGCAATATATAAACCCATATAGATTAATACTGCAAAATCATTTTCCAAATCAACTTTAGAATTTAAATAAATTAATATAAAAACATTGCAAGATGAAAATCGTTGGAAATAGCTATGTGTACTCACAATAATGGCTATTCAAAACCCTAGTTATCCTTCTTAAAACACAAGAATAGATTCTCATAAGAAGTTTCCTAGACAATAAAAGAAAGCAAAACCACTCTAAGACCAGCAAAAACTGAACACACGTTAAAATCAGAGTTCGTGTTCAGAAACTTCTCGGGTTTCAAGACCTTTAAGCATGCGACTGACATCAGCGACAGCTTCTTCAGAGAAGATATCCTCTTTGAGAAGATATTTAACATGTGACTTCATGAGAACAAGGTCAGAGTTAACCTTTTTCAACTCATTTTGTAACACATCAAGATCCTTCATAAAGTTCCCAAGCTTCAGTTATGCTTTCCCGAGATCATTGAGAAAACCATGAACCACTTCAGCAAAGACCATCTCAGCCTTTTCTCTATCTTGATGAGAATATGCATAATATCATGATGCACCGGGATTGAGTTCATCAGCTTCAACAATGGTTCTTCTTTTCTTTAAGACGAACTCAAAATAAAAAGCATCATCAATAAAGTCTTCCGGAAAATCCCAAGAACAGGGAGGATAAGCCATCCTTGAAAAACAAAAACTCGGAGTATGCGTACTCACAAAAAGGTTTTGGTATATAAATAGTTTCTCATGGAAACAGAATCTAGGGTTTCCAAAGATGGTCCCGACATGTAACATGGGTATCCATACGAACACAACCTTGACCCATAGCCGAAAAATACAAAGATAGCGAAAAACATGACACGACGTTGTATATACAACCATGTTTTGCTACGTGAATAATTTCACAAATCTTAGCTCAATAAATTTTGCATTCTCACCAGAGATAAATTTATAGCATAAGAATAGCAATTTGGCATAACAAGATTTCAGAAGAAATTTAAAACTTGACAAGACCAATTTGTGAATGATAATCCAGCTAATAACGATAAGGAAATATCTAGAGAATCAGAAAACATTTTGCCATCAAGTATACTCGATCATATGTCACTCAACAAGGATTTTTGTGAGTGGGATTTCAACCTTGTGATCAATTAGCACAAGTATGAGCCTTGAGCTTATCAAATGAATGTTGTTTTCGGTTAAACCTCTTTCTCCTAATCTTTAGAGGAAACCGTTTTGATGCGAAAAGTTGTTGTAAAACTTACTATCATTAAGGTACGATGCATAGTATGAATTCGTACCTGAAGAATTTTGACTAGAGCGAATTGATAGCATGTTGATGATCTCTTTATATCCTTCAATTATCACATTTAGGTTGTTTTTCATATCTCCATTTTTGCTTCCTTCTCCTGGTACCTTATTGACATCAAGAATAACATTATCTCCATTTTTAACTGAAGAAGAACCTTGAGCTCTTCTTGGGCGATTTGTGTTAAGGAGTCTGTTACGCTCTTGAACATTTAAGGAATATATTGAACTGACTTTCCTGGTAGGATACACAGGGTGAGTACTAAATCCAATTGGTTTAGACATAGGATGTCAGTTACACCTTTAAGAATTAGATCTAAGGTGTGTTGAAGTCGAACAATGGAATTATCATTCAACCTGGAATTCCTCTTTTGCTCAACATGTCCTTTTGATTCACAAAAGAGACACACTTTGTAATCACCGAGTGATTAGAGAGAACAGATTTAACACCATTGTTCTGGAGATTTCTTCCTTCCATGAGATGTGGAAATTCCTTTATTAGAGGAAGATACAAGGACATCTTTTCCAATAGGAAGGAATTCCGATTTTACTTCTGGAACTGAATTTCTTACAATTGAGTCAGAAGTAGTTGGTATAGTGGACTCTTTGGAAGAACCTTGAATAGAGAGTTTACTCAAAAGGCGTTCAATTTCCAAAGCATCCTCTTTGAGCTTTTCCTCAAGCAGAGTTCGTGAAGAACAGACTGAGGTGTTTTCCTCTTGAAGGACTTTTAATTAAGAGTCACACTCATTTACCATAGCAACAAGAACATTGTCTTTGTGTTTTAACCGATTGATTTCATCACTGGATTCTAACAAATTTTAGAATCACCGCACTCTCTTTAGATGCTTCGCTTTCTACTTCACAAATGTGACTCGTTAGTAAGAAAATCTGGGTAACACTTGTCAATGCAAGTCTGTTTCGTTAAACGACTAGGTTCGTCTATATTTGAGAATGACAGATCTTTCTCTTTAATAGACTTCATAGAAACAGAACTTTTGTTTCCAGTGATGCGATTATCAGAGATAACAATGTTGTCCATAGAGTCAGATCGCTACAAACACAGACTTATGAGGTCTTAAACGTGTTTGCCTGCTCTGATATCAATTGAAAAAGCGGGGGTCTAACAACCACGCCCAATATTCCGCTTAGAAATCTGTATGGACAACTCCAATATAATTCCAAGAGCATCAACTAGACAGTCAGACTCAATCAATGTAAATATATCCAAGAGTTATATCTCTGTTTCACAATGTAATCAGCAAATCAAATAGATAGAAATCCGTGAACCTGATTATTATGTGAAACAACTTGAACAGTACCGAAGACCAATGTTCAAGTGTCATTCAATTTATATCAACAACCAAAGGTTGGATTATCTAATTGATTGAACTACGCACAACCTGTGATATTTCTATTATATAACAAAATATAATGCGGAAAAGAAATAACACAGATGATATGTGCCTAATAATGCGTATTTCTAGATCATTTTAGTGGTATTTATGGTATCTCAAGAGCTTCAATTTCTTATTTTAATCCAAGTTATGCATTTTGCGTCTCGAGGCATCTATAATTTTTTTTTTTTGTAAATACTGATAATTTATATTTGGTTTGTAGGATTAATAAATATGGAGAGTTACATAAAGTTTCAGCTGACTGAAGTGGCAGAGGTATTTTGGAATGTGGAAATGTTGCACCAAAGACTTAGAAGTTAAAGAAATCGAGTGCCGGCGCAGCCTGTCAGGTGCTGATGATGGTTTAAATGAAGGGAAAAATATGGTTTAGTCCAAAAATACGGTTTAGTCCAAATTTCGAGTCAACTAGGTACAAATTAGTCCAACTATATGAAAAGTACACTAATAACCCTAATTATTTACAATTAGTCCAAATATTTGCATTTTAGTCCAAAATGACTCATAATGACATCAAAGAATTCTAAATAACATATAAATATTTAAAAGACAATTTAACTTTCGAACCGCTCATCCAAAATTCACAAACTTTACATATTCGAAAAGCTCTTTTCGAGATCGACAAAAAGAGTACCCATATGACTATATAATTTTCACTTTTTTTTTTAATTCACACTAGTGTACAACTATATACACATCGGTAAGCAAAATACGCGTAAATCCAACATTCATGATATCCAGACTGCCACTCTAGTCTGCACAGACCGACAAAAATATCAACCACGCCGATCTCTTGCTGAATAATGGCAGGATTTGCATAAGATGGTTTATCAGCTAACCTGCATCCAAGAAAAAACAATAAAACATAAGAAACCACATCTTGAAAAAAAAAATGATAACCTTTCACCAATAACCACATAAGAAACAAAGCAAAGAAAAAGATGAAAATAAAAAGTTAGACAGTTATTAAATTAAAGAGACACAATCCATTTGGGCCTAACTACACAAACTTAATATCAGCAAATACGAACCAAAGTTTCCCTTCCTGACAAATCAGTCACATGTTGCAAACCAAATTGAAACATACTATATTTCAATACGACTTCCACAAAAAAACCACAACTTTCAAAACATGCATAATGTCGATCATCCACAATCACACACAAACCTATTTTTTCATGGGAATTACATAGATGCACCAATATGTACACCGCTGTAAAACACGAGAAACCTACTTTTTCATGGAAATATACGGGTGCACCAATGTGTACACCCCTGACAAACATGCACAAAACCTATCACTCATAACCACACAAAAACCTACTTTTTCATGGAAAATACACAGGTACACCAATATGTACACCACTATAAAACATGCATAAAGACGATCATTCATAACCACACACAAACCTATTTTTTCTTGGAAATTCAAATAGTACACCAATATGTACACCCCTCATAAACATGTTTAAAGCCTAATTTTTCAGCTAAGATATCCTAATGCACAAAATCCTATTATCAGCTGAGACCATCAAAAAGCGAACCAAGTATACAATCAGACCAAATACCTATCACCTTTTTGCAACATTTTGGGTTGCAAGCATAGAAGCATGAGGCGAGGACCCATCTTTATCAGCTTTGACCTTCATTCCCCCCTGCAATTGTGCTGCAACACCTTGGGCTACAAGCATATCAACATAAGGTGAGGTCATTTCCTAAGGCAAATGTGCTCACAACCTCCTTTATCCTCTTCAATTCATCCTCTGATCTTATCCAATTCTTGTAAAAAAGATTAGACGAACAACATTAAAATGAAATGCAAGTTAAGAAGAGATATTATATAGAAGATCAGATGTATATGCACAGACCTCGCCAGCTCTGACCAAGAGGTATGAACTGACTTCAGTGTCAGGCATAGCAACTTAAAATCAACATGTGTACAATTATGTATACATTAAGAATGAACATGTGTACATCTATGTACACATTAAAAATCAACATGTGTACGATTATGTACACATTAACGGTCGACAGGTTGATTGTAAAATATCGACCTTGTACAAAATAAATGGGTAAAAACTCTTCATTTCTCTCAAAATGAACTTATGTGAAACGAAATATAAAAGATTGTAAAATATCGGTCATAAAAAACAGATATGTTTCTGCAAATTACAATTCAAAAATTGCACAGTTAGAAGATATTGATAAAGTTAATCCAAAATTTAGAAATCTATGTGAGGTTTCCCGAAAGGATTCTTACGAAAACGAATTTTACGAAAAAGGATTATTATTATTCCGCGGATTATCTCGCGCAACCAACTATAATGAATGGGAATAATTTCCTAAACTCTTTGTATCAATAAAAAATATTAATTAAATGAAAATTAATTCTCACATATAGAAGTTTTGTATCATCTCCTTCATATCAACCACTCATAACCCTACTGCTGCAAACAACTATAACACCTCAACCATTTAACTCGAATCTTCTATCTTTGTTGTAGCTTTCTATATGTCTGACATATTACTACAAAAACAAGATAAAAAAATCTTCGAGTCAGGGACTCAATCCATACCATATGTGGTTCTCCTCATCGGGTTTAGATCTTGTAAATTTGATAGTTTTAGGTTCATAATCAATGTTGAAACAAAGTGCACGAACTGGTGTACTTAAAAGTACACCGCATACAATCGATGCACATATAAGTACACCGGTACAATAAAAGCAATGCACATAAAGGTTTTAACAGATTATCTTCACAGATTTTACAACGAAAGGAATAAGTGGTTAGAGAGGCTACATGTGAATATTTACCTCGCCAACTTTATTATCGTGAGATGCAACTCATTTTGTTACTGACGATATTGTTACCTATAAAAAGAAAATGTAAGAAATCATGACACACCAAGATGGGATGGAAGAAAATATAAGACAAATAAAGTAGAAAAACAAGAGTAACGAGAAAAATAACAGTGAGCATAAAATAGATTTTGCACATCGATCATTTAAAATAACTTCTTTATTTATTTATGGACTTCTCAAAAAGAAAGTATGAACTATTCAAACTACTGGTGACTCTTAAATTAACCTATGTTAAATGATACAAAAAAATCACCTAAACAAAAATCCACCAAAAAAAAAGATTCCTCAGCTTCAATGCTTCTCTTAGATATGATCGATCCTCATGATCTTCAACTTGAAAATTAAAGGGTTATTTAACGTTTGGTACCCAGCAAATGTCCAACACCTAGCTTTGGTACCCAATATTTAAAATATTAAGGGTTGGTACCTTGACCTGCCGTTGACCGTTGAAGTCAACGTTTGACTAATCTTTATTTTGTTTTTACTAATTTCTATTAAAGTATTATCTAATTTTACGAATTTACCCTTAAAACCATTATATTCTACCCATCTCCTGCTCCATTGTTTATTTTCTTACTCGATCTTCTCAATCCCCTACTGGCCATTTTACCTGGATCATCCCAAAATTTGTTTAGAATATGAAATATAAAAGACCCAACATTTCGTGTCTTTCTCAATATTTTTACCACTTTTAATCTTCTTCAACCTCCATCGCTTATCATCACCATCAATGCCAGACCCCATGCACTAGAATCGGTTGCAAAGAAGACAGTTCAGTTGGAACTTTCAAACAAACATGTTATGGGCAAATAATTTTTGATGGGGGACAGAAATCCCATCAGTACATCACCATTTCATTAAAACCAATTCTAATCATACACAATCAAATCAACATTATCATTAGTACATCATTATTTATTTATAACCAATTTGAATCATACATAACCAAATCCACATTACCATTAGTATATCATCATTTCCTTCTCTGTCTCTGCCTCTTCTATTAATCCTTTCTTCTACTACTTTCTTTAATGTTTCTATTGATCCAGCTGTTATAGAATCTAGCTAGGGTGCCTGCTGAATTTGATTTCCCTTAAATAAATTGTTGTAGAAGAAGCGGAATTTGGGGTTTTTTCATTATTGAATGGTTTTTCTAGGAAATTTGGATCAGGAGCAGTAGGGGATTTAATTTGATACCCTACTTTAATTTCCTAACAATACCGTGGATTCGTGGAACTTCATCTGACTATATCTTCTCCTCTCGATGAAGAAGAACCAGTCTTCTTATTTCTTCCGAATTTGGATTAAAGGGGATGGAAAAAATATTTCTCTATTCCAACCAAAACACCCGGTTTAACTTTTTTTTTTCCTTCGGATTTTTTCTTAAAAGTCAGTGTTTCCGTTGTCTTTGCATCAATAGCGGTGTGAGAGTGACCAAAAGATGGGAGAGGAGAAATATGGAAATCTAGGGTTTTCATTAGGGATATTCTGGTAACTTTATATATATTTTGAATAAAAATTTGTTAAAAGAAAAAAATATCTGGTCAATCGTTGATTTCAACAGTCAACGGCAGGTCAAGGTACCAACCCTTAATATTTTAAATATTGGGTACCAAAGATAGGTGTTGGACATTTGCTGGGTACCAAACGTTAAATAACCCAAAATTAAAATATTAGACATCAATTAGTTGCTTTGAAGGAAAAAATATAAATAAAAAACAATTAAATTGCAAAGTTATGCCCAACTTCAAAAAGAGTAACACGTGTACAACAATCTACACCATAAACATGTGTACAATTATGTACACATTAAATAATTCAAAAATAAAATGTATAAGATGAGCACAAGCAACTAAGGCAAGTGTTTACTGTATCTGTAGATTGTAGAGAGCCAGATAAAAACTTGGACTAGTAGTCTCTTTACAATCGTTATGTTTGTTTAGCTAATAGGTGCTACTTTTTAAACCTTCTCCTAATATATTACATAAAAATTTCAAGATAGTTGTGCACGACGATTGCTCAATTATGTAACATTATGATTGGACGCTTTGCATGAACTAACATTATGTTAGTTTAGTCATTTGTTTTTGATGAATATACTGGCGACATTTAGGTTCTCAAACAGAAGTGCAAACAGAAAAATGAAATGATAGTCAACCACTATGTCTCAAGTATGTAGTTCTTGTCCCATATCCTATGTATTTGTATCTATACAAACGAGTACATTTTAAAATCCCTTCACAGAACATTACTCTTTTCGCCATGTTCTTTCTCATTATTTTACTGTTTCAACAAATCTTTGATAGGGAAAAACAATGTACAATAAAGTATACATACTATATATATAAATTTTATCATTTATTTTTATGTGTTCCTTTTACATAAGGCAAAGAAAATTCCTACACTTATATCATTCTCAAATAAGGGTCAAGAGACTACTTACTAACCCATCCAGCAGCAAGCCCCTGGTCCTTGAATATCACCATTCAAACATGCAATAGCTTTTCCTATTAAAAAGTACCACCACCATCATCAGCAATACACCAACATACAAAAATGGAAGATGATAAATAATTTGCACTAGTATCACCTTCGGTACGAATGATAAATTGTCAAAATTACAAATTATGGTCATAGGTGACTGTAATATGGGCAACCCTCTAGGTATAGGGGGTACCTATGAGGTCAAATTCTCATGGTTACTTGTTGCTAGGGTGAATAATCCATTCTGAGAAATCTGTAAGGAGCATGGGCATGTGTCAAGAGCATATTAGGTAAGGACAAAATACACCTAGACATGATGAAAATGAAACAAAGTAGTGCCACACAATTGTAACTGAACTGAATTCTTATTATTAAGTTCTATTCATTCATGAATATAGTTTTCAGTGTTAACACCAACAAAGCCATATGGACCATTCAGCTGACAAAAGAAATGGTATTGTCCTCATAATTGACCATTCAAACTGATAAAAAATGGTGTTGTCATCATAATTAATTCACATGGGATTGCACATACACAAATCAATCAAAGGGAACCATAAACAAACACCATACATACACAAATTAAAGATATGAAACGGTAATACTTATAACAGGGGTATGGATTTCTTTCTTATCCCGAGTATCATCAGGACCCCAAGAAGATAAAATTGGTGTTGTTGTTCGATAATAATTGTCATCATCATCGTCATCCACCTCCATATCTCCCTATTTTTGATGAGTTAATAATTTTTCATAATAACTACAGTTTCTTCAGATCTAGAAAATCGAAGAAGAAGTAAAGAGGAAATCAATCAAATAACATGAAATGAAAGGAATATAGCACTAACCCGAAGAACGAATCTCTGCGGAAGAACAACAACTTTAAATCGCCTCTTTGTTTATCTCTCTCTCAAAAAAAAATTCTGAGATCTAAAAAATACACATCGTAAAGATGAGAAGGGTAATTAAGGTAAGGTAAAATGGTGGTATTTTTTGGATCGGGTGAAATTTGGACTAACTCGCCCAAAGTTTGGACTAAACTGTTAATGCGGGGGAATTTTGGAATACCGTGTACTGGGCTTGGGAAGGGAGGACTAGAATGTCCAAAGCCCAGAAATAATGGGATTAAATGTTAATTTCTACTTAAATGAATGGGCCAGAATGTAAAGCCAGGTTTTCTGCACCTTTTGAACCAAAAGGGAACCAAACAATTTTATATACCTAAGCTAAGTATGAGTGCCTAACACCCATGCGGATCCCTAACACTTTTCCATTTCACTTCAGAGAAATATTTTTTCTCTTTTTTCTTTCCCATTTCAGTTTCTCTGTCAAACCCATACCTCCATCTCTACCTTGCGGTGTTCTTATTCCCCAATTTTACACTCCAAAAATATCAAAGCCCTGTTCTCTACTGTTACACACAATTCCATCACTACACATACTAATTATCATCTCACAGTAACCTATTTATAGGTTGAAGATAGTCTTTGAGCTAGGAAGATTGTGGCTTGCATGTATTATTCTCTACAACCCCACTCATGGCAGCCCACACCCTGTCTACAATAGGCGTCGGTGAAGAAACCTCAACAGCAAATCAGCGTGTGAGTGATGATAATTTTAATATTGATTTTTATTGTGATTTGGTGATGGTGATTGATTGGTTGGATTCGAGAAAGTTTCTATAAATTGGAGGGAGCCTGTATTGTTAAAACTCAAGACCGGAGTAGCCGGTGCACCAAACTCTTGTAGTAATATCTAAGTTTAATTTCAGTATTTTCAATGTTTTAAATTCCTCTTTTGGTTGAGATGAAACCCCTAAATAATTAAAATCCTTGGGTTTGATTTACTTGTTCTCCATGAATATATATTGAAAAGCATGATTGATCGTTGTCGTAAGCGTCAAAAATAATTTACACTTTCTTACTACTCAAAATATAAATATAGCAAGGGCAAGAAAGGATCGATCCCACAGAGAGGTCTAGGTTGTCAAATTGTTATGGTTCCCTATAAATAACACCGGGGTTTTGTGATTATATTAAACTAAATAAAAGCAAATAAAGAAATAAGCAAACAAATCAAATCAAGGATAAGAAAGTATTGGTTACGGATTTCGTTTTCATTCACAAACATGTTTTCAACACAATAACTAGAATTGATATTTTAATCTCAACTTTTATCAAAGACCCTAGAATACCTTGATCGCAAGAATATCCCGCAAACCTCCTCATGTCATCAACAAACACATTAAAAGATGCGAATATGAATTCTACCTAAAGGAACAACCTAACGTGTAAAAGCACTAATCAAGTTTAATTCCCTAGATGCGTTAAGTTCTATGAAATCGTGCCAATCAAAGCAATCGAACGTGGAAAGCGCACTAATCCGATTTAACAAAGGTTATGGTTCACATATGATCATAAGAATATATCACTACAAACTATAATCATATTTATGCTACTTGCAATCCGGAATTATCACTTTTGCGTATAATAACCCTAATCTAGCAATAAAGATGAAAGCAAACTCAATCGATTCGCGACTCGACTAACAAGCATTCAAATCATGTAACAATATTCATAGTGAATCATAAAACGATAATATGAGAGAAAACTAATTTATTGAATTAAAACCCATATTTGGAAAATCCAACTTATTCCATAACCAATAATAAAACTAGGTACTCATATTCATGGAGTTCATAACAAGAAGAAAGAGAAAAGACTTCATGTTTCTAAACCCTAGAAAAAGTAGAGGAAAAAAGAATGATAAAAAGATATCCAAAGATATAATAAAAGTCCTCTCTTTTATATGTTTCTCCAATTTCCATAAAGGATACTCCTTCCAATATTAGGTCTTCTCAAAATCCATCTCCAAGTGGTCCACCAAGCCCATGTGTGAGAAAAACCCATGTGAAAATTCTGCCCAAAATCGCCGCCTAAAACTGGGATTGTGGCCGGAATTTGCCGGAAAGATCGCGAAAGTAGTTCGGTGGCCGAAAGTCTGCCTTGGCCACCAACAACGGGTCGGGACCGAGTCATTGAGTCAACTCGGTCTGGTCAACTGAATGAACTCGGTCAATCACCGAGTCAGAACGAGTCAGTTTCTTAGTCATTTATCTCTGGCTGACTAGGCTGAGTTGCCAAGGCCAAAATATATACTTGCAGAGGCCAGAGTTTGCTGCACAACTCACAGAACCAACATTAAATCCATTCTTTCAACCCAGCTATGGCATTACACTGAGACCCAATGTATCAGGTACAGCGACAATCAGATAACGAAGCATTTCAACTAGAGCACAAGAAATGTAAGCCTTCCGAGAACCATCAACCAAGTTAGACTCCCCTGGTAAAGATTCCTCCGGTATGTAACGAACGGCTAATTCCACAAGACTGCGTGCATATGTTTGAGATAGAGCAAAGCTCTCTATTATGCTAAAAACAATAGGCAATAGTAACTGGAACAAGTCCAGCGACACTTTTTCCTGTAGCTGCAGGATGTGAGAAGGAATCAGCAAACGTTCTGCATTATGTGATTGTAAGATGCAAACCATGTACCACCATTTAAAATGAATGGGAGCCCCTCTCCATCGGAAGAGCCGTTGATGCCAATCACCACCTTTGTTTTGTACTGAACTGGACAAGAGTGTGTTGGGGAGGACTGGTCCCTGCGTTGTGCAGAAAAAACATCTTTGGTACCAATTTCATCGAGAAGGTGCTGCAAGTACTCAATAACATCCTTCATCCAGAGCTCTGAGCGAGCTAACTGTGTCTTGTCAGGTGCACCAGGTGAAACACAAGTTGAGCCTGGACAGACCTGGTTAAGATAAGTTATTTTAATAAACCAAGTAGCT
The DNA here is from genome assembly GCA_023531295.1 of Papaver armeniacum. NCBI lineage: Eukaryota > Viridiplantae > Streptophyta > Magnoliopsida > Ranunculales > Papaveraceae > Papaver > Papaver armeniacum. The sequence goes on along the minus strand of JAJJWW010013138.1, from coordinate 15,507 downwards.
TTCAGCAATGGTACATTCTGACTAATAAGAACTTCGAAAAGAGATCTTCTACGGTAACTATGAGGCACATGATCGGCCAAAGAACGCAGCCGTTTACGCTGCTGTGATAACCCCTCTATCCATTTTTTTCCGGAAATATTCACTGGAAGGCCTTTGCTCAGGAAAAACAGAAGGTTTAAAGAGGCACTCCATAGACCTGACCTGCCTTGCGCTTTTGAGCACAACAGATTTTGTGAAAGTTCCAAGATGGGTAAGTGAAATTTCTCTAGATTCCTCAAGTCCATCAACAGTTTCCTTGTTCACCAGTGCCCTACTCCACCAGAAACTTAACAGTAGGGCTGCCAAGTAAACCGCTGCAATCCAGCCACATCCTTCGCCAACTCCTTCACTCCCATCAAATAAACATTATAAGCTCCTCTCACATCTCCTGCAATTGCAACCTGGGTCTCAACCATTCAGACTCCTTCCTGCCAACATCCGCAGCTCAACTCCATCTCACCTGCAATCAGTTGCAGCTCCACATACATATGCAATTTATCCCATTGCAACTCAACCCCCAAAAGCTCCCTGCCTACAACACATACTACCAGAAAACGCAACATCAACACCATTGAGTGCACATCTTTACCAGAAAACCCAGACCACCTGCAAACTCACCGCCATCAAACCCTCAGCTCCACCTGCCATTCCTAGCATACATCTATAGCATTCACTTCATTCATCAGTTCTGCAGCAACACAAAGTCCACTCCCTTGTTCCCTGATCACATTAAAATCCAGATGCACACAAATTCCATTTGCTACAGCTCAATTTCAGTCCCCTTCGCAGCTGCCATTACAAACTCAATTCTATCAAACACGACCACAGGAACCCTTGTTAACCATGACAACAGATCCCTTGTGCTTGCAAGAAGATATGGCAGACTAACTCTCCTGCACAGACTCAAAACGATGGCTAACCAGTGGTGATAGGAGCTACATCATACTGGCCAGTCATTCAGGACTTTTCCCAAACACCATATGTGCAGTTTTGAGCTATTGATGGAGATGTGAATTTGCTGTTGATTTTAAGCTCAAACTCTCCTTCCCTGCATTCGTGAATTCATACACAACAAACCCATTCTTCTTACTCTCTTATAATGCTCATTCTTGATCCGAAACATGAAACTTTGATTCTCCTTCACACTCATAGAGCTTTACGGCTTCAGCACCTTCCCATCTCAAATTCTCTCTCGACCATGGCTTGCCGGTGTTGAGATTTTGGCAGCAGCTTCTTATTCTTCATGGTTCAAAAAAGAAACTGACTTGTGTGATTGTTTACTCCACGTAAACCTAATTCATGCTTCTTCTCGAGCAACAGAACCACCATCTCTTGTGTATTCTTTTGTTTCTTACTAATTCTTCTATAATTTCCCACTGACCTTCATAACGAGATTCATGAAATCAAATCTCGACACATTAACTTGAGCAGCCGTTCTCAATCTCCATTTCTCGGAATTTCGGGTAAATGGTAATGAAGAAAAACTTGAGTTATAACCCAGGTGGATTTAGGATTTACCCAGACACCCCACATTGGATAAGGGCCACCCTTGATTTGCAACCCCTTAACCTCTATTGTGCTCTCGATAGCACATGCATACGCAATGACACTTCTGCCTTCTTGCTCAAATTGAATGATTTCCGCTTCTTTTCCTCCGTGCGACTCCAGAGTACCTAATAACTCAAAAGCACGCGTAAAGTACATAATTCACAAGAAAAATAGCAAAGAAAGCATAAACTCTATATAGTAAATACGGTGTATTCTACACCTATCAATGATTTAATCTCTGAATTCATATCAAATTACTTTAACCTTGCATGTCATGCATCCATGGTAGTTTGACCAATCCTTTGATATGTATTCAAGCTCTATGTAATCTGATTTAGTTCAATTTTTGATTATATATGCCTTAAACAAATAGGTAATTCTAGGAATTGACACATATATTGCTGAGAATAAATTATATATTTGCACAAGTGATTTATCACATCTTCAAGGTAGTTTGAGGCTAGAACCTCTAAAGCTCCTTGATTGAAGAGAGAACCTGTATATATCAATTTAGGGAGTTTATGCATTTAGGAGGTGGATTCGAAACCATTGTCATCTTTTTACTTGTATTAATCTTGCTTCCTTAGTATAATCATTCATATCCAGTCGTATCGACAAACCCTTTCATTTGTTAAATTAGTAAGAGTAGAACCTTAGAAATTTAGTTTCACCAATCCGACTCCCCGTTGGATCGACCCGTATTTGCCGTTATCTATGTTCTAGACACCGTGCGCTTGCGGTTTATAATTGTAGGTTTCTAAGCCTACCAACAGACACTTGAAGTTTTTTTAACGAGGAAACCCCCATGCAAAAAAAACCCGGGACCTAATCCAAGTTAACTTCGGACTGGAATGTAGTTGAGCCCTAACCAATCTCACACTGATCAAGGTAAAGTTGCGTTTCTTACGTCTCTCAACATAAAGAAAATCACAACGATCCTTTGATCCTAACTTTGCCAATCGCAGGATGCAACATAAAGAAAATCCTCATTGATGGAGGGAGCTCCGTAAATGTCCTGTTTTACGATACCTTCAAACGTATGGAGCTTAATGACGAGCAACTCTTAACCTCGCACTATACCATCTATGGGTTCAATGGTACGGCTACGAAGCCTCTCGGGGATATTATTTTGCAGGTGGACGCAGGTCCCATGAAAGTTTACGCTCGCTTCAGTGTGGTGAACACGCCTTCACCCTACAATGCCATTATTGGACGAAAATGGGTCCACAAGCTTAAGGGAGTCACATCCACCTACCATCAATACCTTAGGTTTCCTACTCCTTTAGGGGTAATGGAGATCAGGGGTGATCAAGTTTCCGCAAAGGATTGCCAGGCAATGCAAATACACCTCAACAATGAAGAAGATGAGAAAAGAAGAACCCGCAGGGCTCGGAACAAGGCAACATCCAAAGACAAAGCCATCAATGAATACTTGGAAGGAACCTCAGGGAAAAGCTTGTCCAAGGGTAACTCCATAGGAAACACGGAAACATCAACATCAACGCAAACCAGATGCTCTCGAACAAAGAATCCGAGCCTACCAAATAGCAATTAAAGAAAGTTCCTCACCTTGGGGAACCAAAACCCACATTCACATCCTTGGAAGCAGTGAAGGATGTTAACATAGTAACGGAGGAGAATCCAAAGAAGATCAAGATAGGAACTCTAATGGACGAAGAACGCGAAGCCTCATTTGGTGAAACTACTAAAAGAATACGCGGACATCTTCGCGTGGAAACTATCCGATGCCGGAATAGACCCGAAAAACCGTACAACATGAGCTGCGCATTAAACCCGGCACACCCCTAAGACAAAAGATACGAAAGGTGGCTACATAATATCACAAAGCCGTAGAAACGGAGTCACGAAAGCCGTTGGAGGCTGGTTTCATAAAGAAGTCAAATATCCTACTTGGATCTCTAACATGGTAATAGTACCAAAGAAGAGTGGTGGGGTCGAATCGTGCATCGACTTCACCAACTTGAACAAAGCGTGCCCCAAGGACGATTATCCACTACCCAAAGATTGATCAACTAGTCGACGCAAAGTAGAAGGATACGAAGAGCTATCATTCATGGATTGGATACTCCGAGTACAATCAACTATTTTTAAGCAGAAGAAGATCAAAGAACATACGGCATTTTACACACCCCACTACTATATTGCTATGTGAGGATGCCTTTCGGACTCGGACGCGGAGAAACATACCAAAGGATGGTCGATGCTATTTTTAAGCCATGGATTGGCGGGACCTTGGAGGTCTACGTTGATGATATGCTCGTAAAAAGTGCAGATTGAAGAAGAACCATCACCAAGACCCGAGGGACATTTTCAAGCTATGAGAGAACACAATATGAAAGTAAATCCGAAAAGTGCACCTTCTGAGTAACATCCGGAAAATTCCTTGGGTATCTGGTGACAAAACGGGGCATTGAAGTAGATCCCGCAAAAATCCGAGCCATAGTAGACATGCCATCCCCAAAGAACCTAAAAGAAGTACAAAAACTCAATGGATCCCTAAAGACTCTAGGAAGGTTCATCTCGAGGTCCTCTGATAAATGCAAACTCTTTTTCAACATACTAAAGAAGGGGACGAAATTTGAGTGGACCGCAATGCGAAGAAGCCTTCCTAGGCATCAAACAATATCTAGCGGAGATCCCTATCCTTCGCTTGACTCCCGACGAAGTCTTGGCATTATACATTGCAGCAACAGACGATGCGGTAAGCGCGTCTTGGTCCTGACCCACACAAAGGAGGAGCACCAATCTACTATGTCAAGAAGACCCCGAATTCCGCGGAAAGAAACTACACAAGAATCGAACAACTGATTTTAGCCATCGTATGGTCTACCTTAAAGCCGAGAACGTGCTTCTGACACATGACATACGTATCCCATGTCGAGCACCCTTAGAAGCAATCCTCAAAGGGGAAAGGTAGGACGCATAGCAAAATGGAGCACGTACTCGACCAATTCAACATCCACTATGAACTTCAACACTCTCAAATCGCAAGTGTTAGCGGACTTCCTAGCGGACCTACCCACCGGGACAACGAAGAAGAGGTGCGCATACAAGGATGGAGGACGCGGCGCCCTGCAAATAGAAAAGCAAAAAAACCAAATAATATTCTTAAAACCTGTAAACCCACGACAATGGGAGGTCTTTGTCGACGGCTCCAAAAATAGAGAGGGCGGGGATAGGCATTGTCATCACCACACCCACCGGGGATAGGATCGTGCACGCATTGATTGGAATCGAAGGCCATACAAATAACATCGTAGAATACGAATGAGTGGTCCATGCTCTCCGCTTGATAATTGAAATGGGGATCCAAGAAGTGCGGGCGACAAGTGACTCACAACTAATCATACGCCAGGATAGGCTACGAATACAATGTGTATGACGAGACACTAATGGCATACATGGCTCTAGTGCAAACGTTGGTCTCCCAGATACCAAAAAATCAAGTTCCGACATCTGCGTGAGGGAAGGAGCTCAGCACACGGATGCCTTGGCATACATATCATTGCCATGCTCAAGAACGAGGATGTCAAAGCAATCAAGATAACAAGGGTGTACGAACCATCCGTCAAACCTCAAGAGATGTGCGCGGCTAACCAACACAAGCCTAGGGAGGAAGATATCTCTGACGATGATATCGGAGAGCACATAATCGACGACTTCCAGAACAATGACATCATGCGACAAGCGGATGAGGACGACGATTGCTGATCGGGAGGAAGATTGGAGAATCGAAATCCATTCTTTCCTTGAGGAAGGGAAACTCCCCCAGGACACCAAACAAGCTAGGAAAGTACAATCCAGAGCAGGGATGTACGAGCTAAGAGACGGAACCTTATACAGAAAATCATTCCTCGGGCCACTTCGTCGCTGCCTGTCCCGATCCGAGGGGCATGCCATCTTGAAAGACATCCATAGAGGAGACGCGGGAAATCACGACGGAATAAGGTCCCTTCTTGAGATAAGGCAAAGACACATGGCTACTAATTGGCCAACCATGATCCGAGACGCGCCGAGAATGGCGCGAAGGTGCGAAGAATGTCAAAGATTTGACGTAGACGAATCCACGCCCTGATCGTAAAGTTAAACTCAGTGATAGTCCGTGGCCCTTTGCAAAATGGGGGTATTGACATAGTGTGCCCGTTCGTATCGAGGACCGGGAAAAGAAGATTCCTAATAGTGGCAACGGATTACTTGACAAGTGGGTAGAAGCCAAAGGCAATCGGCAAGAATTCGTGATTCGACGTCTTTATTTTTATTTTTCAAAATATCATTTGCGGGTTTGGCATCCCAGAGATAGTTTCCGACAACGGTAAGCAAATTGCAAGGAAAGAATATCGACTTGCTGTTAGACACTTTCAAAATTCGAAAAACAAATCCACCCCCATATACCCACAGAGCAATGGACAAGCGAAGCCACGAACAAAACTTTGGCACTTATCCTTAAAAAACAACTAGACGAGTACAAGGGGCTGGTGTGAACAATTACATAACGTTACGTGGGCATACGGAACAACTCGAAGATCGCCTACATGAGAGTCTCCGTTTTTACCACGTACGGAGCGACGGTAATCCCCACGGAAATTCTACTACCAACAACAAAGACAAGCATGGGAGAAGAACCTCACCACGGACATGATGTTGGAAAAGCTCGACGATCTCGAAGAAAGGAGAGAAGCGGACCGCAAAGAATGGAAAACTACCAAATAAGCAGCTAGCCGAGAATATAACAAAAAGTGAAACTTAAAAATTTCGTAGAAGGGCGTATGTGTTAAGGACCATTCCCAATACCGGCGAGAAAAGAAGTGGGGAAAATTAGCACCAACTTGGGGAGGACCCTACGTAATACACGACATCGCGGGAAATGGCTCTTACTATCTGCGTAATCTGAAAGGGAAATCCTCATGCATCCGTGGAATGCCAAATATCTCAAGCCATACTACCCGTAATCTATCACCTGCGTATGCATTTCAGAAGAAGAAAATTGACTTACAAGTCTACATGTTTCTATCTCTGATGAAGGAGTAACGCGCCTTAACTTTTCAATCAATCCAAGATTTCGTCTTCAAGTGTCATATTCTATTCATTACCCACACACATTTCAATTTATTCAAAACCCACAACCTATACCATATGAGACACATGTATATACTACTTACACACCCATCCGTACATAAGAAGATCAACCAAAGTACGTAGTATGAATGTACATTGAAAACCATGTCACCTCTTAATAAAATATCGACACTATTGTTACCCGTGGATGTAGGCCTTAGGCCGAACCACGTAAATCATCGTGCGATTACAATTATTAAAGAACCGGCATTATACTTTAACAAAAGGAATGTCCCCTGCACAAAGCGTGGATCATACCCACTGCAATACATCAGAAATATCCCGCACAAAGCATACACATGCAATCTCTCGGAACTCCCGTAAGCGTCTATAAGTGTACGACCGGGGGTGACTTCCCTGAACGGATACCCGAGCAATATTACAAGCCGCGAACTCAATGGAGTATATCCTTGAACGTCGGCCGGTTTTCCACCGTTCGTAAATCCTCCGGCCAAGGAATTAGCCGGACGGGTGCAAGGTCACAAGACAATTCCGGATACCAACCTACTAATTGCACGAACAATACACTTTCTCAAATTCCGAGGTTCAACATCCTTAGATTACAAAACTATGAAATTAATCATTATATTAACTTGATTTGAAAAGCCAATAAATGCGAATTCAACAAAATTCAAAGTCGATTTAAACGCTAAAGTTTGATCTAGTACACAAGAGTTGATTACAAGCCTAGCAAGAAATGTAGCAAAAACGCCAAAAGGATAAGCAATCGAGATCAATCCCTAGCATACTAGCTATGATCTACCGAGAAGGAGCATTATCCGTGGGTTTGTCCTTCAAACACGAAGGAACACTACCACCAGAGGAGGGGCCAAAGAACTCTGAAGGGAGCACGGGCACGGACGCCGAGTATAATTCTTGTTTAGCCCATGGTTCTTCTTGAGATCCAACTCAATCTCACCAAGAGTCTGTTAATCTCTTCTCGCCAACCTGTTTACGAGCCACGGCCTATGGCTACACTCTTCATCTCAGCTTGATTTAGGGAAGTGGAAAGATGGTCCACCTTTTGATTAGCTTGTTTCGCCGTTTCCTCCCGAGACAAGGCCATACCACGATGGTAATTGACTTGGCCTCCAATTGAACTACCTTAGCCTGAGCTTCGGCAAACTTGCCATCCGCAACTCGAAGCGTCCCAGAGCTCGCGGATATTAGAAAAGGAAAATTATAACAAATACAACACAAAGCACACTCGATGACAAAGACGTATACCTTCACAATGATAAACCGCGAGTCCCGTGCTTCGCGACATAATCATATTCATTTGATAACCTATCATAATCTACCCGCGCAAGATTATGAGCATGCTTGACTTCGCGCTTAGGTCATCTCGAAATTATCGAGTCCGAATGATGATATCGATTAACCTCATCATTCTTCGATTCCAAGCCCTTGTTAAGACGATACATAGTCACCTCTAAGTTTTCTCATACTCAACCTCGACGGCCACATCGTCGAGACGCGGATAAAGCATTACTAAGAGCGCCGGTTCCGCCATAGCATCATCTCTTTCCTTGGCAAGACGTTGCATATAAGCCCGCACATCTGAGGGATGAGACGAGCGCGCTTGCCGTAGTTCTTCTTCCATGACATTGAGCTTAACTTCTAGAGCGGAAATCTGACCACGGGCTTTTTCAAGATTATCCCGCGTCCATAAAAGAGCACCATTGAATAAGTGACGGTCATGGTTATTTTGGTTTTGCAGATCTACCAAGTAAAACTTTTTCTTACGCCATTCTTCGGCCATAGCATTATGGACATCCGCGCGAGCGTTCCATTTCGCTGATTCACTCTTGAGTTTTTCAACTAACTCAGCAATACGACCTTTTTGACGAATTCTCTCACCCGGAAGCCACATCAACTCAGGGATTCCACCCACTGAAGATAGTACAGAGGGAGGGGGAAGAAGAAGATAACTCAGAACATATAAGGAACATCTAATAATCAAAGAGAAGGAGATGCAGACCTGAAATAGATGAAGAATTCTTCTCAGCCACCTTTAACTTGTCCTTGACCGAAGCTAGCTCGAACGCGGCTTTGCCTCTTCCACGTCCCCCGCTCCTTGCGCTTAAGCGCACCCTTCAACTCTGCTATTTCCTTATCTTTAGCGAGAGACCGCGGCTTCAACACTCGAAAGCACCTCTTCACGATGGCGAGTTTCGCTTCAAGATTGAGAGACTTAGCCTTGAAGAGCCTGGAAAGATTATGGTTGCATACTCACTCCTCATCATCTATTAATCAAAAGGAAATTAGTTCACATAACACACCTAAGTAAAATCGAGAGATAGAGAGCGGGGCAAACCTCCCGATAACCGCTGCCGAGGATAATCGTATCTGGTACCCATCGGCAATAGCCATCATGCCCGCAAAGAGAGGGAGGATTCACCACGAGATCAATCCCGCTGGCCACAAGATTCTTGTCCCACTCTCCATCTACCACCTCCTCGGGGTTAGCTCCATATGCATGCGAGTAAAAGAGTCCGAACTCTTTTCCCTTCAATCACGAAGCGGGATGCGACACGACAAGCAAATCTTTCTTTTTAAGCCAAGCCAAAATAGCATCATCGCCATCCGCGGTTAAAGACCGCGAGAAATCATCTGAGGAAGAATCTGAGGACTTCCCACCAAGTAAAGCACCAGTATTACCTTGCACCAAAGCTCCGCCAGCAGCAGAGGAAGCGCCAACAAAACCCTCTGGATGAACCGCCAGAACCTCAGCATCAGATCCGCGTACTAACCCACCTCCGCGGCTATCTTGAAGAACATCCCAGTCATCACCAGCGGAAAGCAAATTGAAATCCGAGGCAAGCCCTATAGCTGCGGCCATGTCAAAAGATTGTCCCCCGGATAAAACCTTACCAAAGGAGAACTCACAGTAAGTATCCCCATCCTTATCACTACTACCAAGAGCAACTCCCTTGCCCTTGTCTACAACGGCCCGCTGCAGGCCAATGCCACTGTCCTCTGCGATCAGATTTTCACCAACCTCAACATCCGCGGCCCCACTTGACTTAACAGCCCTACCAGGGTCCTGATCACCACCACCACCACCAGGGGCCTGATCACCGCTACCACCACCAAGTGCCTGATCACCACTACCACCACCAGGGGCCTGATCACCACTACCACCACCGGTGGTCTGATCACCATCACCTCCACCAGCGCCCCCACCAACAACATTGTTTCCTTCTTGAAAGGGTGGAGAAGTCTCAATCCGCTCTTCCTTATCGGAAACATCATCGTCACCATCCACTGGACTGTTCACATCCTCGAAGTGCGTAGAATCTTCGGTGGGAGAATTTGACGATTGCTTGGGATTGATCTTTTTCTTTCTAAGCACCTGCGAGACATAATGACAATGAAACATAATGATAAAGAGACAATGCTAAAAGAGCCACTTGTATATCCTTTCCTTAGCATAATCAACATTACTTAAGAAAACGAAGGGGCATATGTACGTAGAAAACAAACAACACACCTTAGCAATGTTAGCAATGTTAGCACTCTGCGTAGGAGGGTTAGCATCGGAGATATCTTCATCTTCCGCATCATCAACATCACGATTGTAAGCAAAATCCATACCTCCAAAACTCATCTGCCCAAGGGCGTGAATGGGCATAACGAGAATGAGAGGCTTCGCGATAAGGATTTGTCAGCAGTGGGTCACCAACCATGGGGTCCGGGACCCAACCATAGGCCCACGGACCAACAACTTCAAGAACAGGTGGCGAGACCACTCATAGTCATGATCACGCTTAATTCTCTCATCGGCGGAATAGGAAGACCTTCAAAGCACTGGGAACCCTCGCCATTTTGGAATCACTTACCTCGCTCAAAAGGCGAATTTCCTCCTTACCAGCAACAATATTCCACGAGACTCACTGCCACGGCTTACGTGTATTCCTGTTAACATAATCTCCAAAGGACTTGTTGAAATTTTCGGAGTATACCACCCTTTCTCCTCTTCTAATTTGGGGTATAGCGAGGTCATCATCGTTTGCCCTTTGCTACGAAGATAGCATTCTCGGTGATGGCGAAGATAATTTCCCTCAATCCGCCGCACCCCACGGTTATGACTCTTCTTAGCAGATATCGCGCTAGACAAAACCGGTAGTAAGTAGAAATCATCACCACCTTATACAAAGGCAACATCAAACCAGCCTCAAAGCACCTACGATTGTCAATAAATGAAAGGCATCAAATCTGCGATAATTGCAACCATCTCATAGGTTATATCTTTATCGGGGGCATAAAAGCGCACACAAAGTGCTTAAGACCATGCTTCAATTTGAAGGCTTCAATATCGATGTGTCTCGAAAGTGAACTTCTTGTTACCCAAAGGTAAAGGACGAAAGGTAAATGAGAGTCATCCTCAAACGTTTCCCGCAACATCCTCCGAGAACCCGCTACCTTCTTCTTAGGAGAAACTACATCTCCCTAAGATCCTATCTCTCAAGCCTTCCTCTTCTGAGGCTGATTCTTAGTTGACTTGCCCGAATTAGGCACGAGATGGAGTCAAAGGAAGATTAGTCCGCGGTGGAGGCATGGCGCGAAGAGGCCGCACATCTAGAAGTTCATCGCGTGGATTCTCTTGTCTCTTAGGAGACCCATCTCTAGGACGATTCACGGCGTATTTAGACCCCTGCGGCGGATCACCTTTTTTGAGCGAAGGCCTCTGACCAGAGGATGAGGATGTTCGTCTTTCCCGAGGATTACCCCGCGTAAGAGGAGCCGAAGTTCCGCCCCTAATGTTGGAATCCCTCCGAGGAGATCTATGAGGACTTGACGGAGGAGTTTGATAAGGAACCCGCGGACGATCGGACATATCTCATGGATACAAACGCAAATAGAAGTACAAATCAGAGTCAAGGAAGATCGAAAAATGAAAAAATCTCAAGAACAACAGCGAACGTGAGGAAAACCCTAGATGTCATCTACAACCATTCAAGCTCTCGAGCTATTACTCAAACACAAAAGAAGAAAAAGAGAATCAAACGTGGCCTAGAAACACACGGTCCAGCAATGCAACAACTTTCAAACTTCATGATATACATAAGATTAAACCCATCATGATTCATCACCTAAAATCAAGAACTCAATAAAGGTATAAATGGCGAGTAAACTAAGTAAAAATCCTACCCGAACTTCAATAAGCAACAAAGCAACAACAACGGTAATCTAGCGTAAACAAGTAATGGTGGTAGAAGAAGTTAAGAAGACAAAGAGGAAGGTGGAGCAGAGAATAAACAGAGAATGTGAATTTAATTCACATTCCTTCATCTGTCTCTTTTTTATATATAGGACCAAAGAAACCGTCCACTACCCAAGGGGCATTATGGCCGGATATGGGAAACGTGCACAATAAATGCAAATAACTCCTTTTTAGGAGAAGTTATGAAGAGAGAGATAAAACGTGCCACACGGTTCTTCTCCCAACTAAGGCTTTGCGCCCATCACAAGAAGAGGGGCAAATTGTAAGTACACTTATTTATCTCCCTCACCACGTGTACTAGCAGAGCCCACGTGGAGGCCACGTCATAAAAGTGGATGACACGTAGGGCATCCATAGGATCTAGACGGCGTGCCATCCGTCAAGATCACCGGACGAAGATGAAGGAGCATCAAAGGAAGGTATCCCCATAACACCAAAGAGCTACTGTTACACTTTACCTCATCACGAGGTAAGGAATAATCAACTACCTGGGAAGGTCCAACCGACACGGACGTGACAAGGAAGACCGACACTTTTGCGCGATCGGACCTCCCCAACCACTCGCATTTAATCTTGCTCGGGGGCACGTGTCGAGATAGCCAACGGAGAGAGCGAGGGGTGGTCGAGCGTAATGAACATAGAAACATTAGAAGGCGCGGATCGACAAGGAAGTCCACACGGACTATGCACATGAACACAAGAAGATAAGACCTCAACAACTCTTTTCCAAGGGACCCACCTAAATTAGCTGTATATATATATGTTCCTTCCAAACATGGAAGGGGGGGGACACGAGGAGAGAACTAGAGAATATAAGAAATCAGAGAGAGAAGTAAGTATGAACACCAACCTATGGGTTCGATAAACACGATCTTGCGACTATTCTTGTAACCATTTACTACATAGTGAATACCCCAGAATCCGTGGATGTAGGCCTTAGTGCTGAACCACGTAAATCATTGTCTCCTTTACATTTAGCACTCGTATATCTTCATTTATATATTCATTCCTTTGATCTATTATTGATAGATGGTGATGAGATCGTGACAAACCCGCGGGGTTTGGAATCAATGAATCAACCTCTATCTATGTATTTGATATTCATAACTTAATGCGTGTATTCAGTTCATGCGAAGATTGTTTGCGAACATGGGAATCTCTACGTGATTTCCGTGTTCACAAATTGGTTGAATGCACGAGAGCTAATAAAATATAGCACATAGGGAATGAAGAGGAAATGAAGTTTTGGATACAAACAAGGAAGGTCAAACACGTACTTGCCTTATATAATGAATGGGGGTAGAAGACACGTGTCACACAGCTATTGGGGAGATGACGTGGTGACAAAATGAAAAAGGGAAATGTGTTCATTTGAAAACTATATATATATATATATTGTGCTGTTTCGGAATGAGAGACGGGGCCGACACCACTGTTTTTACATTGTTTTGGGTTCTTTTTGTAATGGAAAGCTAGCTCTCTCTATTGGGGCTAAGGAGGAAGCCAATAAGTTGTGTAAGAAATTCTAGTACTCTTTGAATAAATATTCTTTTTGAGCTTAAATGTTTTAATTAATCTCACTTCTTATTTTGCTTCATAATAATTGTTTTGGGTAGTTTAGCTATCGATCTTTTATAAGCGAAGGAGATTATACCGTTTTGGTTTACAACATGCGTTGTTATTTATTTTAACTGTAATATTTTCCGAGACATGCGATTGGGTTCAAAACTGTCTTGAGTTATATCATGAATTTTGTTTAGAGATGGATGATTATTTTACATTATTGATTTGGTGGAATCCGAATCCCTAAGTTTTTCTCCCATTAATCATCTTAGCAATTTTTCTTTAGTACTTTTCTTAGTTAGTCTTAAAACCAAATCTCTAAAAAAGTCCGAGCAACGAATCTTTACTTCCACTGTAGAAACTACATCACTAACTATACCTAATTATTCCACCGACTTGTTCATGACGAGCTTGAGAAAGTGTATGTTAATGGTGGAGATTCGGGCGGCTATTGATTTTCATTTTCCACCAAAGACCAAATGTTAGGAAGAAATTTTAAAATTAAACTTTTTAGTGATGCAAAAGAATTAAAACTTAAAAAATTGGTTAGTTTAGTGAGATTTATTTTGTGGGTTCGATGATGTTATTCATTTTAAGTTAAAGCATGTTCGCATGTTCTGTTTATTTTTTATTAAGAACCCTAATCTTCCAAGGTAGAAGAAGAAAGATCGAAACAAAATCTGGTTGAATTATACGGTAAATCTGATATTGGTGGGGCTAATAAGGGTATAGTAGTCCGAGTAACAATATATATAGAGTCGGTTCTAGTTTGCGAATTGAGTGTGGTTTTTGCTTTCATCTAATCACACCCTTTAACAAAAATCATCCTAAAAACTATTCCTCTCTGTATTTATCGTTTTTTTACTCACTTGTATTTAGTTTTGTTTCTGGTGTACCGACTTTTCTCTTGTCAGAATACTAGGGCTTGTACTAGTCTAGTGTGTTCTTTCTACTCCCTTGATGATGTACTAATTCTCTATGTATTTGATTTCTTATAATAAATTGGAGTTTATCGACAAAAGAAAAAAGTGTAAGGTCTTAGCTTTCTTTTCGTTCTATTTAGCAAAAGTAAATAAAAAATATATGAAAAATATTTTTTAAAACGTCATTTTAAACTCCTTAAAAACAGTATACGGGACCCTTTTTTCCCAGGGTTGGGGTCCACCCAAATTTGTTTGTATACGGTTGTGGTTCAAAAGGACGGTCTATCCAGAACCATTGATAAGTTTATACATTTGTTCATGAAATTGTCCTAGAAAATTGCAATAAAGATACTTTAATTTTGTGTGAAATACGACATTTTTTGGGATGCTTTCTAAACTTGATGTGTCGTGTTCTAAACTTAATTGTGACCTCGTCTCACGATCTTAGTTGATCTTTCGATGATTGCTCTTGACAGGTGGCTAAGAATCTAAGTTGCTCTTCGTAAGTTCCGGATTTGTGAGGTTTACTAGCTTGTCTATTGCAAAAAGATTTCCACACCTTGATTTTTGATCTAAACGGAAATCAAATAGGCTTATCTGTTTGTTAGAGGCAGATTGGTATCAAAAGTATTCACTTCGGCTGAAGCAACTCTTAGGCTGTAAAGGACGTCAGCTGAGGGAATCAAGTGCGTAGAACCTTACGAGGTTCAAGAGATGTGAGGAACGCGACTGTAATTGAATAGCTTGAAGGGTGGATTCTTTCTTAGTTACATCCCAGTATGTCATTTGGAAGCTGAATTAGAGCGGTTTCTTTGGCAATAGAATTTGCTATCTTAATAAGATAATTAGACTAGATTGGATAATCATTGAGCGTGATGCTGAAAGGGTTGTGCATCTGTTGAAGGGTGAGACCGATGCAATTCCGAGGAGGCTTAAGCACTTGTTTATCCAAATCAGAAAGACATAGAGGAAGTTGGCTAAAATTAAGTTTGAATTTAGCGAAAAAATGGGTATGATGTTGTCTGGATAAGAATGTGTACCGCTGAAATTGTGAGGTTAGCATTATTTGTG
>JAJJWW010013137.1:0-324633 GCA_023531295.1 Papaver armeniacum | reverse complement strand
CGCATCATTCTCTCGTCGTCGTCATCATGCGTGCGGTTTTGCTCTCCATTTCGTGGATCTAGAAATAGAGGGGTTTTATTTTTTTGATCTATTTTTAAAACAATTGCATTCCTGTAAATAGCACATGTTTACTATTTTTGCCTTAACAGATCCCATGGATGAAAAAGTAAACCCCCTATTTCTAAATACCTCAAGTGAATTAATTCAAAAATTAGTTTTATTTTATTTTTGTGTAGATCTATATCTCCAAGATCTAAGACTCGTAGCAGTTTGATGTGTTGGTACTTGATTAATGACCCTTTACGAATAAAAAATGAGTTCTGGACGAGAAGAGTACGAAGTGCGGAACCTGAATGATTGAAATCAAAATCGACGCCAAACCACGGCACATCTTTGAGATTGATAGAATACCTCCGCAATCTTCTACGAAGTGCGGAACCTGAATTATTGAAATCAAATTCGACGTCAATGCGGTGATCGTAAATATCAAGGAAGTTCAACTCCTTCCCTTTTGACAAACAAAGATCTCGTGGATTTCGTGGATCCATTTCGTGGATCCATTTCGTGGATTTAGAAATAGGGGGTTTACTTTTTCATCCATGGGATCTGTTAAGGGGTTGTTTTCGTGCATTAAAGTCCGGGGGGAATGCTATAACATTTCGAGCTTTCAATAGACCCCATGGAATAGCTGCCGGAAGACGTTTCCACAGTTGATTCCCTTGAGCAGAAAAAGGAGAACTTGTCCACTCCACTATACCCTCTCTAATAGTATTAAGAGCAACAAAAGGCCCCCTACAGCATTGATGAAGTAATTCCAGGACGAGATGCTAAAGGGCATTGTAACAGTAATGGTCGTCGGTTTCATCCGTACTTCCTAAAAGGTAGCACTGATTAGGAGTATCAAGGGCAGTATCTCGAATCGATCCTTTTCTGGAACTGTTTGATTGATCAATCCCAATCTGCATTTATACCGGTAGACAAATTCTAGACAACATAAATCGTTGATCGACCTAGAAAATCAAGTCAACAGACAATTTTGCTAGCAATGGTAGGGTTCATCTCATAACCCCGACCCTAGATCCTTCATTGACCGAGACATAAATGTACTTATCACTTGCTCATTTGCTTTGGTCATTTTCTTTCTGGTCGTTGGAGATTCTTTCCAACGGGATATTAAAATTTTAAGAAAATATTTCTAGAGCTCCTTTACTTTGAACGATATCGATTTATTTCACCATCAATTTACTCCAACATCACAACTGATTATTTTCACCGTTCATCATATCAATGAAAAATTTACAGTAAATGGTAACCATCTGTGTGGTTCTTTTGTGTATCGATATCATTTCTTTACGCTGAATATAAAATAAAATCAAGAAACCTTACCTTTTATGTATGTTATCACTCATGAATAAGCAAAGAGATAATAATTAATTGGTCACTGTAATAACATGCTCGACTTCCCTTCATGATTTATGACCTTAATGATGTGGACAGAAATCACGATGTGGCAAAGACAGCAATTTAGAGGAAATTTTTACGCATCCTTGCCATTTTAGAACGAATTTTAATCATTTATTTGGCAAGAAACTAAAATAAAAAATCATCATCTTTCTAGAGGTAAATTCCAGTATCAACGAAAATTTGTATAAGCACGGCCAACTTCCCAGTGATGGGATATGGTAAAAAATGTTTTAAGACTAAGATGACAGTTTTTTTACATACAGAGGACAGAGCTACGATATTCAACTGTGAAGCTCAAACCGAGTTAGACACTTGATAGGAAAGGGCGCTAGACTAAGGGGTGAAAGGTATGATGGGAAAGTTCAAGTGTTTGGGTAGTGTATAGTAAAGGTATTTCCAAAAAAACAAAAAATATGAAAAATATGAAGCTTAGATAATTTTGAACACGAAATTGGGGATAAAAAAACTAATCGGGGATATGAATTACTTCCCCCAACCAGTAGTGTTTGCTAAGGGGTGGTGATGGGGTGCAAAAATACCTATGAAGCACGGACACCTCAAAACCGGTGACGTATCCGTGTCGGACACCGGATCAGTGTCGGACACTTGGGGACACTTGGGGATACGTATCGGACACTCCGTTTAAAGTGTCCATTTTTATTAATTACGAAAAGGGTAGGGGATACTTTTGGGATACTTCTCGGATACTCTAGAGGGGACACTTCTCATAGTATAAGATATATATATTGCCAAATATATATATACAGAATATGTCAACAAATTTTAAATATATTCGTATTTATCAAAAATTATTCTATAGAAGTATATAAATGTTTAACCCTAACATTCTTATTCAATATTGATGAGTGATGGGTCAGTGAGAGTTTAGATAGTTTTTATCTATTTATTTTTTTAATATTCCATTAATATTTTAGAATTTTCTTACTTTATGTGATTTTTTTCACTATTAATAAATTAAATATTTTTTAATTAATACACGTATCCCAACGTATCCCGTATCCCCATTTTTAAAATTGACGAATCCCCGTATCAGTATCCCCGTATCAGTATCCGTGCTTCATAAAAAAATACTAAAATATTCTCCTTTCAAAATAAAAATCAAAAAACTTAAAATCAGAAAACAAAATCATATTCCCTATTTCCATCTCCGCTTCTTATTAATCTCTTTCAGGGTTAGAGCTTTGAAACCCAAATATTCCCCATTCCCTTTCAAATTCTAAACTCTCCCCATTCTCTTTCAAATTCTCTTCTCCTTCTCTGCCAGCTCCTCACTTTGGAAACGAATTATTTATTTTTTAATTGAAGTGATGAAGATCATCTTGCAAGTGATGAAGACCATCTTAGGAATTGATGAAGACCATGCTTGCTGGTGCCGATATGCTTGGTAACTAACATTCATCACCGTAACTAAATACCGATGCTCAATAGAAATTTATCAATGCCTAGTCAAGTGAAAAAAAATATCAACTTTCGGATACTTTACATCATGTGCCGGCATAAAAATTAAAGCAACATACTATGCTTCAAACAAAGCGGCATGCTCGAGAATTAACTAACTATGCCGGAAGTGGACTGATTAAAACCAGAAAAAATTCAAAACGGAATATTTTTTACATCGCCGGAAGGGATGAAGACCATGCCGGAATTGATGAACACCATGCCAGAAACTGGTGCTGGCATGCTTGGTAACTAACATTGTCGTAACTAACTACCGGCATGCTCGATAGAAATCTATCAATGCCGGTAGTCAAGTGGAAAAATATTTAAGTTTTTGGATACCTTACATCATGTGCCGGCAAAGAAATTCAAACAACATACCATGCCGGTAGCAGTACCGGCATGCTCAAGAATTAACTATCTGTGCCAGCAGTGGACCAGGTCGAACACAGCCGGGAGGGGCTACGCCCCCCCGGACCCCCCAGACCCCCTGCATAGCGTTCTGAAAAAAATAACTTCTGTACCGGCATAGTTTTTATTGTTGAATATGCTAAACTTGAATCAAAATGGGGGATAAGCTCGGTGTTGCGCATGGTACATGGTATGAATACCATGTAAATGCGAATGGTTACTGCCTTTGTATTCATACCACGTCCATGCCGGTACCTAGCTTTTTCAGCTATAAAAATGGTGGATTCAAAGAAAAATCAAATTTTCAACCTCTCAATGAAATTCTCTCTTCACAATCATCCTCCATTTCCCCCCCAAAAAAGTTCCCTCTCAAATATTTTTTCTCTCCTTCTACTCTCACCTCACTCACCCAAAATCAAATAAAAAACACACACTAATCATTTATCAAAAATCTTATGATTTTACTAATGATTATTAATCACTAATCTGATTAATGAGGAGTAGATTAGGCATTATTAAAATACCGAGATAAGGGTGACCTTGATTTTATATTTGGGTCTGGTTTTTGTCCTTTTCCTATATCTCCCAATTCCTTTTTATATCCCCTATTTTCGCGTTCGAATTTTAATTATAATCCATATTCTGATTCAATGTCATATTGACATTACATTTAGAGTCATATTGACATTTCTCCTCAAAAAAAAAAAAAGACATTACATTTACAGCCCGTTCGGTTGGGAGAATTGGAATCCTAGGAATTCAATTATGGGGTAATCCAATTCTTGGAATTGGATTCCAAGGAATTTGATTCCAATCCAAAAAATTTATGTTCGGTTGAGGTAATTCAATTACCTTTGTTTTTTACCCTGGAATCCAATTCCATTGCATCAATGGACCAATGCAATGGAAATCTATCATTTTGGGGGGAATTGGATTCCTAGGAATCAAAATTCCCAATTACATAGAGTTCATTTGCCCCGTTTGGTTCAAGGAATTGGACGCATTCCCTAGGAATTGGATTCCAAGGAATACAATTCCTTTAAACGAACGGGATGTAATTAGAGACAAAAATACCAATGCCATGTCCAAATATATCAGCTGAAATTCATCATCAACCTTTTTCTTTGTCTGATTTCAAAAGTATGGAAGTGTGGATTGTAAAAACAGAAAAATAAATTATTTGGCACCGTGGACTAGAAAGAAAAACATTGTTTAAAAGGAAGATGGTACCAAAATTCCTTATGGCACCAAATAATTTTTGTAACCAAACCTAAATCAATACCGGTATTAGTCAGATTATCCCTGCTAGATTCACTTCATCACATGCCTATTAGATTGATTAGGTAACTCAAATTACAAGATGATATTGCAGATGAAAATTGGGCGGCAAAATTTTTCTGTTAAATTTTGCTTCATTATTAACGTGTAACGTACCAAGTCAATACTACATAAATTTTAAAGTTTAAGAATCACTAAACATACCCAACTCTGCAGTGGTTGTGGATATAACAATCTTAGCCAATAGCTTTTTGATAGTCAATTTACTCCAACATCGCAATTTACTGTTCAATCATTCCTTTACTCTTACCTCTGTTTGTTACACTGTTTTCTCGATGAATTATTATTACCTCCATCTAATTATTCTTGATAGATATAATTACCTCTATTATTTATATTTTCTTTTATTATGAAAAGTATTATTTGTGTTTATTAATTAATCCAATTTCAAATGTAAGTTGCTTTTACCTTCATTTTAACCTGTTTTATATACTATACCAATGGGCAAAATGCCAATGATGTAAAACTAACTAGTGATAAATTTGTCATTGCAAGTACATGCTTGATGTGTTTACATGATTCGTGACCGTTTTACCATCAAGATAACTTTCACAGAAAAAAACATCTGCGTGACAGTAAAAGAAAATTCCTCTGTGAATAGGGAGAAAAAACTTACAAGGAACAGATAGATGACTCGAGAAAGGTAAGAAAGCTCAACGAGTTGTAACGATGTATACTTAGTGTAACAAAACCCAAAGCTATATTTGACTGACTTTGTCTAAGACGGAGGTGGCACATGTCTTTCTGGTCAATCATGGAAGCAGTCATCTCTATCGTTTTAAAATAAGAGTACCTGGTTCTGCCCATTCAGAAGGACTCAATATTATGGTCCAAATAAATGTTGTCGCTTAAGTACTTATTAAGATATTCTGTCCGAGGAGATATAGAGAGGATGAGGTAGACTGGTGTGTAGCAGGCTCAATGAGGACCCTAGCTTTATGACGAGCCAAAAACGAATACTATCGACGTACATGTCAAGATACGGTATATATTCCCAAAGGAATACTGGAGTTTAGGTGGAAGAAGGAAATGAGATTGGGTTCTGCAGAGTTAAGCAGTGGTGAAGTTAAGTTCAGCGAGCTTCTTGTAAGAGCAATAGCTATTATTCCTTTCAAAATGATAGAGGGTCTAGTTGTGAATATCTCACTGATTAACGGAACGAGAGATTTAAAATGTAAAGAAAAAAGAAAAAAAGAAAAAAGAAAAAAAACACTTTCAAAATTAGTGAAGTTTCTTGTAATATAGAATAAGAGGAGAAGAAGACACAAAGTAAAGGGAGAAAGAAGATAGATTTCTTATTCATGTGTATAATAGACTAACATTAGAGCCTCTATTTATAGGGCTAGACACAAGGGCATCCCAGTAATAAACGAGATTTGCCCTAGATATTCTTAACATAATTACACGTTTATAACACTCCCCCTGATGACATTGTGTCTAAGCTAATTACAAACGGACCAGGAAAACTCAAAAGAGAAAAACCTGAAATTGCATAAGCATGTAAAGACTCAAACATTGTTGGACACACAAATGTTGCCTCGTTAAAACCTTGACAAGGAAAACCCATTGGGACAAAACCTTGACGAAGGAAAAATAGTACAACTCGATAAAGTCCAGTGAATGCACCTTAATTTGATGATGGCGCTCCCCCCGATGAGTACTTGATAAATTATTGGCTTGCAAATCTTTGAGTCGAGACTTCCCAATTTCGGTGAATGAATTTCATGAATGTAGAAGATATTTGTTGATGAAGTCTTCTTTTGTGTTAGTCTTCTAATAGTAGTGTACTCGAATCTTCAAGCTTCTCCAAATTCATTGAGAACTTATGTCTTGGTTTGCTATCTTCGGAGATGATTTGCATATGTAGTTGACGTAGTTTCTTCAACAAGGTGCCAATATGTAGTTACTGATACCAAAGGTGAACATTGTGATCATACCTTATATGGATCAGAATGATATCCAAATTCATAGGAGAAGTTTATGTTGATGTGGTCTAACAAAATGATCTAGTTAATGGTGGGAATCCACCAAATAACCGAAATCAATACAACTCCCCCTTGGATGACCACCATGTTGAATTAAATTGCCTCGCTAAAACCTCGCCAGTAAAACCCAATTGGAAAAAACTTGGACAAAGGAAAAAGAGCACAAATATCAACATTTTGAAATAAAATAAAATAAAATGTCATGTTGCCTCGTTAAAACCTTGTCAGGAAAACCACATGGGATAAAACGTGAAACAAAGGAAAAAGAGTACAACTTTTGAAGATTATGGATGCTAACTCAACTATATGAGTACTACAGAAAATGAGCATCAAAATCATAATTCTAGTCTATCTCAAAGACCAGTTTAAGCAAGCATAATTCTAACTGCAGATTTAAGAAAGAAAGATAGAAAAATAGAATTTATGTTGCTAAAGCGTGGATTTTTGTGTTTTTAAGGACTCCTCAAGAGACCTATAACGTTGAAGTCATCAACTAATTAATCCGGATTTTTGGTGTTGTACCAACTTTCTAAAAACACATTGAGGATTGTTCAACCTGACATAATCAAGTCAGATGGCTGCCTAAATATAATTTGAATCCTACAAGGATTACAAATTTGAATATGTTCCCCGATTACATTTCTTGTGTGAATACAATATGAATCCTTTGAGGACTACCACGCCAAATGCATCAAACATGGAGAACAACACTTTATTGAATCAATCCCAGGGTCAGAGAAAACAATACAACCTTCAAATCGTTTTTACAACGAACAAATTTCTCGTATAACAACGCAATATATGACTACATCGACCTGTAATTATTAATAGGCTAGGAATGTTTAAGGTGTTAAGTTTTGGATCCAAAATTGCGTTGATCGAGAAATTAATCCAACCTAATTGGATTGTATGCCAACCAATCACATTGTCGATATTCCTCTGCGAGAGGGTTCACAACCACCATTTTTATTATTTCAAGAGCTACACTAAATGAATATTCGAAAATATTTAATTAAATACGATCCCACACAATTCTCAAACAAAATTCATAGAATTACTGGTACCAGTACCCGCAGGCCTTATAATCTCCCTATCTTCCAGTAGGAGATATGAACTGAGAATGTGGATCTTTTTCATAGACTCTATTGGAGCACTATATGTAGCCTATATAAAAATGCTACATGATTACTAGATGTGATTGAATTTACCTTTTCAAACGGCATAATTAAGCTTATGGGAAAGCTAATTGAGATATTTCCATGCCTATTTAATGACAGCCTTTTTCGATTTGATCATGATGGGAGAGAAATGATATAACCTTTTAAGTTAATTAATGTCAACTTCTAATACATAGAGTTTCCCCCCTGATTCTGGCGGAAATTGTCATCTCATATACGAAAATAAATTTCATAGAATATTATCCGATTAAATCAAGGACATATACTCATAATTTATTCTGGATTTTAAGAATAATACCAGTTGGACTGTAGATAATGACTTCAAAAGCCACAATAAAATGTCCTTCAAAATTGTAGTCTACTTGACATATACAATTATAACATCAACCATGAATTTTAATGATTACAACCAAAAGCATAAAAAAAAAAAATTCTAATAAATCTCCAAAAAAAGAAAAATTGTGACCTTTACGGACAACAAGATAATGATTCAGAATGAGATTTTGGACACTTCTTTTTCAAAAGAAATTAACTTCAAGATCAATTTAGTCACTACAAGGACTAATAATATAGGCTAACAAGCCGGGTGCGCACCCATTGATCTTTAGCGTCCAATTCCAACTACATGTGGAACTATTTCAAATTTTGGAGAAGAATACAAGGAAGAGAACTAAAAATTGCTAAATATCCTTTAGGAGTGAAGCAATCTTCCATCTCATTGATGTTTGTAATTGTGAATACATGATAACAACATCTCATCCTTCTAGGATTTACAGAGAAACTAGTTTCAGTTGGCTTATATGATTCTTTTTAAGAAAATAAAAAAATCATTGTCATTATCGACTTTGAAAAAAAAAAAAAAATCCATTATGTGGTCGAAAAATTCACTCCTTTTTCGATGGAGAAAATTATCACCAATTAGCTTATACGAGTTATCAAACTCGTATGAAAAAATAAAAATATTGTCGTTTTAGTTATCACATGGGAAACCTACTTTGAGGTTGGAGGTTGGTTTCTTGTAAAAAGAAATAGAAACCATATGTAATCACATGATCCTTGTATAGAGAACAAGGATACCAAATTTAATTGGCCGTAGATTTTTCAACCATGCACGTGATTAGTTATCGTAAAAAATAAAATCAAATTGTGATAACCTCAATTTTCGTTGATTACAGTTTCATTAAAGTAATAGAAACTGTAAACCGTCTTTGGTGGATTTTGTTTTTTCCGTTCTCTATGAAAATATAAGAAGAAGGGAAATTAACCACCCACATCCCTTCTCGTAGTTAGGGTTGCATAGAGTTGCATAGATATATAAAATCCATAAGAAAGGAATAAAGGAGGATGTATATAATACACCGGTAATCCACTGATCCACCGATGGCACCTTAGAAAAATTAAAAAGGTGTTGTGCATATTTTGATCAAAAGTTCAAGACCAAACTTAACACACTTTCAAGCGTGTGATTTGGTGAGGTATGTTGACACCGAAACAAACAATTGCATGTGTCTATTAGTAACAAACTTTAAAAACTTGATCAAAAGAACAAGAAAATAAAATAAAATAAAAAACGGCCACGGCGAGGATGCTTGTGAGCGCTTAGTTTGGTTCTTTTATGGCCGCTATCTTTTGTGGCGACTGGAGACCATAGAGAAACTATCCCGTTTGTAAATTCCACATGGTCTAGATATCACAAACCTAGAATAAAGCCAACAGAAACATTATTAGACTTTTTCTCAATAAAAAAAAAAATCAAACCAAAAAAAATGATTAGATGTGGATGTAAGTAATCTTCTTCGTTTCCATGCATCAATTGGTAGGGCAACGTGCGTGATAACGTATTAACTAATGACGATCCTACAAAATTCTCAAGTGTATGCATATCATGAAAAAACATTCAAAGAATTGCTGGTACCAGCGCCTGCAGGCATTAGAAGACTTGGTGCCCAAGACATGTAAACCCTAAACTTAGACACAAAGGGCATCTTAGTAAATAAACAATGGTTTATAACAAAGTGGAGTTTATTTTAAACAATTGTTTTTAATAGTAGGATCTATTTTTTAGTAATTTTATTTTAAATTGATGTTAAGTATAGACGACACATTCATTGTTGTTTGGAACAGTTTTTTGAGCAATCCTCACAAAAATCCTAAGAATTCTTTTTTGCCTCACGACGGACAACTTTTGGGTCAACCTAAGTTGACGGATAAAACCGTTGTCCTATCCATATATCTTAAGTTTTATTCTTTTTTTTTTTTCATTTTTGCCCCTCAACCATGGTTAATAGGAGCTGACCGTAGTTAATTCTTAAACCAGTTTGGAATATAGATAATTCTAAGATCATAGTTTTTTATTGCGATGCGATTGTTGGCAATTGATTGAGAAACCCTAACTCGATTCCTCTTTAATGTGATCTTGTGTATGAGTTTGTTGATTGATTTTGGGTGGTTTGGTTTCTTATTATGAACTAAAGGTACTTTGTAATTCATTTAAAAAGATTTTAAATCTTGGAGTAATCTATTGTCTGAGCTTATAAAGTGGTGTGCTATATTTTTTTGTCTGTAGGTGTGAATTTGAGGTCATCTAATCTTGAACTTGAGATTATGCAACCAGTTTTATATGACCCAAGCTTATATTCTAGGACTTAAATCCGGATATGTTATCTATGAGTAAACAGCTTAAAATAGCTTATCAACCATCATATTCTGATGATCATGATCATGATGTATTAATTGAAAAATCACTTTATTAATATGTCGCCTACTAATCCTTATTCTGATGATCATGATGTATTAATTGAATACTCACTTTGTTAATATGTAGCATACTAATCCAGATGATCGTGTTGTATTAATTGATCACAACCCTCACCACCATCTTCTTAACACAATTAGTGTTGTCATAACAGATTCTATGCTACGAAAAAATAAACATATATCATTCCCAACAGTGTCCAAAAAAAAAACAACAATAGGTACACCCACCTGAAAGTCGCATAAAAGAAATTGGGTAGCTTTTCTCAATGTCGTATAAAATAAAACGGGTAGAAAAAAGAAGGATCGTTTAAAATAAATTGGGTCAACTAGTCTATAGGCGTATTAACTTATTTGGATTTTGTTCTCGCAGATAAATTGTGCTCATTCATAATTTATGGAGCTCTGTCAAAGATGAATCATGCACTTAAACCTGTTAAGGTGTAAATATGAGTAGAGATGAGTGGTTGGAAGCATTTCCAAGAGCTTGATGGCAAGGTTCAAAAACAGACAAAGATTTACAAGATAAAGGTTCCGTAATAGTCCTTCTTGCCTTAATTATCTGTGGTATACTGTTTTTTTTCCTAGCATCTTCTTTTGTTTTCTTGTGGTAACGATGGTCTCCGTTGGTGATTCTCATTGCATAATAGAAGTAACTATATATATTCTTTGTCGGAAGATCATAGATTGAAATGCAATGAAGAGGAGTAAGTTTCGGAGTTAATACCTTGGTTGTTGCTTCACTTTTTCGTTAACATTTCTCTCCAGTAACAATGTTGAATCTTAACAGTATCAACAGGAGAGATTGTATAACAACAAGGAGTGGAGAGGTTGGGATTCCCCCCCCCCCCCCCATACCAAGCGGATTGTCTGTATTAAAATAACCTACCTGTACTATGTTGAAAGTTCTTAGCAACATTAGTATATGGAGTTCTTTTTCCACAACTTCTTAAGTGCTCCTAATGTTGTGCTCTTTCTACAAGCAAATCATGCTTGAACCGTTATTCTTGCTTCAAATGTGCCTCTTGTTCTTGATTTTAATGTTCTACTCAAGTGGTGTAGTTGTTTCAAACATAAAATGATATGTGCATGCCTATGTTATAGAGACATTCCTATGTACACATACATATATGGTTAATTTAGGTTATCCATATTGCATATAAATAATCATACTAAGAAAGTTGTTTGTATAAGCATGGAAGCCCATTCATCTACTTCATTTCCCTTTAGTTTGATTTGTATCCCGTGCTTAGAATGAGATATGAGTATTTTCTCTGCTTAAAAAAATGATTCGAGACCACTCACAGCGGTAATTGTAAACTGGACAAGAAAAATATTAAAGCGTTTGTAAGTGCGTGGAGGCTTGCTGGCATTTTGATAAAGAAGAAAGAAAGATGGAGACTTTCTCAAGGTCCATGCAAGGTAAGGTATCTTCTTATTTTTCCTAGACTTATTATTTTTAGTGGTGATAAGAGTGCCACAGCTTTATCTTTAAGCGCAAAGGGTGCATTAACTTACGTATCCAACTCGTTGATTACTTGCGATTAGGAATGAAACATTGCAGACCAACATTGTTTATGAAGTAGTCCCAAACCCGAGCATCGAATTTGGTTTATGTTTTAGCAGAACCCCATTGCCAATTATGGACAGTGTGGTTTAAGATAGTTAAGAGCTTATTGCAGTCCTCGGATAAGAATTCTGAAAGCCCCTAATTGGCAGTGAGTAACTGAAATTCAGAAAAAAAAAGTTTAAGAACCCTCGCTATCATTGGCTCTGAAATGAGATACCAATTTTTTATATATTTTGTTCTGTAAAGGGGCACTAGCTAGAAAAGGTTCTTGTATGATGTTCTTGTAGGATGAAAAGAAGTTGTCCACTGAGGAAGAAGAAATAGATCTGCCATCAAAGAAGCTCTTAACAAATAAGGATGATTAAAAAATTTATTTAAGAAGCTCAAACACTTTTAACTTGATCTTTACCTAATGCAATATTTTTATTTATGTACCTGATTGTCCTCTTTTCTGTTGCAGTAAATTCATAATTGGAGCCGCTGATCATTAAATAAAGCTGCGTCTTCATCTTCCCCAACCAACCTTTCAGAAATGAACGATGGAAGGAGTACGATTCAATCATTTTATAAATCCCAGGAATATTCTTCTCATGTTTGTAATTGTGTAAGTGTACCATATCGAATATATTTTTTTTTATCTCCTGCTTAGAACTTGGCAAAAAATTGCATTACAGGTTTTGATGGTCCATATATCATTTTTTATTTTATTTTTCCTCTCAATCTTGTGATTGAGAACGAAATGTTGAGGAAATTGGAAGTGGAATAGTATCATAACATTTCTAAAATATATTCCAAACAAAATAAATACCTTTCTTTTTTATCCGACCTTCTGAATCAAGAGCTGAATCAACTACTCATTTTAATTTATTTGACAGTCAGAATCAAGAGCATCTTGGAATACACTTCTTCGCAATTCCTGTTGAGACTGAAGAGAAAGTGAAGAAAATACATCTATCTCATTTACAAATTAAAATTTATTGCACAAACCTACTGGCTAGAGTAACTGAATTCTCATTAGATGACATTACATTGTCTAACTGAATTTCCGTGGAAAAATACTAGCTAGTTACTGATTTCCGTAAGATGAAATTACATTGTCTATTGTACATACACGATGGAAATCACTTATCATTTCAAGTGGAACATTTAGACCAACATCCTGATTCCTGACCAACAACTTATAACCAAGATACCAAATACTGTTGCATTACAAAATAAGAAGATGACCCATCTTTAGCTCGTGAATGACCACCAAGAAACAGAAGCTTCATCCATTCACCGGTCCCACAAGGATGCAGTGTATACCATGGACGGTTTAACAATGGATGTTCCTGCAATGAGTTCGAAAAAGCAAGGATTTATATTTATGAATTCATCTTCTATTTTTAAAGACCCAGAGCTCCAGACCTCAAAATTTTAACAATCAATTTCCCCTAATCCACGAAATATCATGAAAACAGGACTAAAAGATGCTATGTGGCAGAAGATTTGAATAATCTCATCGACAAGGATTATATTTTAGAATAAAAATTACCTCTTGAGTAATGAATGTCCACTTCGATTCACTTAGTACCTTTAAGGAGTTAGCAGGAAGATCACTTTATACTTCATCCAACTTCAAAATTTGTCCATCTACGAATCGACTAAACAACTTGGAACGATTTCTTCACCAAAAAAATCCGAATGCATATGAATGGATGTGCAATAGTATAAAAAAAGCTTCTCATATGAAAGATTTATCTATTTTTCCAGTTGCCACTAACTCAACATACATTTTGTCATAAGTAATGGGTAATAGCTAAGCTGTCTACAGTTTCTAAACAATAAGCTTTTGAAGATGGAAACTTACTCTAACGATAGCCACGAGAATATAGTACAGAACCCCTGTATGAATTGTTATAGACTATGTGTAAATCATAGTAATGCGGTTCTTTTTGATCATCATCATTCAACACCTCGGAAACAGAAAATGACAGGCTAAGTCATTCCTACACTATATGTAAGGTTTAAGCAAATAATAATTCGATGGTGCTAAACTGTTAATGTTACAAGTATGGATCTTCACTTGCCAAAAGAACTTCAGCAAGATAATGAAATGATAAATGGGCAGAGTATAAAAGGGTACCAAGGTGGCAGAATCAACTGGCTCTTCTTCATTCCAAAAGTTTAATAGTTCTTCTTTTTGACAAGAACTTTTATATCCACAAAGTGTGTCAATTGAGTTTCTATGAGCTTGACTATCAACACATATTTTGTTATCAACATTGTCCGAACTAAAATTGTATGAGTATTTTTATACACATAAATATCCCTCAACCTGAACAAAAAAAAAAAAAAAAAAAAAAAGAGAAAGGGACAAACAAATGTAAACACACAATCAATTTTCACATTCCATTAAGTAATTGCAAAATACGATATATCACACCCTGCTATTTTAGGTTGCGCACATAACACGTGTTGATTTACCTCTGATGAAGTAACCCAAAATGGTTTTGGTGATTAGACCCATGTCCATGGTGGAAATTCGGGGTTAATTACTTTCCATTTTTCAGAAAGAGTTGTCGCGACAATGCGAAATTCACTTGATGAGGTTGTTCCATCCCAGCGAGATAAATTCTTCATTTACCTGAAACTTGCAAATACAATGTAACCACTTATATTCCAATTTTGAAAATGCGGAGAATCATGAGATTCAATATCCATACATTCAATACTATAATTTTTGCTATTGAAATAAAGAAAACCCGATAGTAATTGTGTGTGTTTTGAATTGCAAGATAAAACAACAATTCACCTAAATCATTATCACGCTAACTAAAAATTATTTTCAGCTTTTCTGCAGTCATATTTTAAAAGAGTTAAAATATCAAAGCACGTCAAGAAAGACTAGAAATAAGAAAAACTCATGTTATCCATAACCATAAACAAGATGTATCTTTAGGATCCAGAATAATATCACTAAATACTCTGGAGATAATAAGTAAACAAGCCTCATGGCCTTGATCCAAAATCTCCGCTGCAGTTGACATGCCAGTGAGCTCGGCGCCTACGGTTGAAAATTTTAGTTTCGATCCTCAATGAACTAATGCTCAGGTGCTGGAAGAAACAAACCCTTTGAGGCGACAATGCAAAAACAATAAATATCTAAGTAATTTATATCTCTACACAGGATGAGTACCATATGTTTACTCAACTGAATAAATTTTTGCATATGTTAGTTAATAATGTCTTATTTCAACAAAAATGAAACATGACAAACTAATTGGACAATCCTAGACGCCTAACATACTCAATACAGCAGTGCACATTTTAGTTAATGGTTAATTCACGATAAATTCCAGTCAAGTGCCTTAATTTAGCTAGTTTAAGAACAATTTAATCTATCATATTGCCTCAATTCAGCTAGTTTCTGAACAATTTTATCTACAAAATTGTCTGAAACATAAAAACTGATCAAGAATTCTTCAAATTTAGCATCATATATCTGAAATAAAAAAATTGAAAAAACTAAAAGAAGATAAAACAATCTTACCATTAATTCCCATATCAGAAACATTAGAATCCAAAGAAGAGTTAATTTGTAAACTCTGTGTTCTAAATTGAATCTTCCCGCAATTATGATACACAAAAGATTTCCAATAATACCACAGTTATAAACGAATAGATGTATTCAAATTAAACTTCATTATTCTCTTCAATTGTTTCTCCCTTACAAATCAAATTGAATCCTACAAAAATCACGTATATATGTTGGTGTTGAAATAGATAAACTGCAACAACACATCCACTGAATCACCGAATCTACTTCACCCATCCATCTAGCTCCATAGTCTGCCAGGTTTTTATCAGAAAAAAAGAAGAAAATGAGGGAGATTGAAAAGGAAAAAGGAACGGATGCAGGGAAGTTGTGTGGATCCAGATTATCGGATATGGCTTATTTACGTCACCTGTGTCTGGTTTGGTTAGGTTAACAATTTAAGGGGATATAACGTCATTTCAACCCCATTCTTAACCACCCATTTGACTCTGTCTGTCAACTTACCTTGAATGAAACCATGTCCTTCTGTGGGGGAAAGTAGAAAACTTAGGATTTCTATGACGATGGCTCCAGTTTTTTCCATAGTGTCTAATAATGAAGATTTTCGACCGCCCCTTTGATCCTCCTTCGATTGAACGAGTGGTCGATTAAGATGGGTTTTCTTGATATGTTTGGGGTGAAGGACGAATTCCCATTCTCTTTTTCCTCTATTCATGGTAACCTCAAATCTGCTCAAATATAAAAAAGAAAAAAATATTTCACTTTAAAAGAGAAAAAACATATTTCACTTTAAAAGAGACGCTGAAGTTTCAGCCCATGATCCTTGCTCTAAGAGGTGATATGCTGATAAGTTATTTTGGGAAATTTGATACGCACCAACCAATTTAATGTGCAACAATGGGATTCACCAGTAAAAAATATAAAAAATCACGGAGATAAGAAATTTGATACGCACCAGCAAAAATTAAATAAAGAAAGCGACAAATTCCTTTTTGCGTTATTCAACATAATAATAATACAAAAAACACCAAGCAGCAGACGGTGGCCAAGCGGAAAACTACTCTACCACAGTATGGGACCGGGCAGATCGCCTTTTCTTAAACAGATTCTCTCAAGTGACTCTATGAGAATCATATTCCCACGTGTAGTAACAATTTAGTTCCTTTTATATAAAAAACAAAAAAAATCAAGCTGTATAACTCAAATTATGGTGGAGTTTGACATTACTAGAAAATGAGCAAAATTAAATCTGGTGAAACTGTACAATGTCAAAGTTCAAATGTGTGGTAAGTTCGGAGATGCTTTCTATCCTAAAATCAAACATTATTCTCGTAGATTCTTCTTGGTTGATTCATGAAAATGATCAATGGAAGATTTTTCCAGTGAAGAATAGTTTAAAATCACTTGAAAAACGGTGGCTAACACCCTATTTTCTGGGTTTGAGAATGAATCAGGATACATCCTTTCTTCATCCACATTATGAAATTTCAATTTACTCCAACACCTTCACTGTTTGGTCCTATAAAATGTAAGCCTTGTTCTATATATTGTTTTTGTTTTTATTTTTATTTTTTATACCTAATTTTCTATGAGTAGTCACAAATAAATTGGTTTTTCCATTCATTTCATCCTCTTATATATGTCATTGATAAGCAAAAAGAAGGAATGACATGAAACGAGATAGCGGTGAATTTGTCATCCTAAAGACACGCTGGACACAACTTCATAATTCATGAACAATTTACTAACTAAACAACGTGGACGACGGATAAATATTGGTGTGATATTGTGTCAAGAATAACATAACAAAGGAAAGAGTTATTTTTTGAAAGGGTCCTAGGCTTAGGGTTGGAGCCGTGGAATATGAAGTTGTAGACTAAGTTTAATTCTTTTTAATACTTTGCCAAACCACGCCTACGATACAGTTGAACAAGATTAACCCGTTATAACATTTAACAGAATATTGTTAAGCCGTTGATGAAGAATAGAGTTTACAGTTAGAGATCTTCTTCTATTTTTACCGAATGACAGATATTAAGTGTTTTTACGAGGATAAGGAATGTGGGAAGGCATTGATTTGAATTTAAATTAGAAGGACTTTGTCGTTCATGGAGATAACTATTACATATCTAGCTAGTGAAGCGCAAATATTGCGCGTCACAGCATAGCCGGTCTAGTCAGTGTTCATCCATGATGGCGCCACACTGCACAGACAATAAAGCGTTAATATAGCGAAACTATATAGGGCCACTAAAGCGCTAAGATGGAGCTACGCCGTAATGTCAGTGGCCAAATAACGAAGCTTATCGGACGACGCAATGAACTTCATTGAAGAAGGAAAGACAAGGCCAAGTTGACAAATGCAACATGTGATGTTGGCATTGGTGCATATCCCTGGAATTGAGTCGTCCCAAACTCAAGGATGATGCGAGAGTGTAGATGAAAATACTGGGGGTATCATAATACACCACCAACGTTTTCTAAGGTAACCTGTATGAACTAAACTCAATACAATACTCGAGTTCAACTTAACGAATCTCAATCAAGGAGTTATAATGCAAGCTTATATCTCTTTAACTCACACGATTAGAACGTTTATATCAAGTCCGTGAAGCTAATTATTGTGATATTACTTGGATGGTACCAAAGACCAATATCCAAGAATCACTCAAGTCGTATCTAACAAACAAGGTTGGATGTATCTAATGTGATTGATTTACGTACAACCTGTGATATTTCAATTATTAAGATAAACAATATAATGCGGAAAAAAAATAGTCCAGATTGAACACCAAACTGTATTAATCCGCTACAAACACTAGCCTACTATCAATTAACTTCAGATCGAATGTAGTTGAGACCGAATTAAACGCTCATAGCAATTGATACCCTTGGTAGACGTCACACCAACTAAGAGTTGCTTTAACTCAATTGAAGACTTTAAATCAATCTCTCTCACACATATAATCTTATATGTGTGATTTCCTTTTTGATCAAAGATCAAGGTGAGAATGGAAATCGATAACAATAGACAAAGTATAGCTAACCTCAAAATCTGGACTTATGCAACCCGAAGTACAACCTAGATTATATAATTCACCTCACAAGTATTAAACTTGCGGAATCTAAAAGTTCACTACAAGAAAAGTGATGTATTGGAACACGTTGTTCATGTGCCAAGAACCCATATTTCATGTGGCTATATCCTTTTGCCACACCTGTGGCAATAACCTGGGTGGCAAGAAGTAACTCGCCACACCTTAATCTGTCTTGTAGCAAAAGTCAAGGTTTTGCATACCAAAGTATGAGGCAATAACATGAGGCAAGAAGTATTTTATAAAGTAGTGAGGAAATAGACCCATTTTCTTGTAGTGGTTTGAGATCTAAAATAACTTTGTGATTTATATTTATCTTGTTCAAGTGAGAAACTCAACAATCGAACAATATTAGGATACTCGAGTTATCAATATAAATGATAACTGGACATGGTGTGAAGTCTTTGTAGTCGTTAACCCTAGAAGGGTTGAAGGAGAGATTGACTCTAGTTTACAACTTGGACACACCAAAAAGTAGTGTCGGGATTCAAATATCCAAATTGTGAGAAGTTACCCTCTTATAGACTTTCAAAGTATAGGTTGCTTTAGGTTTAGGCTAACATAGCTTTGGAACCAAGAAAAATATATTCGTTAGATGAATCTTTCAACTCTAATTAACATAATCAAGATATACACTCTGGTTAGGATAAACCGCAACTGAACCGTGTATAAGGACCACGCTCATGAATGGTTAGACGAAGCTAGGCAACTGAACTATAAGCTTGAACATTTCCATATACCACTTAAGATATTAAACTTGAGTCACAATCATGTGATCAAATATGTGTATGGTGTTTTTGGAGATTGATCAAATGCTAATTATCTCGGAGAAATAATTTATGTGCAAATGAATTTAATCGACAAGGTAAGTATATCTATAAGATACAATTACTTAACCTACCGTGAAAAGTTATGTCACACTACACCAAATTCTCGGAATCGTAACAGCAATTCGTAACGTCTTATGGGCCGTTACGAATTTCCTATTCAACGCCCGTTACAAAAAAAAATCGTAACAGGCAGCAGCCATTACTAATTTTTTTGAAATTCGTAACAAGGTTAAGCCGTTACGAATTTTTTTTATAGGCGTGCCAATCACACACTTGTTCACAGCTGGGTCGTCACACCTGGAGTTTGTGCGTGTGCCATTCACACACGTACTATTGTGTTTCCACCCAAAATGAGTAACACTAGAGGATATTTCCTCCCACACGTAAGAGTTATCTCATACCTTAGTGAATCGAGATGTTTCATTTTTCATGTTTTTTTCTCATTCTCTTTTCCGCTCCTGCATCTCTTCTCTTCTCGTTTTTGTTCAATCGATTAGCCGAGAAACCATCACAGAAACCTATCTTGTTTTGTCCATCATCTTCAATAATCTTTAATCATCGATATATGTAAGTGTTCATCATCATAGGATTTTTGATTTTTAGGGTTCCATCTATTTTCAATCGTCTGTTTTTTTAGGGTTTCATCTTTTTTTTTTCTAATACGGTTTGTAATCTGTGAATATGTTAATCTGATACGATTAGTTTCATCTGTGAATCGACTTTAGTCATTCTTGTTCAATTAGATCTAATTTGATTTGTTTTTTGTGATTTCATTTTAGGGTTTGAAGTAATGAAGAACTTTGAAGAATTCCTGCCAACTTAGAAGGTATATGTTTCAAAAATGAACTGATTTATATTAATTTTTATTTTAGGGTTTCAGAATATGAACCGATTTTAGGGTTTTTTTGTTGGGTATTTGTTTCATGATTTTAGGATTTGATTTGATTTTAGAAACATTAAATCTGTATACTGTATTATCCATAAAATTGATTTGATTTTAGATAGCTTTCAATTTGTGATCTCATATAATTAACATCTGTTCTTGATGGGGTTGAAGGTAAATTCGATTGTGACAGGGAATCATGGATTGAGTTTGTTTCAATGTTGGAATTAGAAGGCTACAGGAAGAAGAAGAAAATGGAGGAGATGGTTAAGAGCAAGAATCTGCCGAGGAGGTCTGTTGTTTGTTGTGATGATAGAAGGAGGTAGCTAAAATGGGTGCTTTTTTGAGTATTTGCAGCTGAGTTAGATGGTGAAATTGCAGAGATGGTTGGAGATGCAAGAGTTATATGGGGATAAAAAGACTGCGCGTTCAAGGGGTTTTGGGTTTGTTAACTTAAGGAACCAGTAGGTCAGTATGTTACTATCTCTATATTGCTGATCTTCTAAATTTGGGTTCCATATTTAGTTATAGTATGATACAAAGTATCATATCAACAGGTAAGTGATGTTATTTCTTCCATACTATCTCTTAGATTTATCTTGTGCTGAATCAATGAACAAGTCTATGCTTAGTAATTGACTGTGAAAGCTTTTATGTTTTCAGAGTTCACTCCTTGAATATGAATTTAGAATCACGGAGCTATTTGAGGATCTACAAGACTCACAAAAGAGGAGAGAAGACTACTAAAAACCCCTCCTCCCTTGTTCTCTCCGCCTCTACCTTTTTGTTTCTGAAACTTGAAGATTTCTTTGTTTCTCATCTTTCTTTCTCTCATTGATACTCTCTCTTGTTTTTGTTGTCTTTGGTGTTAAGGGTTCAGGTAAAATAGAGATGGTTGTTTCTTGATGATGATGGTGCTGGAGTGATCAGTTTACATTTGGTTGCTTAATACTGCTTTTCTTTCAGGTTATTCACTCAAAATCTTCCTTCATTTACTACTCCATCCTGTCGTTTTTGATTTTATGACCGGTTTTTTATAATTAAATTAGTTTGTTTTAATTATTTATTTGCACTACTCTTTTGAATGAAACTAACTTTAGATTTCATGTATCTTTCTGAATCTAGGAGCAATAGGTGGTTTTAGTTTCTCATGAAGGATTTTTGAAAAGGTAATTACTAATTTTAGCCCTTAACACTTTGAATGAAACAAATTCTTGTCTTAGTTACCTCAAGTTTCTTATGATATTATTTCTTGTTTTTGTTGGTGTATTGTTTCATGTAATTGTCAATGATGCTAGACAAACACCAGGATTTTGCTTACTACAGCGGAGGTCGGTTTCCAAGTCATTCACAAAAAATGTTTTCAATTACTCAACTATTCAGTCTGGTTCCTTTCCGATTTTACAGGTTTCTTATAAGTTCTTTTACTCAATATCATCTCTCAACTCTGTGAGTAATACTAATTTTTGGTATGATCTTCTCTTTGGTTTCACTACACATGGTTGTTTGCTGCTGGAAAGAAACCCATGGAATGGCATGGGCAGATCTACTCTGGATTTTGATTTCGTGGTTACAACTACTACTAAATTACCCCCCTTTCTTTCAATGTTCTTCAGATATTTTTTTGTGCACTTATGGTGCTTCTACTCGATTTCTGCATTTAATATCTGGTCTAACATCTACTTGTGGCTTCAAAAAGATTGGGCTAAGGGCTTCTTGTTTTGTGTTCTTTATTGTTATTTCAGATTGTTGATAATGACACTAGATAAATGAGGATTATTACTACTTGGTTTGAGGTGAATTTTGTAGTCATTCGGTTTGAGGTGAATTTCGTAGTCATTCGTTCTTGGAGGAAATGTTGTTATTTTTCGAACTACTCTTGTTTCACAAAATTGTTTTTCGATTTAAGAAGTGATATTATACATGTAGGTTTGAGAAAATGGGTTTCATTTTCCTAATTTGTGTTTGGTTGTTGTTCTGTAGGTACATAGCTAGCAGCACACATCTATCTACCTCCAAATAATTTCGCTCAATGTCACTCGGCCATCATCTTGCAGTGTCGAGATGCTGCCAAAAACAGTGTCTCGGAACGCTGCGAGTCTGAAGTGTTGATAGCTAAAACGCTGTGAGCCATGAGACTGTGAGCCGGAGATTTGTGTGTCAATAGTTGTATGCCAAAGCGGTGAGGTGAGATGAAGGTATGCATTCTAACCTCCTAGCCAAGTGTTCACGAACTTCGCATCAACTTATTTTTTATAGAGCCTCAGAGTTTCATTTTTGTTTTCTTCATAGGTTTGTCTACGTGATTCCAATGATAAGGTGAGATATTGACGCAGAATATGAGTTTGCTTGGAATTTGAACAGCCTGCCACTATGGTAAGATTGATAAAAAAAATATTCGTTTTTAATTCTTTTTTCTTGTTGCTAATGAGACTACAAGTGGGAGACTATATAGTTCTATTCAATCTTTTAAATTCAAAAATTATGTTGTTGTTGATGGTGGTTTTTAAACAAAGGGTAAAATCGTAAAACCCCAAATAGTCTAATGTCACCGGTGACACATTTATTAGAACATTTAATACATGTAGTCAGTAATTAATAGGGGGTATTTTTTCAAATTAGGGTTACAATGAGCAAAACCCTAATTCACCTCCGTGCCAATGCCAAATCATGCCAACCACACCTAGCCCAAGCTAGACGCGCCATGCCGAACGCACTCTGCCTTGGCCCTAGATATGCTAGTCATACCAAACGCGCCAAAGCATGCCAACCATGCTAGCCGCACCTCCCGTGCCAATGGAAAATCATGCCGACCACACCTAGACCAAGCTAGCCGCGCCATGCCAAACGCACTCTTTGCATTGGCCCTAGCTATGCTAGTCACACCAAAAGTGCCAAAGCATGCCAACCATGCTAGACGCACCTCCGTTCCAATGGCAAATCATGCCGGCCACACCTAGCCCAAGCTAGCCGCGTCATCCCAAACGCACTCGCCTTGGACCTAGCTATGCTAACCACACCTCCGCGCCAACGGCAAATCATACCACCCACACCTAGCCCAAGCTAGCCGCGCCATGCCGAACGCACTCCACCTTGACCCTAGCTAAGCTGGTCACACCAAGACAAGCCAAAAACCTTTACCTTGGCCCTAGACGCGCCATGCCAAAGTAGCGCCCGCGCCTAGGCTTGCAAACCATGCAAGCTAGGCCAAATTGGCCACGCATGCCATTGGCACATGCCAACACACATCGTTGGTAGATTTTCTTACCCGGCTTGTGGCCCTAATGGTCGAGCGTGCCATTGGCACATGCCAACACGCTCGCTGGTAGGTTTTCTTACCAAGCCGTGGCCCTAATGGCCGAGCGTGCCATTGGCACATGCCAACACGCTCGCTGGTAGCTTTTCCTACCAAGTCGTGGCCCTAATTGACGAGCATGCCATTGGCACATGCCAACATGCATCACTGGTAGCTTTTCTTACCAAGCCGTGGCCCTAATAGCCGAGCATGCCATTGGCACATGCCAACACGCTCGCTGGTAGCTTTTCTTACCAAGCCGTGGCCCTAATGGCCGAGCATGCCATTGGCACATGCCAACAAGCATCGCTGGTAGCTTTTCTTACCAGGTCGTGGCCCTAATGGCCGAGCATGCAATTGGCTCATGCCAATACACTCTCTGGTAGCTTTTCTTACCAGGACGTGTCCCAATGGCCGAGCGTGCCATTGGCACATGCCAACACGCTCGTTGGTAGCTTTTCTTACCAAGTCGTGGCCCTAATGGCCGAGCATGCCATTGGCACATGCCAACACGCATCGCTGGTAGCTTTCCTTACCAGGTCGTGACCCAAATTGGCCACGCATGCCATTGGCACATGCCAACATGCATCGCTGGTAGCTTTTCTTACCAGGCCGTGACCCTAATGGCCACACATGCCATTGGCACATGCCAACACGCATCGCTGGTAGCTTTTCTTACCAGGCCGCGGCCCTAATGGACGAGCATGCCATCGGCACATGCCAACACGCTCGCTGGTAGCTTCATTACCTAGCCATGGCCCTAATGGCCGTGCATGCCATTGACACATGCCAAACATGCACACTGGTAGCCTAACTTGCAAGCTGTGCAACCTACCACCAAGGCATTCCGCACATGCCATTGGCACATGCCACACACGCCACTAGCAGTGCCTGCATTGCCACTTACACTCAACGTGCAACCTACCACCAAGGAATTCCACACATGCCATTGGCACATGCCACACACGCCACTAGCAGGTCTGGCATTGCCACTTGCACTCGAGGTGCAACCCGCAACAAAGGAATTCCACACATGCAATTGGCTCATGCCACACGCGCCCCTAACAGCGCCACTTGCACTCAAGGTGCAACCAACACTCGAGACATCAACACAAAGGCGGGGATGCTTTCCGGGGTCTTGGTTAGCATGCAGCGTACACTACGCTCATATTAAGAAAGCGTGAATAGGAATAAAGCGGTTAAATAAATGAGGAAATAATGGTGAAAACGTTTTCACCCATAAACACCATGCGGTTACCACCTCCTCCCA
This sequence comes from Papaver armeniacum, assembly GCA_023531295.1. Classification (NCBI taxonomy): domain Eukaryota; kingdom Viridiplantae; phylum Streptophyta; class Magnoliopsida; order Ranunculales; family Papaveraceae; genus Papaver; species Papaver armeniacum. The sequence goes on along the minus strand of JAJJWW010013137.1, from coordinate 299,564 downwards.
TTATTTCACCCTTTACTCTCTTCCTTCATGAGGCCAGGGTACGTTTCAATCTCGACTTGTAAAAATAGGTCTTACCTATTTCCACCAGATAACAGGTCTCGGTCAGGAGAAAAATACAACACTCTCAGAAAAGGAAACTTTGCAAGATATCCAAAAGCTTTCATCTCTTGCAAGCTTCTGAAGCTTTCACTTTCTGATACAAGTCGAGACACTACTCTCATAAAATTATTCTGGTCTCAACACCTTTCTTTGCTTCCCTACCCAAATCAACCCTTCTCCTCCACTTTGTGACCGAAGCAAGTCTGGAACGACCATTTTTTGGGTTAGGCCAGACTTGTACAGATTGATCTCTCGAATCTCGAAAGTGCTCACGTGCAAAGCACATTTGTTTAGGGTTTAAACCAGTTTCTCACTCACCTACCGAATTTACAAAATCGGCGGAAACGATTTTTACCCATAAACAGTTGTATATGGTTATATTAAACATGTATCTACTCCAGACATAGTGTTTATGGCTATACTTGTTTTTGCTATGTATATAACCTGTTCTTTGTATCTTTGTTTGTACCCAAAATTACTTTTGGGCACGAAACACGATGAATGGATAGTTTGGTATGTATTTTGGGTTAGGAGGCGAATTGAAGAACAAATATAGAGACAAAGATTAACGCGGGTTTACGTGGTTCGGCTACTGGTGTGCCTACGTCCAAGGATGAATCCCCTTGGGGAGAAATGTTTTATTGATCGCAATATTACAAAGTATGTTTTTCTCTCCTCTTGGCTCCCCTCTTCGACTGATTTCTCCTCTCCCTATTTATACAATGAAAAATATAATTCCAATCTCAACATAAATTCCATTAACTGCCCATTTATGTTCCTATAATGAATTCTCAATGTAACTGCCCATTTATGCTCCTATATTGAATTCTGCATGAAAACTGCTCCTTTATGTCTTCACCATAATTTATGTATGAAACTGCCTGATTAATGGCTGACAGGATTGGTGGAGACTGGCTGGCTGGACAGGTGGATGCTGGCTGGCAGGATAGGTGGATGCTGGCTGGCAGCGTAATGGGTTGGCTGACTGCATAGTTGGCTGGATGACTGGATGGACTGGTCGGGCAAAGATAATTGGCTTGCTGGCGATATGAGTGGAGACTGAAAATTAGCTAGGGGTGTGACTGACTTTGACCATTGACCGGATGTTGACCGACTTTGACCATTGACTGATTCTGACCATTGACCGGTGCTGCAGGCCGGTTGATCTGCTTTTGGTTGGGTAGCGGGCTTGGATGAGGACCCAAAGATGATTCAAGTATCAATTTGGCCCATTAAGTGGTATTTTTACTTATGGTACAAACATCGCCCCCTCTTAACCTCCAACTTGTTGGGGTTAAGAAAATTCCGTTTTCCTAAGTCATTGATAAAATACGCCCCCAAGTGCGGATTATTGATACTTTGTGGGTGACTAGCGAACTTCCCTTGTTGTTTTGAAATCATAATCGGGACGCCCCCAAGTGAGGCTATTGCGGGCCGGAGAATCGACATGAAACAGTTGAGCATGAACCATTGTTGTTATGCAAAATCTGAATCAAGTCTGAACGCAATGAAGGCGTGATACTTGAGCGAGTGATGAGTAGTAACATCATTGAGCGGAGTTATCGGCCCAGCCGTAATCACCGGACCGCATAAACAACGAGCATCACCGCGATCACCGGAATGCAGAAATCGCGAGGTCTACGGAAATAGTTGGAGCATGAACCACTGTTGTATGCAAAAATTAGGCCGAGCTGATCTGTTCTAATGAAGCGTGATGCTTGATCGGAGCGACAGAATGAGCGATAATTGGCTTGTGTCGTCAATCGCGGAGGTTGCGTCGGACTTTGACTGCGTGACGCCCGCAAGAAAATGTTTGCTATGCGCATGACAAACTGGGTGAGTAATAACATTGAGCAAAATTGTCTGCTCCACTACGATCAAGAACTGTAGTTAAAATGAGTAAAATCAGTATTACAACAAATTACGTTTAGCATGGATCACAGGATTTGCGAACATAATCGGGACCACAATTTGCAATCACCGGAATGCAGCAACGACGAGTAAGACTGCAGCAGATGCGGTCAGCTGGACTGCAGGAACTGCGAGCATAGCTAGATTGCATCAGCTGCGATCAGCTGGAATGCAGCAGCAATGAACGAAGTTGTACTACAAAGAAATGCGATCAACTGAAGACTGCGAATCGCTATGAGCATAGATGGACTGCATCAGCTGTGATCAGTTGAAATGCAGCAGCAACGAACGAAGTTGTACTGCAGCCGCTGCGATGAGCTGGCCTGCAGGAACTGCAAGCATAGCTGGACTGCATCCGCGGTGATCAGCGGAATGCAAAGTATGAACAACAAAGTTGTACAGCAATGCCTGCGATGAGTGGACTCTGGGAACTGCAAGAAGCATAGCCGGGCCGCATCCAGCCGTGATCAGCTGAAATGCAAAGCAAGAACGAACAAAGCTACCTACTGCAGCAGCTGCAATGAGTCTGGATGCGGAACTACAAGCATAGCCGAGACCGCATCCAGCCTGTGATCAATTTGAACGCAAGAAGAATCGAGGGACTGGACTTAAGATTCGATAAACATAGGTGTAACGATTCTGAATAAAACTAAACAAACATCGATTCGTCCAACCGAGTGCCACTGCAGTTGCATCGATTGCGTCCAACTGAGTCTGACACTCGTAAGCAAAACTGATCGCATCGATTCGCGTCAATCGAGTGCGCTTGCTTTTGAATCAAGTACAACATAATTATAATGATTTAACATTACCGATTGTAAAAATTACGTAAAATATTAGGGTGTACGCTCGCCTCTTTAATCCTACAACTCGTTGTAGGACTAAGAAGTTTGGGTTACCTGAAGTTTCGATTTTCAGGAGCTTGATTGCAATTAGGTGCCATGTAACTTGCCCCAAGCGTATGAAGTGTTACACACTTGCCCCAAAAGAGTAATTTTAGATCACGAGGTGTTACATATCTCGCCCCAAGTGATGGTCAGTCATATTGAAGTGATATGCAACTCGCCCCTAAGATAGTAATTGTCATGCTGCTCAATGCTTGCACAAGGGTGCACTGCCTTGCTGCATTTTGCTCGCGCATGGGATTTTGAATATGTCTGCTATCTGGAATTCGCGCGGGGGCCAATCCCACTATTCCAGATGCGCGCAGAATTGAAATGTGTGCATCCCCTCGTTGAGAAGATGTTTGCCACATTAAAGGTGTCTTACCAAAAGTATGCATGAATATATGAAAAGGTGCAAAAATATGTAAATTGTATACTTACCTTATTGAAAATGTTGTTGCGACTTCGCTTTCGAAGTGATTAGGATGCCAACTGCTATGTCGGTGTTTTTAAGCGACGATGATTAGTATAGTTGCCTTAGCGTCTCGTCTCGACTTAGTAATTGATTTGTCCGGTGGGACTGGAATGCACCAATTAAGTCCAAGTGGATCGAAGACAGATTGCCACGGATCAGATGTTCAAAGAAAATGTGATCGATGCACTGCCACGATTATGCGCAAATCGATCGAATCAGTTGAGAGGAAATCAGATTTGAAACAGTTTTTCGTGAAAATCGGAACTCAGATTCGACCCACTGGATTGTAGGAATTAAAAGGATCAAGGTACTTGTTGACCAACAAAGCCAACAACAAGTTGCGGAAAAACTGGATTACAATAGTTCGATCAACCTGATCGTAATAGTTATGTGGAAAAGGACTTGCAGCGAGTTGCGATCAACTTGAAGTAGTGTTGCTTGGAGGACAACGGGACTACAACGTTCGTATAACCGACCGTAGAAGTTTTAAATAGCACCAGAACATGTGCGCGTCGAGGTTTATGATTCCAATCGGTACTCACGATCTTTGCGTTGTGGGTAGAAAATCGACACAATAGCTCTCACGAACATTGAACGTGCAATGCTCGCATCTTGATAGTGTTTGTCGTGTCACTCGGAACCTCAAAAATAAAATTTTCCAAACTCATGATTTTTCACTTCCATGTTGTAGGGAATTGAAAGACGATTCCAACGGGCCAAAAATCACTTGATTCGGACTTAAGACGAAGAAGTTATTGACGAAACAAGATTTTCGCGCTCATGACCCTTTTTTTTTTTTTTTTTTTTTTTTTTTTTTTTTTTGATGTTTTAGAGTCCATCAAAAATTGATGTACCAGGGATAATCAACGGTCTTGTGTTCAGCGTATCGAAGGTTGATATACCACCATTGCATCGAACCATTGCTTATAATATAATTTTGATGTATTGCGGAGTATCGAAGTTTGATGTACCAAAGAAAATCTACGGTGATCATTTGCTGCGCATCGAACTTTGATGTAACAAGAAGCATCGAACCTTTTTCTTGTTGATGGAAGTGGGTGATGGACACCTTTGACGTGGGTGAATGAAATGTAAAGTGGGTGAACGAAACCCCTGAAGAGGGTGAACAGATCTGAGGCATGCCGCTCGCCGCCGCCGCCGCCGTTTTTTTTTTTTTTTTTTTTTTTTTTTTTTTTTGAAACTTTAGGCCACAGTTTTTCTGAATTGTGACCTTTGCTATGCTCTTTCGCGACAGGTTTCAGTAGGCTTGTCGTCTTTTCCTTGAAAGCTTTTCGTAACGGTTCTATGGATTTATAACAACGGTTTCAGGGACTGTTCCTGTTTCTTAAGGAATTTTCATCATGGCTTTGCTGCACCTTAGCGGGTTTTTCCGAAAGTTTTCTCTTGGTTATTCAAGCTCAAACAGGTGGGTAATGCGTTATTTGAGACGCAAATTTTTTTTTTTTTTTGAACTTTGGATTTGAGCACGTTGCGGACCGACCATCCTGACAACAATCTAGGTGATTTTTTTTAGCGAACCAACTGTGGTGTCTCCGATTGCGATGCTGGACTGCAGCAGTTGCGATCAACTGGACTGCAGTAATGGTAATTTGTCAGTCTGCAAAGGCTGCGATCACCGGACTCTGCAAATGCGATTGAAAACGTAATTGGATCAATCCATGTTGCAGATCGAACATCCAGCAACAATTTTGATGAAGATTTTTTTTTTTATTAAAATATCTTCCACCGTGACCGAACGTCCCGAGAGCGGTTTCACCGATCTTTGTATTGGTGCTTGATTTTAGATATTTCAAGGTAATCGTTCTTGTAGATCTTGATCCACAAACCTGGATAGCGAGCAATCGGTCAATGGGCTGCGAATCGTGGTTATATAGTCGGCCATTTTGCAATCACTGGACTGCGATTATTACGATCAAGTTGGGTTGTAGCGACTTCGACCACTGGATAAAGAATGATGATTTTTCACGACGTTCAAAACAACTTTTTCATGGGAACGATTACGGGAGCGTTTTAACTTTTTCAATGGGAGGACACGATTCCTTTTCTCGTAGTCCCCTTAGTGGCGCCTATGTTTGTACCCAAAATTACTTTTGGGCACGAAACACGATGAATGGATAGTTTGGTATGTATTTTGGGTTAGGAGACGAATTGAAGAACAAATATAGAGACAAAGATTGACGCAGGTTTTACGTGGTTCGGCCTGGTGTGCCTACGTCCACGGATGAATCCCCTTGGGGAGAAATGTTTTATTGACTGCAATATTACAAAGTATGTTTTTCTCTCCTCTTGGCTGCTCCCCCTAGACTGATTTCTCCTCTCCCTATTTATACAATGAAAAATATAATTCCAATCTCAACATAAATTCCATTAACTGCCCATTTATGTTCCTATAATGAATTCTGCATAAAAACTGCTCCTTTATGTCTTCACCATAATTTATGTATGAAACTGCCTGATTAATGGTGACGGATTAATGAGACGTGGCCGGTCTGACAATGTGAATCTTGTTGCTTGAGATAGGTGGATCTTGTTGGCAACGTAATGGAGTTAGTTTGACCGCATAGTTGGGCTGGATATTTGGATGGACTGGGTCAAAGATAATTGGCTTCTTTGGCGATATGAGTGGAGACTGAAAAATTAGCTAGGGATGTGGACTGACTTTGACCATTGACCGGATGTTGACCGACTTTGACCATTGACCGATTGACCATTGACCAGGTCTCAGGCAGACCTGGTTGACTGCTTGGTTGGTCAAGTAGCGGGCTTGGATGAGGACCCAAAAGATGATTCAAGTATCAATTTGGCCCATTAAGTGGTATTTTTACTTATGGTACAAACAATCTTTTTTATATTTTTGTTGGCAAAAGGTCTTTGTTCCAAATGGATTACGAGATAGAGTAAAAGCTCGCCACTTGTAGCCGAACTAGAGGTAACACAAGCTTAGGTCCCTCCCTAGTCTTTACAACTATTTCTCTTATGGAATTCATTCCACATTAAGTGTTTTTTATCTCCGAGTTACGATACTTTCTCTACTTGTAAGCATTTTTCCTCAGCAAACAAAGACCGTTGATCATTTTAAACTTGTTCGTAGTTGCACAATTACTTCCGCTATGTAGGGATCAAAACAGTTGGTTGTATTCCTATTTATTACCCTATTTTATCTCTTTATGTTTGTTGAACTTTTAATTTTCTGAAACTTCCTTTATGTCATGAATCTACTTGAGCTTGCATGGTTCATTTTCAGTACTAGCCATTGCTACTGGCAGCCATTTCACTGACCTCTTCTCTTCTCCATTGTTTTACATTTTCGATTTGTAATGGTGTTTATCAACAATAGAACTACAATCTGGAGTCTAAAAACCTGTGTTTTCGTGTATTTGCGGGTTCGAGGTTGGCATACATATTTCGTTTAGCTTTCATTCCCGTCTTTGTAAGCTTTCGTTCTGCCTTACTCATCCAAATGTCTTATATTATGAGCTGTCTTAACCTTGTTTTCCGTTTTCACTATTTTACTTAAAGTCTTATCTCTTCCTTTTTTGTTCATACCTTGAACAAGGTGTCAGCTAGAAAAGTAATTGTTGCTTGATGATATCACGAGCCTTGGGGACCCGCCATCTCATAGAGGTAGATAATGCTAACAAGAAAATTATTAGTGGAGTCACTGGCTTCAAGCACTTCAATATAGGTAAATGGTCTTTATGTATTGTTGTAGGAGTTCAAGTTTTCTGATTATGTTCATAAACTTTGTACTAAACAGAATTTGTATTTCCTTAGGACATTGGAATTCATCTAGTCTTTCAACTAAATTGACATAGGAATTCTCTAAAGTTTCAAAACAGATTGTATTCATTAAAAATTTAGGTCAAAATTTCAGTTCTTTTGTTATATGAATCTGAGATGAAATAAATGAATGTGATATGAATAGATTGAAGAAATAGTTGTTGAGTGTGGTTATGAATGTATTGAAAGGTGTATGCAGGGTATTGAATTTAGAATTCGGCTTATTTCCGGCAGAAAAATTACTGCCGGTCAGCCTTGACCTGGTCAAGGTTGACTGGCAGTAATTTTTTTGCTGTTACAAAAAAGTTCGTAACGGCTTGACGACGTTACGACAACGTTGTTACAAAAAATTTTTTATAACGGCCCAGAGATGTTACTACGTGGCAAATTCGTAACGGGCTGATAGGTATTCACGAGGGCCGTTACAACCAAAATTAAATGACCCGCCACAAAGCCGTTACAAAAAAATGTAACACACACTTTTGAAACAGGCAAGAGCCGTTACAACCCGTTTTAGTAACGGCTTGGTTCTGTTTCTAATCCCAGAATTTGGTGTAGTGATTGTAACAAAGCTAAGCTGTATGTCTTTATATGCTGAATCGCGCATGTAAATCCGTCAAAGATGCTAGTGTTGATGGTGGTTTTTTAAACAAAGGGTAAAATCGTAAAACCCCAAATAACCTAAAGTCACCGGTGACACATTTATTAGAACATTTAATACATGTAGTCGGTAATTAATAGGGAGTATATTTTCAAATTAGGGTTACAACGAGCAAAACCCTAAATCACCTCCGTGCCAATGGCAAATCATGCCAGCCACACCTAGCCCAAGCTAGCCGCGCCATGCCAAATTACGCACTCTCGCCTTGGCCCTAGCTATGCTAGTCACACCAAATGCGCCAAAGCATGCGAACCATGCTAGCCGGACCTCTGTGCCAATGGCAAATCATGCCAGCCACACCTAGCCCAAGCTAGCCGCGCCATGCCAAACGCACTCTGCCTTGGCCCTAGCTATGTTAGTCACACCAAACACGCCAAAGCATGCCAACCATGCTAGCCGCACCTCCGTGCCAATGGCAAATCATGCCAGCCACACCTAGCCCAAGCTAGCCGCGCCATGCCAAACACACTCTGCCTTGGCCCTAGTTATGCTAGTCACACCAAACGCGCCAAAGTATGCCTACCATGCTAGCCGCACCTCTGTGCCAATGGAAAATCATGCCAGCCACACCTAGCCCAAGCTAGCCGCGCTATGCCAAACACACTCTACCTTGGCCCTAGCTACGCTAGTCACGCCACGCCAAGCCAAGCACCCTTACCTTGGCCCTAGCGGGACCTCTGTGCCAATGGAAAATCATGCATGCCACACCAAACGCACCAAAGCATGCCAACCATGCTAGCCGCACCTCTGTGCCAATAGCAAATCATGCCAGCCACACCTAGCCCAAGCTAGTCGTGCCATGCCAAACGCACTCTGCCTTGGCCCTAGCTACGCTAGTCACACCACGCCAAGCCAAACACCCTTACCTTGTCCCTAGCCGCACCTCTGTGCCAATAGAAAATCATGCTAGCCACACCAAAAGCGCCAAAGCATGCCAACCATGCTAGCCGCACCCCTGTGCCCATGGTAAATCATGTCAGACACACCGAACGCGCCAAAGCATGCCAACCATGCTACCCGAACCTATGTGCCAATGGCAAATCATGCTAGCCGCGCCATTCCAAACGCACTCTGCCTTGGCCCCAGGTACGCTGGTCACACCATGCCAAGCCAAACACCCTTACCTTGGCCCTAGCAGCGCCATGCCAAAGTAGCGCCCGCGCCTAGGCTTGCAAACCGTGCAACCTAGGCCAAATTGGCCGAGCATGCCATTGGCGCATGCCAACACGCATCGCTGGTAGCTTTTCTTACCAAGCCGTGGCCCTAATGGCCGAGCATGCCATTATCACATGCCAACACGCATCGCTGGTAGCTTTTCTTACCAAGCCGTGGCCCTAATGGCCGAGCATGCCATTGGCACATGCCAACACGCATCACTGGTAGCTTTTTCTTACTGTAGCCAGGCCCAATGGCGAGCGTGCCATTGGCACATGCCAACACGCTCGCAGGTAGCTTTCATTACCTAGCCGTGGCCCTAATGGCCGTGTGTGCCATTGACACATGCCAAACACGCACACTGGGTAGCCTAACTTGCAAGCCGTGCAACCTAGGCCAACTTGGCCGTACGTGCCATTGCACATGCCAAAACCCACGCTGGTAGCCTAACTTGCAAACCGTGCTACCTACCACCAAGGCATTCCGCACATACCATTGGCACATGATACACACTCCACTAGCAGCTCTGGCATTGCCACTTGCACTCAAGGTGCAACCCTCAACAAAGGCATTCCGCACATGCCATTGAAACATGCCACACGCGCCACTAGCAGCGCCACTTGCACTCAAGGTGCAACCAACACTCGAGACATCAACAAAAACTGGGGGATGCTTTCCAGGGTCTTGGTTTGGCGGTCACGGCATGCGGCGTACACTATGCTCACATTAAGAAAGCGTGAATAGGAATAAAACGGTCAAATAAATGAGGAAATAATGGTGAAATTGTTTTCACCCATAAACACCATGCGGTTACCACCTCCTTCCATTATTTCACCCTTTACTCTCTTCCTTCATGAGGCCAGGGTACGTTTCAATCTCGACTTGTATAAATAGGTCTTACCTATTTCCACCGGACAAGTCTCGGTCAGGAGAAAAACATAACACTCTCAGAAAAGGAAACTTTGCAAGCTCTCCAAAAAAGCTTTCATCTATTGCAAGCTTCCGAAGCTCATTTTCTGATACAAGTCGAGACACTACTCTCCCAGAATTATTCTGGTCTCAACACCTTTCTTTGCTTCCCTCCCCAAATCAATCCTTCTCCTCCACTTTGTGACCGAAGCAAGTCTGGAACGGCCATTTCTTGGTTTAGGCCGGACTTGTACAGATTGATCTCTCGAATCTAGAAAGTGCTCACGTGCAGCACATTTGTTTAGGGTTTAAACCAGTTTTCTCACTCACCTACCGAATTTACCAAAATTGGGAAACGATTTTACCCATAAACAATTGGCGACCACGACGGGAGGATTGATCTATCGGTTACAATACCAACTCCGACTCCTGATTTCGTTTCCCGAACGTCAAATCCCAACATGGTGGAACTCAGGTCTGGAGCGGCTGCCGATAATACCAGCACAGAACACATCCCTGATGTTAGCGTCTCTCCCAATAACGTTGTTGCATCACCTCACCGACTACGGTAACATCGAATGCACTCCCTCAAGCGTAACACCGCCAATCACCATGGCCGAGGCCGCTGCTCCTCTAGTGTGTCTACACAACCCTCTAATCACGCAACGAAAATATCTCTCGGGTGTCATGCCACCAGTCACCAGGGGCTGAATCGCCGCTGCGGCCCTAATGCTTCGTCTAGCGTGGCGCCTCCGACCACAACTAAGGTTCCAACCGCCTCGCCGACGGACGAGAGACCGGAGGGACCATAGGAAGTCGTCCTTATGTCACCATCGATTTGATGGAACGACAAGAGATGCTCGCCAGAGCCCAGACGGATATGGTTTCAACACGGGAAGTACTCGTCTTTCTCAAGACCCCGACAGGAAGCTACCACGTGAGTCTCGTCCTCCAGAGCCGCTTAGGAACGTCGCCAACAACCCCGACGCCAGCACCTCGGCGGAGCACGCCTCCACGGATGAGGAAACCCGCGCTCGAATCCCGTTGGAAAGAAATCGATCGCTCAACTTCGTCACGCGAGAAGATCTGGAACAACTTCTCCGCAACCGAATAAAGAATGGTGAATTGGACGTGCATCATCACCAACCCCCTTACCCATCTGAAATGCAGAGAATCCCTCTCCCAAGGGGGTACTCTTTTCCTCAATTTACCCTGTACGATGGTACCAGGAGTGCACATGAGCATGTCTCCCGTTTCCTGGAATCCCTAGGTGAACATGAATATAATCACGTTCTTTGTTTAAGGGAATTCTCAAAATCACTTACCGGAAGGGCGTATACATGGTACAACAACATCCCACCGAACAACATTCCCAACTAGAGTAGCATGGTCACTGCGTTTTACAAGAAATACTTCTTCGTGTCTGAACAAGTTACTTTCTCAGACCTCGGAAGAATGTACCAGTGGGATAACGAACATCCGAATGATTTTGTTAAAAGGTTCAGGGTTCAAGCACTCGACTTTCACGACCCAAACATGACCGAGCAACAACTGGAGAACGCGTGCATCAACGGTATGGTTCCTATTTACCGCGCCTTGCTAGAGAACTTGAGCTTCCAAACATTCTCCGAACTCCATGAAGCCGCCAGATGATCCGCAACAACAAAGACCAAAGAGATCGGAAGAGCTAAGCCAACTCGAACCGAAGACACGCGTGAAACTCGCGGAGTAGACGCCTCATCGCCAAGCAATTTAATGCCGTCTCATCCTCGTGAACATAGTAAACGAAAGAGGAAAAAGGAAAGCCCCAACTACGAGCCACCAGCCAAAACGTGAAGCGCCGGCGCAACGGGAACCCCCGCCACGAAAGACCGTCACTAAAACTCCCATGCAGCATCATGAGACCGAAGGAAATACCCTTGATTTCCCGTTTCCCATCGAGGAGGTGATTGACCTCCTGCTTCCTGGGTTCAAGATGATGTTATTCACTGCCACCTCCCGCACTCCACCAACCGAGGCCGAGATGGCGAACCCTAAATCCGCCATTACCACAGGTTCGTTCACCACCCGACCAGCGATTGCAACGAGACTAAAGCATATTTTCAAATAAATGATAAAAGCGGGAGAACTCCAACTAGGAGACGAAAGAGTGCATCGAGACCCACTCCCAATAAGAAACTGCGGTCCTCTCACGGGGACTCAGGTGCACGAGACTGTATAATCCATGATGCAACATGTATGCGAAATTCTCTATCTTTCCAAGGTGCGGTGCCAAGATATTTTCGCAGCTCTCAATCGCGTTGTATCTGGCAAACGACTTTTTCTCTCCTCGGGAAACCACGCCAGGGGCCCAAGCTTTCAAACAAAGTGGAACCAAAAGGAGAACTGGGACTGCGACCACGTCCCGTTTAAGAGGTAACGAATTTGACGACACGCTCATCGACACGGCCTCTGACCACAACATCATTACTTTCAAGACACTAAAGGTAGCAAGATTTACAAAACAAGACGCTACCTATTCCCCGTCCATGATTAAGAACTTGAGAAGAGAAACTTTGAACGCGCATGGCTACATCAACCTAGAGATCAAGATGAGAGATGTTATAACGCATAGAAAATTCCAGATTGTCATAGAACTAGATCATGACATGATATTGGGACGCTTATGGGTGCTCGACAACAAAGCGAAATTGGATGTGTACCTCTGCCGACGTCCACGCCCAAGGAATTTCCAACAAATCATCCCAATCGGTTATCGCATCAACGAACTATTGAAGGAACCTGGACATCCGGAGAGGACCCGTTGGCGCTAGCTCATGGTTTTCAAATGCAAGTAAGTCTGACTGAGCAACCTTTTCTGCAACCAGTGTTTCCTTCCCCCATTCCGTCATGGGGACTCGGCGCAATTACTGGCACGAATGCTGTCAAGAAATGTGAATGGCGAGCTGGACCATCTGAAAACTTTGCAAGAAGCTTGGAAACTTCTATTGAAACCAACGAAACCAAGACTCAAATGGTTGCACGACGTCTGAACCCGTTTTCAATCTGAGATGTAGTGGTTAAGGAAAGCTCGTTTCAAGTTGGGAGGATGACAAGTAAAACTAGCTATTCAAACTGATTCGCCCAATGAAAGAGAATACGAGCTGTATCTGGTTGTGGATACCCTTTTGGGAGGATATTTCAAGCTCATCAATGTAGACACACCTGAAGGCGTGATAATTCACTCGCGATGGCTCAAGGCCTCCAATCCCTAAAATGTTGTACTTCCCAATCACTCCCCCTTTTAGTATTTCCTTTAACAATTCCTCTTAGTAGTTGTACTCCCCCAAGATGAATATACCGTTTGTATTTTTTCCCTGGGGATTCCCTTTTACGTAAAAAAAAAAAAAAAAAAAAAAAAAGCATTAATACATCTCTTTCCAAGCAAATTCTCCAGATATCAGAGAAATACATCAGATAAACCCAGAAAACCATTGCAGAGCCATCATACCACAACCTCTTACAAAAAATATATATGAAGCAAAATGTTGACTGATGAAGAAGAAGGTAAAGATGAGTTTATGAAAAAGAAAAAAACATCAGGGGACAAAAGGGAGGATTAGCCCTCGAAGGATGGAGCAAGTCCCCTCGGGCAAGGCTATCTTCAAGCACTTCCCCCATCAATCCCTCGGGCAACAAAGGTTCCATTCAACGGTGTTAGCAAAGCCAGAACCTCAACATCCCATCCCGAAGCAACCACAAAGAGCAAGAGTGTCCTCCCGACGACCTGCTCGATACGCCACCATGACCCCTCCGGTATCACCAACGACACCTTTGGCATCAACTTTAAAGGCTATTTCATCTCCGTCATATGCTCCTTCGAAGGTTTTCTCATTGACACTTCGAAGAAAGTTTTTTGATTCATCCGCATCAAAATCAAGAATCATGGCGCTCTCCTCCAAGAGCCTCACACATTCGCTTCCGTCGCATCGACTAGAAATAGTCCGATCCGTCCCATACCTGGACCGAGGAAAGGCTTTGCCGCACTGAAACTTCTTAATATGCCAAGACTCTTCCTCGTTCTCTCGCCCCTCCTCCATGCTCACCGAACCCAAGAAAGTCCGAACATGCACCTGTTCTTCATGGGGATAGATGGAAGGGAGGTACTTAATGATTTCACTAGCTTCATGGAATAGAGATTCAATCCCAACCAATGCCTCCTCAAGAGAAGAATATCGATTTCCGCCAATTCTGAAGTCCTTCTCCGAAGAGTTAAAGGCGCGGCCATCCCTGGAGGGTCCCATCATACACTGCAAAAAATGGAGAAAATGATCAAGTTCCATCCTATCTATAAACATATAAAAAGAGGATAACATGAACAGAGAAGAAGAAGAAGAAAACATACCGGTATGATCTTCTTAGACCGAATAACTCTAGTTGGGGTGCTTTTGCAAGAGTCAGACCTCGCGCCTTCACTTGGAGAATCTGGCTATTTAGAAGATGATTAGTATCTAGGCAAAGAAAGAAACTCAACAAGAAGAACCTTTTATCAAACAAGGGAGACAAGACAATTGCATCGGGTATGAATACGGAACCTTAAAAAGGAAAGGAAGCAATGAGGGACATAACGCTTCCAGTTTTAGCATGGATAATGCCCTGATTGAAGCCGCGCGCATGAAGGAAGGCAAAATAAGGAAACTTTTTTATCTATAGAAACACCTACTCCCTCCTTGTTTACACCGGTCCCATCAAGCTCGCGCCGCTTCCCAATCTCCCAAGCCATACCGGTCCCACCAATTGCGCCAACTTCCCAATGACCGCCCAAGTCGCGCCGGCTAGCATGATCGGCTTCCCCACCTTGCGCCCGGTCCCATCATCTAGCACGCTCGCTTTCCCAACTCGCGTCAACTTCGATGCCGCCCAGCTTCCTGTCTCTCAATGATGTTGACTTCCCAATTGAGCCACCCTCCCGATTTGTGCAAAAAATCGCCAAAGGCAAGGATTCCAAATCCTATTTATAAAAAGGTCAGACTAGCCTCCTCAATTCTCTTTACGATTTCATCACGATAGTTTGTCACCATCTTATGCTTACCTCGCAACAAAGCTCTGTTCCGAGCTAAGCGGGGGACTTAATGTTGATGGTGGTTTTTCAAACAAAGGGTAAAATCGTAAAACCCCAAATAACCTAATGTCACCGGTGACATATTTATTAGAACATTTAATCCATGTAGTCAGTAATTAATAGGGGGTATTTTTTCAAATTAGGGTTACAACGAGCAAAACCCTAATTCACCTCCGTGCCGATGGCAAATCATGCCACCACACCTATCCCAAGCTAGTCGCGCCATGCCAAACGCACTCGCCTTGGCCCTAGCTATCCTAGTCACACCAAACGCGCCAAAGCATGCCAACCATGCTAGCCGCACCTCCGTGCCAATGGCAAATCATGCCACCACACCTAGCCCAAGCTAGTCGCGCCATGCAAAACGCACTCGCTTTAGCCCTAGCTATGCTAGTCACACCAAATGCACCAAAGCATGCCAACCATGCTAGCCGCACCTCCATGCGAATGGAAAATCATGCCGCCCACCTAGCCCAAGCTAGCCGCGCCATGCCAAACGCACTCTTCCTTGGCTCTAGCTATGCTAGTCACACCAAACGCGCCAAAGCATGCCTACAATGCTAGCCGCACCTCTGTGCCAATGGAAAATCGGGCACACCTAGCCCAAGCTAGCTAGCCGCGCAATGCCAAACGCACTCGCCTTGGACCTAGCTACGCTAGTCACGCCACGCCTGCCAAGCACCCTACCTTGGCCCTATCCGCACCTATGTGCCAATTGCAAATCATGCCGCCCACACCAAACGCGCCAAAGCATGCCAACCATGCTAGCCGCACCACTGTGCCAATGGAAAATCATGCCGACCACACCTAGACCAAGATAGCCACGCCATGCCAAACGCACTCTACCTTGGCCCTAGCTACGCTAGTCACACCACGCCAAGCCAAACACCCTTACCTTGGTCCTAGCCGCACCTCCGTACCAAAAAAAATCATGCCAGCCACACCAAACGCGCCAAAGCATGCCAACCATGCTAGACGCACCCATGTGCCAATGGAAAATCATGTCAGCCACACCGAACGCACCAAAGCATGCCAACCATGCTACCCCCACTCTGTGCCAATGACAAATCATGCCATCCACACCTAGCCCAAGCTAGCCGCGCCATAACAAACACACTCTGCCTTGGCGCCAGCTACGGTGGTCACACCACGCCAAGCCAAACACCCTTACCTTGGCCCTAGCCACGCCATGCCAAAGTAGCACCCGCGCCTAGGCTTGAAAACCGTGCAACCTAGGCCAAATTGGCCAAGCATGCCATTGGCGCATGCCAACACGCATCGCTGGTAGCTTTTCTTACCAAGTCGTGGCCCTAATGGCCGAGCATGCCTTTGGCACATGCCAACACGCATCGCTGGTAGCTTTTCTTACCAAGCCGTGGCCCTAATGGCCGAGCATGCCATTGGCACATGCCAACACGCATCGCTGGTAGCTTTTCTTACCAGCCGCGGCCCTAATGGACGAGCATGCCATCGGCACATGCCAACACGCTCGCGGTGTAGCTTTCATTGCCTAGTCATGACCCTAATGGTCGTGCGTGCCATTGACACATGCCAAACATGCACGCTGGTAGCCTGACTTGCAAGCTGTGCAACCTACCACCAAGGCATTCCGCACATGCCATTGGCACATGCCACACACTCCACTAGCAGCTCTGGCATTGCCACTTGCACTCAAGGTGAAACCCGCAACAAAGGCATTCCGCACATGCCACACGCGCCACTAGTAGCGCCACTTGCACTCAAGGTGCAACCAATACTCGAGACGTCAACACAAACTGGGGGATGCTTTCTAGGGTCTTGGTTTTGCGATCCAAAGATGTAATGAACACTACGCTCACATTAAGAAAGCGTGAATAGGAATAAAACGGTCAAATAAATGAGGAAATAGTGGTGAAAACGTTTTCACCCATAAACACCATGCGATTACCACCTCCTCCCATTATTTCACCCTTTACTCTCTTCCTTCATGAGGCCATGGTATGTTTCAATCTCGACTTGTATAAATAGGTCTTACCTATTTCCACCAGACACAAGTTTCGGTCAGGAGAAAAACAGAACACTCTCAGAAAAGACAACTTTGCAAGCTCTCCAAAAAAGCTTTCATCTCTTGCAAGCTTCCGAAGCTTTCACTTTCTGATACAAGTCGAGACACTACTCTCCTGCACTATTCTGGTCTCAACACCTTTCTTTGCTTCCTCCCTAAATCAACCCTTCTCCTCCACTTTGTGACCGAAGCAAGTCTGGAACGGCCATTTCTTGGTTTAGGCCGGACTTGTACAGATTGATCTCTTGAATCTAGAAAGTGCTCACGTGCAGCACATTTGTTTAGGGTTTAAACCAGTTTATCACTCACCTACCGAATTTACCAAAATCGGCGGAAACGATTTTTACCCATAAACAGCTAGGAAACGTGCGTAATGCTCATTTTCTTGGTATTGTTACCGATTGTATCCTCCGTGCGAAGGGTGCCCTTGCTGCTTCTTTTATTGCATCCTCTAGCTGTCTTCTTCCTTCATCTTTCCCTTTAGTTACTAACTCTCTTTACTCAACTATTTCTCTTTGAATTTCAGCATTTTGGAATATGTCTTCTTCTTGTTGTTTCCTTGGTCTTTTCATCCGGGCTTGCCCCACTCTGTTTTCATGTATGATTTGTCGTATGGCTTCTTCTAGTTGTTGTCGCTCTTCATCGTCTCTTCTTCCTCTTCGTCTTTCCCTTTCATTTATCGCATGCTCTTGTGATGCTCTATCTCTTTCATTCTCATTGTCTCGGATCTCTCGTCCATGGAGTATCATCCTTGCTTGTTATGCATCATTCTCTCGCTGCTCGTCATCATGCGTGCGGTTTTGCTCTCCATTTCGCTCCAATCTAACTTCTCTACGATGTCTTCTCCTGAGTTCATCCTCTCCCACTTGGATGTACCTACTTTCCAAGCGATCTCCTTCGTTCTCCTCCTGCGAGTTTTCGTTTACCTAAAAAGTATTATCCCAAAATTGTCCTTGTGTATTATCTCCATGCTCCGATCTACTCCTCCTAGTGGTACTCCTGCTTGTCCTTGATCTCGTGCTCGCACGTGTGGTTCTGGATCTTGACTGTGACCTTTGCTCTTGTAATTTCTGATTTTCCTCTCTTAGTTCATCATTTTGTCGTGTCAAATTCGCATGTAGTTCCGCTTCTATTATTGTTTCCTCTGCCAATCGCTGCCTTAATTCTGCGATGGTCATGTTATCTTCAATTTCTCCTACAGCTCATTCTTCATGTGTCCTTTCTTCATTTTCCTCTTCGGTATCTGAATATTTAGTATGGAAACTTATAACATAGTAATTTATTTGATCGTCCTCCCTTGGTTCCTGCTGGATTTGAAATCTGATCGGCTGAGATCTGTTGTTCCTCTCTCCCATTCTTGATGTCTCTACGATTTCACCTATTCTTCTACACGCAATTCTTCGACTCCCCCTGACCGGTGTTGTGTTTTCTCCTGCAGATGTTTGTCTCACCATTTTGTGTTCTTGAAATAATATTTATGCAAACTTACGAAAACTTCAGCTAGAATGTAAGTAAACTAAAACTTCCTTTTTTAATGAAAACTGTGTTTTAAATGAATGAACCCAAATGTTTAATTTTCGCAGAAGTGATCAAAATCTTTCACAAAAATAACGATAATAAGAAACTTTTTAAAAGGGAAATCGACTTAAAATTTTCACAAGCATGTGTAATCCCCTTCCTGAGCTGTATTCTAGCGCCAGAAAGTAGTAGTAGAAAATGCTACTACCACACCCCTTGAACAATCTATACAGTAAATTATGAAACCATTGTGAAGAACACTTAAAGAGATTTTATTAAGTTTAGAAATCAATACAAATAAGATAAAACCCTAACTTGGGAAGCAAATAACTTTCTCTCTCCTAAAGTTCTATCTCAACTCTCAAAAAGACTTCTCCTCACCACAAGGGTGACTGGTCCTATATATAGGGATTTTACATAGTGGAGGACAGCTAACAAAGCCCCTATTTTCGGATCTCACGTGCGATGTCTTCGCACCCATGTATCTGGTCTTCTCGCGTGTGCTCCTCAACTTCGTACAAATTCCACAGTTTACCCGTGACTTTGTGACGTCACTGATTCCGTCATTTAGGATATGCCATGTGCGACTACCATTCGTCCCTTTTCAATTCAGTTGCTTCGCATGATTTATCGGCTGTGCGATATTTCACCCCTACAACTCCAACATCTAAAAAAAAAAAAAAAAAAAAAAAAGTCGTTGCACTTTATCTCTATAATTGTGCACCTCCTTTGCATCCTAGTTAGCAATTCGGGTACGGGTAGTAGTTCGGGACGACATACATATGGGAACTATGCGGATTCGGATAGGCCGGATTCGGTCAAGAATCCGGTCAACGGTTCGTTGTTCGGACAATAGTTCGGAACTAAGCATACGTACGTGCATATTCTTTTTATAAATGTGAGTTCGGCACTTAAAATTCGAAGCATATATGATAAATTGATAAGTATTATGATCTTATTACGTGACTAATTTTATTTGTATATGATTTAAAGATGGAAAAAAATATTTTAGCGTGAGTATCTAATGAGAAGTAAACAATTTAATCGCATAAATGTATTACAAAGCGAGTTTATAGACTTTTAAACAAAAATCAACACATAAAACACTGGTTAAACAACTACCAATACAAAATTTTAACTGAGTAATTGTATTTAAATATAAAGTATATACAAAATCAAACAAAAACCAATCAAATTTAACT
This sequence comes from Papaver armeniacum, assembly GCA_023531295.1. NCBI lineage: Eukaryota > Viridiplantae > Streptophyta > Magnoliopsida > Ranunculales > Papaveraceae > Papaver > Papaver armeniacum. The sequence goes on along the minus strand of JAJJWW010013137.1, from coordinate 279,804 downwards.
CGTCGTGAGAGTTACCTACGGAGAGCGAGGTTGGGCGTTCGAATCTAGTTCGGAAGTATCATTAGGATTCGGTCAGATCGGATATGTTCGCAAATCATTCGTGAGGTCCATATAATCCGGGAACTAGGTTCGGAGTTCAAATAGTTCGGAAGTATCATTCGGATTCGGTCAGTTCGGATACGTTCGTGAATCATTCGGGAATGATTCGGAGAATTACTAACTAGGCTTTGCATCTCTAGTAAGCATGTCCTTTTTCTTGTTCACCCTTTTATATGTTTAAACGGCACAAAACCAATGATACAAAAAACGTTAGTGATGCATTGGACATTTTAAATATACCCAATGAAATTCACAAAGCATGACTTCCTTACCATCCAAAGTTGTATCAAAAAAGGACACAGTGGATACTGATGTTAGGAGAAAACCAATTTAGAAGAAACTTTGGATACTCAATTTGGTTCCATGAATTCAACTCTTCTCGTGGAAATCTATCCACAATATTCGCCCCATTTTTTTATTTTTTTTTATTTTTTTTTTGCCGGGCGGGGATAAAGTTTACGCCCCACACCAGGCGAACTTATACTCCCCGCTCGACTAAATTTACTCGCCACCCACTGCGTCACACGATGGACCAAACTAAAATTTGGTCTTTTTTTGGTCTTTGATCTTTGGGTTTAGTCGCACCGCTGTGGATGCTCTTAGAGATTACAATTTATAGTAGAAAAGTAACTTAAAAATAGTCATCACAGAATTTAAAATAGTATTTCCTTGGCTGGTTTCGGTTTCCTAATTTTCTTTCGATTTGCCTGTTGCACTTCCCTGTCTTCTGTTTCCACGCCGAGAGTCTTGATTCTGTGTATCCTTGCTAGCGAAATAGCACCCATGAACCCCCACCATTACATCTTCTTTGTAGGTGGAATTGAAACATCTGATTCTTGATGTACCTGTTATAGTTTCATTTTCATTCATTAGACATACCACATAACTGCAGATTATTCAGCTGAGTAAAAGTTGGTTTTCTTATCATCATATTCCTCGACTGATTTGTAGCTGAGGTTCCTATATGGCGTACAATATCCGCCTGGTGTGGGGATCACATATAATGTTCGCCCCACACCAGGCGGACATTATATGTTCGCCTCAACAAAAAAAAAAAAAAAAAAAAAAAAAAAATATGGGGCTAACATTTTACCCCGCTTGGTGTGGGCGTAAACTATATCCCAGCCGGTGTGGGCGTAAACTTTAAGTTCGCCTGGTTTTGGGGCGAACATTATATCCCCGCTCGACTATATTTGGGTTTAGTCTTTGGTCCCCGACCAAATATAATCGCCCAATGTAGATGTAGAAAATCCTACCTCTACATCCAAAGATAATTAAACAAGCACACAAAGAAGCAAAACGAACAAGGAAAGGTAAGAGAACACAAGATATACGTGGTTCGGCATGATTACCTACGTCCACGGGGTTAAAGGGATGATCTTATTACTCGATTCAAGGTTACAAGATGGGTGATCTCTCTCAATGTTATGAGTATGCTCTCTTTCTTCCTTACTTACTTGAGTTCTACCTCTCTACATGGTCTCTATTTATAGTTACAAGTGATGATACATCCAAAGACTACGATGTTAGGCCCGGCGTAGCTTCCTCGATGTTCCTCTCGGGTGTTAGTCGATGTCTCACCGATGTTCTTATTTGTTCGGCCGGGACGTCAAGCCGAGTGATGTCTTCTTCGCTATCTCGTCACTCGATGTCGCCCACTTGGTGGGGATGATCGATGTCGCCCTTTGGATCCTTGGCCGAGTCTTCCTTGACCGAGCTCTTCTTATCTTCTTCACCAACTCGCCAGCCGCATTTATTGCTCCAAAGACCCGATGCCCATCGCATCACAACTTTTCCCCTTTTCGTCGACTTCTCGAGCTGTCTCGCTCCTCTTTTCTTGCGCCTAGAGGTGATCCGATACTCTAGATGCATACTTTCTTCGCACGTCATGGCTTAGGATCATTCCACCCGTCCCTGTGGATTATTTACACCTACATTTATGCCCCTTCTTTCACTCGTGTGGTCAACACGTGGGGAAGAATAACCGCCTCATCTTCCCACGTCCTCGGTCATGCCGGTTTTCACGCATGCTGTTCCCCACTCGCCTCGCCATCGCAACCGGTTCACCTTCTCGCCGGTCACCACAGGAGGGGTTTATAAGTCCGATGCCTAAACCTTGCTTCCCTCTTATTTCCTTCTCTCGCAACTTCACTCTTTCTCTATCCTTTCTCGCAACTTCATTCTTCCTCCATCCTCTCCGCAACTTCGTTCTTTCTCCATCTTCTTTTCGTTGTCGCTGGCTATTTCTTCGACAAATCTCTTCCCTCTCTTCTCCTCCGTTATCCGTCGTCTTCTCCGTCTCCGTTGCCGCCGCAACCTCCGGCTCCGGTTGTGTTTCGCTTCTCCTGCCGTTTTTCTCATTAGTTTGTATGGCATCTTCAACTCCTCAAATGACAGAAAGAAGGTGTGTGAGTTATGTGTTTTCCGATGAAGACGGCATATCGCTTGATTCCCCTGTTCGTCGAGAAAGTCCTTCCAAGTATGATTATCGCGCTCTAGATTCTATCTTTCCCGATAACCCATCTTCGTTTTCTTGTAGGGCCGACAAGAGGACTCGCTAAGGACTTAACGGACGAGCAATATGTTCAACAAACAAAGATGAATCGGTCTTCACGGTATGATGTCGCTCTTGTCGTGCCGTAGGGGTGTTCTGAAGAAGGAGGATGTTTTGAGGTTTCCCCATTCAGCCGAGGCGACCATTGTCACCAGGGGCCAGCTAGAGCTCGGGCTGCGTTTCCCTCTATATGATCCTAGTCGCCCGTTCCTGTACGAGGCCCTTTCTAAGATCCGTCCGTGTCGTGCCTTGGCTCAATGGAATGGTAATACTTTCCGTATCCTGTCCGAGTGGGAAAGGCGTAGTCGAGGCGAGTGCGCTCCTACTACTTGGTCTACCTATAATTCTTCCCAGGCGAGTGACTATACTCCTGCCAGCTTCGCCGATAATTATCGGAGCGGGACCACTACTAATGGCGATCTCGCTGGATTTGCTGCCAGCCCTCACCGTCATAAAACTCTTCCCGAGGGAGTCAGGAGACTTCTTTTGGATGAAGACCCCGAGGGAAAGAGTTCCAACAAGCACGCCCGTCATACCAATGACACGGCTTGGGACCGGTTCCGCCGGGCTATTTCCGGCCCTCTTTTGAGTGGCAAGCTCCCTCCTCCGCCGAATTTTTATCCTTTCTGGGTAGTCAACGTTGATCGGGTCAGTGCATTTCTCTGTCTCTCTAGTTTGATTGATCGGCTCGGGCGACTTACGGGGTGGTGTTTTGTTTTGGTGTTTTTCAGACTAAGTCCTAGGGTACTCCTTCTGAGGTTTTCGTTCATCGGAAGAGGGATAGGATTGCCGGAGCCGAGGAGGATACAGGGAAGGTAACAAATATACTTATTGTTTTTTATTTAACGTACATGTACGTGCCCCTATTTGTTGCCTTGCATGGATCTGACGTCGGCTGATACACAGAAGTTGAAGGTTGACAAGGCTGCTGGTGCTTCGGCGAAGGATGGTGAGGATCCCGATGATCGACTACCTTTGTCACATTTCCTGGGGAGGTCGCCTCAGAAGTCGTCTGACGATTCGTCTGCCTTTGTAGGTGGGAAGCCTAAGGGAAGGGGTAAAGAACCTAAGGAGGATGTGCCCGCCCCGGAGAAGGATGTGCCCCGGGAAGTGACTGGTGAAGGGATTGTTCTTGCCGATGGCACTGTGTATGTTGTATCTGATGGTGATGATGAAGAAGGTCTTTTTGATGATGAGGACGATGTCCTTGGTAATGAGGGGGAGTCGGGTCAGACGGAGAAGTCGGGTGGTGGTGGGAGCGGGTTGATTGACCGTGATGTGGAGAACGTTGCTGTCGGGGGTCAACCGCCGAAGACTTTTCCTACCGTGGTCCCTAATTCCAGTAGCAGTACCTCCTTCACTATCTCGGGTCCTATGTGCAACTCGCTTGGGGCACTTATCTCTCCCGATTTCGCCTCTTTGTCCGATGAAGAGAAGGTCAATGCCGTCTCGTTGTACGAGGCCGGTCTGAAAAGTACCTTTGATCTCCTGGTGAGTTGAACTGTTCGGGTGTTACGTTTTTGTTTTTGTTTAGGGCTGACTATGTTGGTGTTGTTTTTAGGATGTCAACCGCCGCCGTTGAATGCTCGCCATCCAACGCCGGAGGCCGCCGAGAGGGAGGATCTTCGTCTCTTGTTGCAGCAGGAGCGCGAACGGTCTCGAGGGTTGGAGAAGGAGTTGGCCAAAACCCAAGGTATTCGTTTTATTCGCAGCTAGTTGTGATTGATCTTGTAGTGCCAATATCCTAAGTTTAGTACTCCCTGCTTAGCCGAATCTTCTATTGCGGAGGCCGATGCTGCCACAAGGTGTCGTCTGTTGAAGAGGGAGGCGAACATAGAACGAGATCATGTTTCGAACTTACAACAGAGAATAGTCAATAAGGATGCTAAGATTGATCGTCTAGAAACCGATATTGAAGATCTTCAATCCAAACTTTATCGGTACGAGACGTTTGAGTATGTTCCCGAGGAAATAGATAATTTGAGGGCAGACTTAGCTCACTTCCAAGGTATAGCGGCCGAGAAAACATTATTAGCCGACAACTTAGAAGGTCAATGTGGTCGGCTAAGACTTCAGGTTCGGGATCTGCATGCAGATCGCCTCCGGATCTTGGGGAGAGGGACGCTACCGAGAAGCGAGCCGAGAGGCCCTTGAGAAGCTTAAGGAGTTCGTAAAGGTTTCGACGAGTTGGATTGGGTGCGTGCTCAATTGTCTGGTCTTGCAGGCTGCCCACTCTCGACAGAGGGAGGAATGGAGTGATCACAAGAAGTATTGCCCCACTAATGAGTTTAATGAACAAATGATACCTAGAACTTTCTTCGAAGGTGTCTGCCCTCGAGTGTAGCCTGACTGAGTCCGAGGAGTCGATTAGAATAATTGCCCCTTTGTTGGAAGGTGGTGTGCCTTGCGTCGTGCTTTCCATGTTGTTATCTTGTTGCTGTTGTTGTGTGACTGATCGTTCTTGTTGTCTTGGCAGCCGAGCAGAAGAAAGTAGCCTCGTTGGAGGAGGAGAACGTTCGTTTGAAGGGGAAGCAGGCTCATTTGCTCGATCGAGTGGCCACCGCCGAAGCGGCGTCGGAGCAGCTAGCGCGGGATCTTGCTGCCGAGAAAGCGAAGTTCAGTGAGGAGCTCGTCTCGAAGGTCAAAGCTGGTGTGAAGGCAGTGCTTGATAAGAAGCGAGCCGATGCTGCCGCCAAGAAGGCTGTCTTGGGTTCTACTTCCTCCAAAGAGTGATCATGTTTTTGTAGCGCCGTCGCTTGTTTTGCCCTTTTCCTCGGGTTGTAATTCGTTTGAACACTTTGTTAACTTCTTGCATAACTTTTTATGGGGTGCTGCGTCGCCGGTTTGTTTGCTCTTCTCGCGACTGACGCTGTTATACTACTGATGTCATTATCTTTATTTATGTTGGGTTGCCCGTGTGTGGCTTTTCTGTCGTAGCCTCGTTATTATCCTTATTTATGCCTCGCATGAATAGACAAAGTTAGTCACAAATGCCGTTTCGTCGAACACACTCAACAAGGAGGGTCATCGGCCCGATGCCATGTCCTGACCGAGGCATCTCATCACCGTCTTTCGAGATCTAGTGGAAGGGGAGTTGGTCTTGCCTAGTTTCTATGGGATCGACATCCCAAGAAGTTATCGATTAATCTTCTTGGGCAAGTGATTCGCCACTTGCGAGGAGAGCAATGTTGATCGCTCGACCGCCGAGTACTCATGCCTCGACAATCGCCACCGGTTTCCAACCGCCAGGGCCCCCGAACTACCTCGGCACTTGCACACCGCCATCGCCCCGAGTTCGAATAGTCCGTGTTAGTGTAAGTCGCCCCGCACTTGCACAATGCCATCGCCCCGGTTCGAAACGACCATTCGTACGCACTTGTCCTATTTCCAACCCCACGCGGCCTTTCACTGAAATAGATGACAAGATATCTTACCCGATTTCATGGGTGGTAGAGCTTTAGTCGTGTCGCGTTCCATGGTCATGGCTCGGGTGTTCCGTCCGGCCGCATCTTGTATGCCCCTTCTCCGACTTTCTCAACTATCGTGTAGGGTCCTCCCCACCGCGGTGCAAGTTTACCGCCCTTCTTGTCACGCTCATAGCTAGGTAGGTGTTTTAGTACCAGCTGCCCCGGTTGGAATTCTCTTGGTCGGACCCGTTTGTTGTATTCTCGTTGGATCCTTCGTTGGTAATTTTCCATCTTTTGCAGGCCATCTCTCTCGTTTCTTCTAGATCGTCAAGTTTAGCCAAGATAAGGTCCGCCGAGATGTTTCGCCTCACGCTTCGGTCCTCGTGGTAGGTATCATCGCCTCCGTAGGCGTGATGGCTTCGGTCCCGTATGTTAGCATGAAGGGTGATAGTCCCGTTGCCTCCCTACGAGTTGTCCTATATGCCCACAAGACGTTGTAGAGCTCTTCACACCATTCCCCATATTCCCCGTCCAGTTTCTTCTTCATGTTATCGGCGATGGTCTTGTTTGTGATCTCGGCTTGTCCATTGCTTTGGGGGTATAGGGGCGTGGACTTGCTCTTTCGGATGTTGTAAGTGTTGAATAGCAGGTCGATGTTTTTGCCTTGCAATTGTTTCCCGTTGTCAGAGACGATTGCTGCCGGAACCCCAAAGCGGCATATGATGTGTTCCCGCATGAACCGAAAAACATCCTTATCCCGTATGTGCCTTAGCGGAGCGGCCTCAACCCACTTGGTGAAATAGTCGGTGGCCACAATTAAATACTTCCTTTGTCCTGATCCGACGTGTAGTGGTCCTACGATGTCGATTCCCCATTTAGCGAAGGGCCAGGGACTAATGACGGAGTTCAATGTTACAGCCGGCGCATGTATCTTCTTTCCAAATTTCTGGCACTCGTCGCAAACGGTGGCCATATGCTTCGCGTCCTCATTCATGTACGGCCAGAAGTATCCCATGGTTTTAGCTCGTGCCGCTAGGCTCGCGCCCCGAGCCGTGGTTTCCCGCACCCCATAGTGTAATTCGTTAAGGATCATCTCGCCCTCCTCCTTACTCGTGCACTTTAGCAATGGTCCTAGGTATGATTTTCTGATAGGGTGCCATCCCTAAGTTCGTACGCGGCTTTGCTCTTGATCTTGTTGATCTCAGCCTCCCCTTGGGCAACCTTCCCGTTTCGAGGTATTCATGAATCGGCTTTCTCCAATCATCGGCCCGGATTGATCGGTAGTGGTTGCCGCGACTTGTGCGCCGATATCCACGTTCCTGCATCAAGGCATTAGGATCCTCATGATTCTAATACCCTCAATGCTTGAGTCTCACAACATGGAAGCGATATATGCCAGGCATCCGAATGCCGATTGTCTTTTCTCGGCATGTGTCGGAATTTGATGCTTGGTATTTGCCCGATGTAGATTGGGCGAGCTCCCGCATTTCGCAACAAGGGGTCATGTATGGCATATTGCCCGTTGATTTGCCGCACAACTAGCTGGGAGTCGCTTGTCGGGCCGTACCTCTTGATGCCCATCTCTACGATCAAGCGTAGGGCATGTATTACCGCTTCAGTACTCCGTGACATTGTTGGTTGCTTTAAACTCAAGCCTAAAGGAATGGACCATTTTTTGCCCTTCGGTGTCGTGAAGACCAGTCCTAAACCCGACCCGTCTTTATTGGATGACCCGTCGACGAAAACCTCCCATCGTGTTGGGCCGCAGTCTCGAGTAAATCGGGTGAGTCTTCTCGATCTTCCTCCATTCCGGGATGTCCTCTACTTCGTCCTCGTCACCGATGGGGAAGTCTGCCAAAAATCGCCACCGCTCGTGCTTTCACCGCCGTCCTCATTTCATAAAAGATATCGAATCGCTTTATTTGTGCGCTCCATTTGGAGATCCGCCCGACCTAGCTGCATTGTCAAGCACCGACTCTATGGAGGACTTGGTAAGCACTCGAATCTTGTGAGTTTGGAAATACGTCCGAGCTTCGTGTTGCAAACACTAGCGCTAGTATGAGTTGTTCGATTCTCGTGTAGTTCTTTTCCGCCGGGATTCATGGTCTTTCTTATGAAATATACCGGCTTTTCTTCTCGCTCCTCGTTCTTGACCAACACAAACGATGGCATGACTGGTTGCCCCGAGATACAGTGTTAGTACTGTCTTCGGGCTCGGTCTTTGTAACACCGGTAGGCTTGCCATATGTTGCTTGATTTTCGGAATGCTTCCTCACACTCCTCGGTCCATTTAAACTTTCTCCCTTCCTTAACGTCCCGAAGAAATCCTTGCACTTGTCCGACGATCGAGAAATGAATCGTCCTAAAGCCGCCAAGTTCCCGCTCACCCCGTTGCACGTCCTTAATCATTCATGATGGCATTTCCGTTGGCTTTGATTTTATCTCGGATCTGCCTCGATCCCTTTATCGGTGATTATGTATCCTAGAAACTTGCTCGAGGTGACCCAGAAGGTGCACTTGGACGGATTCGCCCTCATCTTGTACTTCCTCATGGTCTGGAAGATGTCTCTAAGGTCGTCGATGTGAGTGTCGGCTACTTTACTCTTGACCAGCATGTCGTCCACGTATACTTCGATGGTGTCGTGTATTTTATCCTCAAACATGTCCTCCACCAGCCTCTGATATGTAGCGCCCGCATTTCTCAGCCCGAATGGCATTTTGGTGTAGCAACACAGTCCTCTTGGCGTGAAAAAAGACGTATGCTCCTGGTCTTCGGGGGCCAGGGGAATTTGGTTATATCCCGAGTACCCGTCCATGAGTGTTATCGCCTTATACCCGACAATGGATTCCACTAGCTGGTCGATGCTTTGGGAGAGGGAAGCTGTCCTTGGGCATGCCTTATTCAAATCGCTATAGTCGACGCAAACTCCTGACGCCCCATTCCTTTTGGGGACTATCACCATATTAGATATCCATTGCGGATATTGGGCCTTTCGGATGATTCCCGCCGCGTACGCTTTCTTCAGCTTCTCGCTCCACCGCCGTTGTAGCTCGGGTGCGATTCTTCTCATCTTTTTGTCTGACTAGGCTTGAACTTGGGGTCTATCCGCGATGGTGTGAGCAAACTTCGGGTCGATTCCTTCCATGTCGTGCATTTGCCAAGCGAATACATCCATGTGCTCCTTCAGGAGGGTTATCACCGGGACTGTTCGTTCGTTAAGCGTGACCCTATTCTCACTAATCTCGCTCCTCCTCGGTGCCCGATTGACTTGCCGGTTGGTTCTAGGGCCGAGAAGTTTTGCTTTGGCTCGCCGACGACTGCCGGCTCCTGTGATTGCTACAAGACTTCTGTCTCGCCCGCTTCGTAGGTGGCGATGGCTTGTGACATTACCTTTTCCAATTCCTCTCCCGCCTCCATTTCCTTAGACTTCTTCTTTTCTTGGCGTTTCCTTGACCGTCTTTCCTCATTCTGTTGGATGTCTATCTGCACACACTGTCTTGCCGCTTGGGGGTCGCCTAGCACCTCTACTACTCCGCGATAGGAAGGGAAGCGCAATCTCTGATGGTAGGCCGAGGCGACTCCCTTGATCCCCGCGATCCAAGGTCGTCCCAGATCGCCATATGGTGATGCGACATCGACTACGCAAAAGGTGGTCAACGTGTCAAGGAACCCTTCCCCGTCCGAGACTCGAGAGTGACTTCTCCCTTTGGCACCGTCACCGCACCGTTGAAGCCGTAAATTCGATAAGTCGATGGGATCGACGTCATCGGACAATTCCATCCTCTTGAAAGTGTCATAGAATAGAACTTCGACCGAACTACCACCGTCCATTAATATCCCGCGACGCCCCATTCCTCAATCATCGTGGTTATTACTAAGGGATCCCCATGTGCTTGCCCGTTTAATGGAACATCTTTCGCCGAAAAAGTAATCGGGCCGCATCATCCATGGCTCCATAGGGAGGGTCTTGGCCACGCTAAAGATTTCTCTCGCCCGATCTGTCCCTCTTGTGTATCCTCGAGGTGATACCGGTCCCTAAATCGTATCCTTGTGTTGCCGAGTGTGATATGGTATTACAAGTAAACTGAGCGCCGCGATTGATTCTTATTTGATGTACCGGGACCTCGGGCTGGGCCGGTGTCGATGGTGTTTTGACGAAATGCCGTAGATACCCATCGCGGATCGTGTCGGACGATATCCTTCACTTCTCTACAATCATTGTTTGAATGGCCGCTGAATCGATGATAATGGCAGAACTCCGGTGGTTCCTTGTCCCGTCGAATTGGATTCCCGAAGTCTTGGGATAACGGATATCGTTCCTCTTTTCTACCTCCTTGAACACTTCTTCCAAGGGTGCATTGAGCGGAGTGTATGGTCTTGGCTCGTGGCGAGGTTTCTTTCCTCTCTCGACCCAAACTTTCTTGTTTTCACCCTGGGGCTGGGCACCAGGCCTTTTCTCGGATCGTTTCGTGGCTTCTCTCGGGGTAGCCTCTTCTGCGGTGCTCGCCTCTTGTATTCCCCTATCTTGCGCTCCTTCCCCGAATCTCCTCCAAGGCGATATAGTGCTCCTGCATCTTCCGGATCTCCCTTAGTGTCTTGGGCTTCTCTGTGTACATTGCCACCCAGATGGGATCCGACTTTCTTAGCGAGTTCTCGAAGCCGAATATCTGTTGGTCGACCGGTGCTTTCCCTATATCCGTGCATAACTTCCTCCATCTGTCCGTTAAGGACCGCAGCGGCTCCCTGAGTCTTCGCGCCAGGGTAAATAACTTGTCGACTCTGGGCCGAGCTATGCTGTTATGCATGTATGTCTCGAGAAAGGTTTCCACCAAAACCGCATAGCTCCCAACGGATTTATCGGGCAGGGTGTAGAACCAACTCTTCGCTTCTCCCTTTAGACTAGCGGGGAAGAATTTGCACATGACCACATCGTGATTCTTCCACTGTAGTAAGGACATGCCGTACATCTTGATGTGTTCTCCCGCGTCGCCTGTGCCATCGAACCTAGATGGGAAGATTGGCAACGTGCACTTTGGTGGAAATGGTGTTCGGTCCAATTCCCTGGTAAACGGTGTCTTCTGGGCTTCATTGATTACTTCTACTAACTTATCATCCTCGTCGTATCCAGTCAGTTTCTTAACCATCCGCTCGAGTCGTTCGATCTTTTGTTTGGTGGACGCGTCCGTGCTCTCGTTGGTTGCTTCCTCGTCGGCCGAAGAATCCTCGGATGGCCCATACCCTTCTCTTGGCCGATTAGGGCTGGGTACTCGTCCTCGGCTAGGTGAAGGGGGTGGGTCGTCCCTTGGTGGAGTGTGGTTGCTAGAGGCGCCTCGGCTTGATGATCCCCTCGACCCCGTTCTCCTATTGCATGAGTTGGTGATTCTCGTATTCTAGCGCCAAGTTTCTCCTCTGCACCCTCTCATTAGGTCCTCCTGTCTTCTTTGGCTTGCCAGTATGGCGAGTAACATCGGGTCGGTGTTCTCGTGACTAGAGTGGCCATTCACTTGGTGTCCCGTTGTGTTAGGGGGTGCGGTCGGGGGTCTCGTAGTGAGAGCGATAGGAGGGACGATCGGAGCCGTTGGGTGATCGATCACTGCGGGGAATAACCGGCCGTGGGGCGGCGGTTGGCCGTTACTGGGGGGACGTCCTCCTGCCAAGTGTACCTGCCTAAGACTTTCGGCCTCTCGTTCCAAATCTCTTTGGTGCGCTGCAGGTTGTCTTTCTCTCCTTCGTTCCTCGTGTATCGTTTGAACTTCCTCCTCCTCCTCAGTATCCGATGCAGTTCTCCCGTCTTCCATGCTGCCCTCGTTCCTCGGCCCCATCTGACTCGGGTTAATCCTCAACCTCCCGGGTGGGAAGTCGTCATCTCGGCCCAGATCGACTTCCTCGTCGACCGTAGTCATGCCTTTGATCAACGCCTGAGTCTCGCCCCGGTCGTTAGGTCGACGATCTCCGTGCTGGGAATCCGTAAGTCCCTCTTGCCCGCTAGATCCCGCCGTGACTCGGTTCCTCAGGATCCTGCTCGTCCTGGAGGTACTTGCCATCGCCTTTGCTATCGTCCTCGTTCCTCGGCTCGCCTATCCGTTCGTTCCTACGTCAACAAAGTAGACAACAGTTACTTCGAACTGCTTTCGAAAAGGTTAAGGATGGGGTACAGCAGTTCAGTGCAGAGTGAAAAAGATTTTTTATAGTACGCTTCCCTTTACGCTAGCGTGTCGGTCTCAGCAGTCAAATAGCTTTTGCCGCAAAAGGACAAATTTTGAAAAGCTGTCTTGACACATCGCTTTCGGTACTCTTCCTATGCATTAATCATTATTTGTCCTAACATTCCCAGCGCCAGAAATCATTAATCATTCGTGCGTTGAATCGGAAGATTTCTTTCATGGCGGCAATAGGCGGCAACGACGACCCTTAACGACCGTCGTGCTGATGGCCGCAAGATTCCTATAATTTTTCACTGATGCTGTGAGGCTCTTAACGTAGGATTACGGTGAGACTCGGACCGTTCACTATAATCCCGCCGGCCATGGTTTCCAAGAACTAGACTCAACAATTTTGAGCAAGCCCCGTTTCCACCATTATCGTGCTTCGTTTACCTTGCTAAAAATGAAGGCAGATGTGAAATGGAGGTAAATGCGACAATATCTTTCCCTAGAAGATAGTCCTAGTAACCTACGCGTTGCGCTAGTTAGAGTCTTTCGTTTAGCATCAACTATCTTCACTAGATGTCGACAGGAGCTGTTGAATCTCTCTTACAACGGGATTTGAAGCCACAGATCACTGTCAGCGAGATGGGGTCCCCTTCCAGCTTCTACCAACATCGAAAGATGCTATTTTAGGGAGCTGATGGGTTATCCGATAACTCTATGAGGCGTCTTAAGCAAACAGCCTATCGTGACGGAGCGGTCTCGACGACTTTGCTTAAGCGGAAAACTTGTTTTGCTTGGGAAATGGAGGCTACCAGTTAAAACACAAAACGAACCTATATCAACTCGACAAGGTGTTGCTAAGAAAAACGTAGATAACAAGCAAGAACGCAAAGTTAACTCTTATCAATCTCGACAAGATGTTGCTAAGAAAACGAAGATAACAAGAAAACGAAGATAACATGCAAGAACGCAAAGCTAACTTTTATCAACTCAACAAGACGCTACTAAGAAAACAAAGATAGCAGACCGAAAGGGTTTCTCCCTTAGCATCAACCAGCACACAAGGTGTCTTAGGAGCTCGGATTTTCCCCTTTTGATGTCCGATCTCAAGGTATCCGGAGATGTTATACGATCCCCTTAGTCGGCACCAGAATGTAGATGTAGAAAAACCTACCTCTACATCCAAAGGTAATTAAACAAGCATGCAAAGAAGCAAAACGAACAAGGAAGGTAAGAGAACACAAGATATACGTGGTTCGGCATGATTACCTACGTCCACGGGGTTAAGGGATGATCTTATTACTCGATTCAAGATTACAAGATGGGTGATCCTCTCTCAATGTTATGAGTATGCTCTCTTTCCTCCTTACTTACTTCCCCTCTACCTCTCTACATGGTCTCTATTTATAGTTACAGGTGATGATACATCCAGTACTACGATGTTAGGCCTGGCGTAGCTTCCTCGATGTTCCTCTCGGGTGTTAGTCGATGTCTCAGCCGATGTCCTTATTTGTTCGGGTCGGGACGTCAAGCCGAGTGATGTCTTCTTCTGCTATCTCGTCACTCGATGTCGCCCACTTGGTGGGGATGATCGAGGTCGCCCTTTGGATCCTTGGACGAGTCTTCCTTGACCGAGCTCTTCTTATCTCCTCACCAACCCCCGTCCGGCCGCATTTATTGCTCCAGCACCCGATGCCCATCGCATCACAACTTTTCCCCCTTTTCGTCGACTTCTCGAGCTGTCTCTCGCTCCTCTTTTCTTGCGCCTAGAGGTGATCCGATACTCTAGATGCATACTTTCTTCAAAAGATACGTCATGGCTTAGGATCATTCCACCTGTCCCTGTGGATTATTTACACATACAACCAATATAGTAAATCTCTAGACTTGGTCTTGTCTCGGCTAGGAGCGAGATACTGAGACAATTTTACTTCATGGAGATTCTCGGTGAAATCTTGGAACATTTATGTCTGTTATGGTTGAGAGTGAGACCTCTTCCATGCGGGTAGTTTTTTTTTTTTCTTTTGTAATCAAATTCTATTTCCAAAATAAATATATTTGTGGTGTGCAACTTTAATTTTTCAATTTGCAACAATTTTTAGTTTTCTCTGGAAAATTGCGATCTCAACATTTGCTTTTGTAAAAAAAGTGGAAATTGTATAAATACCCCTCCTTTTCAGGGGTCTTCACAAATACCCTTAAGAAATTTACAAATACCCCTAAGGAGTTTATTTTAGGTTTTTAGGGTCTAGTTTTTTGGATCATCTAAAATTATATTAAGTCAATTCAACCTCCAAAGGAGGTTGGGTTGACGTTTTCACGCGTCAAGAACATACTAGTTCATTTTCATTATCCAAAAAAATACTAGTTCAATTTCATTATCCACTTAAAATATATACCTCTTAGGAGTATTTAAATAAAATGGAAGGGTATTTATGAAGACCTTATATTCAAGGGGTATTTAATTAATGTTCCTGTAAAAAAAGTGGAAATATGCTTGATCATGAAATGAGAACCGACTAAAGTTTGTAACTAGAATAAGCTCAATACTTAATTAGATACACATCACATGCAATACCATAAACCTTGATTGAATTAAACAATTAGTTGATGAACATTGTTGGCCGATTGAAAGGATATTACTGGTGTCTTTACTGTATAGTATCTGTAACAAAGAGGAAGTTCAATTAATATGAATTTCGCAATTTTAATTTTCTTAATTTTTATATCTAATTTTATATTTTCCCATTTCTTGTGACTGTTATTAATTAACCAGTCTTCCAAAGCCGTATCGAAATTGTCAGGTTTGATCAGTTGAATTTTCAAGTCTATCAATTCATTTGCTTACTCCAACATCACAATTGATTATTTTCACCATTCATCATATTAATGTAACATCTATCTGGCATTTCTTCACGCCAAATATAAAAGAGGAAGGATCCCCTCACACTTTTATTATCACACTATCTCACATGTTGAGCGTCATTTTTGCGAATAAAACCAAACCGTAACGGATTTGAAGCTAATATTTTGGGGATATGTTTCTCTTACCAAGTTCTACATAAGTACAAAAAATGAGCTTATTGGGAAACATATAACACCACCATTTACTACTTTGAAAATGAACCGTTGAAAATTAACGGATTTTTGGCCGTCGAAATTAAGACCGGTAGATTGTGAGGTTTTATATTTTGGAATGTGCTCATTTTTGTAAGCATGTAGACCTTGGTAAGAGGAACATATCCCCAAAATATTAGCTTCAAATCCGTTACGGTTTGATTTTTATTCGCAAAAATGACGCCCAACGTGTGAGATAGTGTGATGATAAAAGTGTGAGGGGATCCTTCCCCAATATAAAATCAAGAAACCTTATGTTTTATACTTCCTCCGTTTCTGGAAAAAAAAGATATTTTGAATTTTTAAGAGTAAAGTATCACTTTTCCAAAAGCGGGGGAAATATATGTTACTTGTTGGGAATAGTCAAATAGCGTAATTATGTAAAACGAGGTAATTATGAGTTGGTCATTGTAATAACATGCTCGACATCCCTTCATGATTTATGGCGTTAATGATGTGGATGGAAAAGGCGATGTGGCAGAGTCAGCAATTCTCGAGAATTTTTTGAACATCCTTATGATTTTGGAAAGAATTTTAATCATTTATTTGGCAAGAAACTAAAGTACAAATCTTTTATGAGGGCGGATCCCTTGACAACCCCTTTATTTGACAAAGTTTAACAAAGTATGATACGCGTCCGATAATAAAATATTGACGGTTAAGATTGGAAAATTTTGATTAATTATTTGATGGATATGTTTGGTACCCGGGACCCGTATTTCACTTTTTTCTTCTCTTTTGGTTGATTTTTTATCTCTCTCACGTTTCTCCATCTTCCCTCTCTTCGGATGTAAAACTAACTGTAAAAAATACTTTTCCATCAGTAGTAGAACTGGAGGAACTTAAAAATAAACAGAAAAGAATCAAATCACACCTTTGAGTGGCAAGTTGGTTTGATAAAGGACCCATTGATGACTAACACTTCCAGTACATAACGAGGAAAGAAGCCAGTTTCTAGATTTAAGATTGGAGTCGAACCAATACTGATCATGTGTCTCATTGTCGAAAACCTACTAAATTAAAAGCTCAAACTTGTAGGTCAGTTTCTAGATCGTAAGTAAAAAGAAAAGGTGTAAATTCTGAAAGTTAAAATAAATAATCCCCAGCTAATGAACCAACCACTTTAGGGAAATTGGAATCTCAATTTTATTTTTTCAAAGCACAAGGGGTTCTCAAATTTTGTTCAAGGAAATCCCAACTAAATGCAAAGCAACAGATGTTCACCCATACCAATGTATTAGTATACATGTAAGAATGTAAATCTTAATTTCATCTCCAAAACCCGTGGAAGCAGTTGCTTCACTTGATTAACTAAATCAAGGTCAAAAAACAGTATTATCAAATGATTCAAATCCTATGTTTAACCTTTGTTAATCAAGATCTAAGAATTCTCGATTATCAGAGGAAGATGATCGATTGATCGTTTCCTAAGAGAGGGAAGAAACGTGAGAGAGAAATAAAAGATCAATGAAAAGAGAAGAAAGAAGTGAGGTACGGGTGCGGGTACCAAACAGAGATCCATCAAATAATAAAACAAAGTTCTCGATCTTAACCGTCTATATTTTCTTATCGGACGCCTACCAGACTTTGTTAAACTTTGTCAAATAAGGGGATCTGTCAAGGGATCCGCCCTCATCTTTTATTTTAGATTCGGAAAAGGTCTTCAAGTCACAAATTTCACAACACAGGTTTGGATCTGAACTTTATATGATTAGTTAGCTGATAAAATTACATAGACGATAAAAAATAAAAACTCGGTTTTAACAATATTTTTTGTTTATGAGTCGGGTCAGTGCGAGTAATCCTACTGCTATAATATGACAACATAAGATTAGATGAAATAAGAACACACTAAGTTTGTAAACTGGAAAAGGCATATTCACTTGAAAATCACAACAATCTTGCAAGACATGTTTAGCAATCTGGGGGTTTAGACTTTCCCCCTATGGAGGTACATCGTCAAAAACATGTTTAACAATCTTGCAAAAAATCATGATGATTTAATCATAGGGGAGGTAGACGTGTTTTCTACTTGATAATAGGTTATGTTTTATTTTGTTTGCAAGTTGCTTTTTGAATTTCAGGTACGTCAAGATGTGTTTTCAACGGCTAATCTTCCTTATGTACTTAGAATTTGTCTATCTTTAGTTCTAGCCTTGTGCTATTTGTTTCCCTTTGGGGTTTGTACGCATCTTTAATTGTATCCGCCTGCACACGGCTTGTGTGCCCTTTAATCTATTCTATTTGATCGATCAAAAAAAAAAATTGAAAATCACAACAAAATGCTAAATTAGATAAGATAAATTAATGGAGATTGAATCAATTAAACAATCACTTGATGAATATTGTTGCCAAATGAAAGAAGACATTTTATATGGCGCAACTCAAGTGTAGTTCCCAATAGAGAGAAATTAAATATACTAGATAAAAACTGTCAACTCAAATGATTGACTATGCATTGCCTCGGTGCTTTCACACATTGCCTCGGTGCACACTTCACACATTTAACAGTCTATAATATTTACTTAACTTATTTCCGATAACAGTCTATAATAAGGGTAGTCTGGTCATTTTTACGACTATGCGTGGAAAGCACTGTTTTAGGTCATTTTAACGATATAATATTTACTTAACTTATTTCCGATAAGGGTAGTCTGGTCATTTTCTTTGTCACCATGTATTTATTGCACTAATTTTTAGTAAGGGTAATTTGGTCATTTTCACCGTCAATGATATTTACTTAACTTATTTCCGATAAGTGTAGTATGGTCATTTTCACAATATCCATAACATTTGTTGCATTTATTTCCCCTAAGGGTAAAATGGTCATTTTCACAGACTGTACTACTTACTTTACTCATATCCGAAAAAGGTGGTCTGGTCATTTTCACAGTCTCCATAATATTTATTGCACTTATTTCCAGTAAGGGTAGTATGGTAATTTTCACCGTCAGTGTGATATTTATTGCACTTATTTCGAATAAGGGTAGTTTGGTCATTTTGACAGTCTCCGTAACATTTATTGCACTTATTTCCCCTAAGGGTAAAATGGCCATTTTAGCAGACTGTAATAATTACTTTACTCATATCCGATAAGGGTGGTCTGGTCATTTTACAGTCTCTAAAATATTTATTGCACTTACTTCCAGTAAGGGTAAAATAGTCATTTTCACAGTCTATAATATTTACTTTACTTATTTTCGATAAGGTTAGTATGGTCATTTTAACTGTCTCCATGATATTTATTGCACTAATTCCTAGTAAGGGTAATATGGTCATTTTCAATTCGTGTGATATTTATTGCACTTATTTCTAGTAAGGGTAATATGGTCATTTTCACAATCTGTAATATTTATTTCACTTATTTCCGATAAGGGTAGTCTGGTCATTTTCACTATCTCCATGATATTTATTGCACTAATTTCTAGTAAGGGTAATATGGTCATTTTCATTGTTTGTACTATTTATTTTACTTATGTCCGATAAGGGTAATATGGTCATTTTCTTAATCTCAATATTACTTTACTTATTTCCAATAAGGGTAGTCTTGTCATTTTCACTCTAGTAATCTTTGAACCCACGATGTTCAATTACGATGTTCTGTTAGTAGAGTTAGAAACTCGAGTCTAACTCTAGTAATCGATGTTCATCCGATTTGAAAACTCGGTTCTAACTACAGTAATCTTTGAACTCGGGATGTTCAAATTCGATAAAATTTCATTTTCAATTCACCCAAATGAGAAACTCGGGTCTAACTTTAGTATTCTTAACTGTGATGTTTTCGAAGAATATCTCGAAAAAATCTTACCCGTAAATGGATGGATTAAGTCGTTCTTACCAAGTTTCTGACTTAGAGTAGTCAACTCGCAGCCAGGTTTCGATCTCTGAGCATGGTTTGCATGCAATATGCATAAATAGGGTTTGTTTAAGGTTTCGTACCAGTAAATGGATGGATTTGTCGTTCTTACCAAGTTTCTGACTTAGAGTAGTCAACTCGCGGCCCCGGTTTCTATCTCGGAGCACAGGTATGCGTACAATATGCATAAATAGGGTTTGTTTAAGGTTTCGTAGAATATCTCGAAGAAATCTTACAGTAAATGGATGGATTCGTCGTTCTTACCAAGTTTCGACTTAGAGTAGTCAACTCGCGGCCGGTTTCGATCTCGGATCTGAGTACGCATACAATATGCAGAAATAGTGTTGTTTTAAGGTTTCGTAGAATATCTCGAAGGAATCTTACCTGTAAATGAATGGATTCATCGTTCTTACCAAGTTTCTGACTTAGAGTAGTCAACTCGCGGCCAGGTTTCTATCTCGGAGCCTGGTATGCATACAATATGCATAAATAGGGTTTGTTTAAGGTTTCGTAGAATATCTCGAAGAAATCTTACCTGTAAATGGATGGATTCGTCGTTCTTACCAAGTTTCTGACTTAGAGTAGTCAACTCGCGGCCAGGTTTCGATCTCGGATCCTGGTACGCATACAATATGCAGAAATAGTGTTGTTTTAAGGTTTCATAGAATATCTCGAAGAAATCTTACCCGTAAATGGATGGATTGAATCGTTCTTACCGTTTCGACTTAGAGTAGTCAACTCGCGACCAAGTTTCGATCTCGAGCACGGTATGCATACATATATGCATAAATAGGGTTTGTTTAAGGTTTCGTAGAATATCTCGAAGAAATCTTACCCAATAAATGGATGGATTTGTTCTGACTTTCGATTTATAGTAGTCAACTCGCGACCCAGTTTTCGATCTCGGATCTCGTACGCATACAATATGCGAAAATAAGGTTTTTTTAAGGTTTCGTAGAATATCTCGAAGGAATCTTACGCAAAATGGATAGATTCGTCGTTCTTCGAAGTTTCGACTTAGTTTAGTAACTCGCGGCCGTTTGTATCTCGGAGCCCGGTTTGCATACAATATGCTTAAATAGGGTTTGTTTAAGGTTTCGTATAATATGCGAAAGGAATCTTACCTTCAAAATTGATGGATTCATCGTTCTTACCAACTTTCGACTTATAGTAGTCAACCCGCGGCTGTTTTCAATCTCGAATCGACACTGAAGCTTCATATTTATCGATTTAGATGATATATCATGCTAAGTTTGAAGTCGTAACCCTCTAAGAGCTTATTGGTTCATAGTTTGTAAGTCGTTATACCAAATTTGAAGTTCGACCGACCGAGCTTCATATTCATCGACTTTGATGATGTATCAAGCTAAGTTTGAAGTTAGAACCGTCTCGAGAGCTTCATGGTTCATAGATTGTATGCCATTATCTTCAATTTGAGGTTCGAATCGATATCGAGCTTCATATTTTTTGATTTTGATGATGTATCATGCTAAGTTTGAAGTCAGAACCCTCTCAGAGCTTCTTGGTTCATAGTTTGTAAGTCGTTATACCAAATTATTTGAAGTTCGAATCGGCACTAAGCTTCATATTTCGTCTTCAGTTCATCCGAACGAGAAACTCATATCTAACTCTAGCAATCTTTGAACCCGTGATGTTAGAATCGATATATTTTTCGTCTTCAGTTCATCCGAACGAGAAACTCAGGTCTAACTCTAGCAATCTTTGAACCTGTGATGTTCGAATCTGATATATTTCGTCTTCAGTTCATCCGAACGAGAAACTCATGCCTAACTTTAGTTATCTGATATATTTTGTGTTCAGTTCATCCGAACGAGAAACTCAGGTCTAACTCTTGCAATATTTGAACCTGTAATGTTCGAATCTGATATATTTCGTCTTCGGTTCATCAGAAAGAGAAACTCAGTCTAACTCTAGCAATCTTTGAACTCCGTGATATTCGAATTTGATATATTTCTTCTTCGGTTCATCCGAACGAGAAACTCGTGTCTAACTCTAGCAATCTTTGGAACTGTGATGTTCGAATCGATATATTTAAGTCTTCCGTTCATCCAAACTAGAAACTTAGGTCTAACTCTAGTAATCGATATATTTCATCTTTAGTTCATCCGAACGAGAAACTCAGTCTAACTCTAGCAATCTTTTGAACTCGTGATGTTCGAATCTGATATATTTCATCTCAATTCATATGAATGAGAAATTCGGGTCTAACTTTAGTAATCTTTGAACCTGTGATGCTCAAATCTGATATATTTCATATTTATTCAAACCACCACAAAGGATACATAATACTTTATGTAGCCATATTTTAGTTTATAAATCGAATAATTTTCCCCTTTGCATCTAATAAAACGACGACTCTTCCGTTCAAGAAAAGTGATATTTTCACTTTAAGCACAATTCTCGAAAATTGAATGCATAGCCACTATGCAAACCATTACAAAAGATACATAACACATCATGCAACCATATTTTGGTTTATGGATCAGCCAATTTTTCGTTTTCAGGAAAATGATACTTTCGCTTGTTAGGGCGAAAATATCATTTTTTTCTGAAACGGGGCGAAAGTATTACTTTTACGAAATGGCGCAAAAGTATCATTTTTTCTCGAAACAAGCGAAGGTATCATTTTTTCAAACAAGCGAAGGTATCACTTTTTTTTTACGAAACGGGGAGAAAGTATCGCTTTTTCAAACGCAACCAAGTATCGCATTTTCGAAACAAGGCGGAGTATCGTTTTTCGAAACGTGAAAGTATCACTTTTTCTGAAACGGAGTAAAGTATCACTTTTATGAAGCATAGCGAAAGTATCACTCTTCGAAACAGAGCGAAAGTATCACTTTTTCTGAAACGAGGCAAAAGTATCACTTTTTCTGAAACGGAGCGAAAGTATCACTTTTCTGAAACGGGGCGAAAGCATCACTTTTCTGAAACTGGGCGAAAGTATAATTTTTCTGAAACGGAAAGTATCATTTTTCTGAAACAGAGCAAAAATATCACTTTTTCTGAAACGAAGTGAAAGTATCATTTTTTCTGATACAAGGAGAAAATATCACTTTTCCTGAAACGGAAAATTAGCCGATCCATAAACCAAAATGTGGTTGCATGATGTGTTATACATCCTTTGGGGGCGAAAGTAGTCGCAGACCATCCTATCTTCAGATTCTTCTTCGGTCGGCTCTTCCACCATGGCAACAGTTATACTAGTATATCTTATCTTCGCTTTAGCGAAATTATTAATTTATCGCGGATCAATTTATCGAGTTTTACGTATGTAAAATCTATTAAAAAAAAATTCTCGGGACCATTGACCATTGCAAAATAGTGTCACACGGTAAGAACCGTTAGATTGGTTTTTCTTTTGACACGTGGTCAGAAAATATCCTCCGATCTCGTTAAAGATCTCCGAGATGCAAGTTAAAGCTACCTATATAATCTAAAGAGGAGAGAGAAATCTTAAGCTAAACCTAAAACTCATCTCACACAGCCGCTCTCCTCTCTTTCTTTCTCACTCACTTCTTATCTAGATGTTTGAAGCATTTTTGACTTTATCATTTTTTATTTATACTAGTTGATCTTCAATACTATGATAATCTCTTACTTACTAGTTAGTTGTTTTGATTATTTTTTTTTCCCATGGAATCGGCATCAGTACATATAAATCAGATTAAATGGTCTGATAAATCTTAGATTTTAGATGAAGCCTGAATCTGCTTTTATTGACCTGCTCTTAGAATTTTAACCAGCGATTATTGTTTAGCTTCAGAAATTAGGTTTTTGTTTATGTTCTTCATGTTTAGAGGTTCAGAGAAATATCTTCCTTTACCCATCAAAGCTCTAGAAATCAATCTTAAAAAAATCAAGATCGAGAGATAAAACAGATCTGTTATCTTAGTCTTCATTTCCAGATTTTTCTTTACTGATTTTTCCTTTTTACTGTTTTTGTTTGGATTTCATTTTATTTGCCTAGATTTGATTTTATATAGATTTAGGGTTTAAGATATTTTTGATTTAGGTTCCTTCTTTCATTTCCGACTTTAATGGTTGTGGGTATGATAAGCAAGATCTATGAGTTTATGCTGCTTGGATGTGTGAGACCCTGAAATATCTTAAATTCATATTCTTAATGTTAATGTTTTTCAATAAGAAATTTAATTTGTTTTTGATTGAGAAATAATTGAGATGGAAGTGATTATCCTTTACCCATCTTATCGACTATGATTATAATATGCGTTTTGTTTAAATTTCTTTCTCAACAAAAGAGATTTTCCAAGCCGGTACTCTGAACTCAATTTTAGTTGAGTTTTATTTTTAGTGGTTTTTAAAACTTTTAATTTTTTTTTAAGTGCGTATGGGATAATCAGTTCTCAATAAAAAAGTTTATTTGAATAACGAGAATTGGAGTTTGTTGTTTGTTCACTACAAAATTATTGAGTTTTAGCCACCACCCTATTGCCACGGGTTCTTAGATCCGTGGCTATTGACCACATGTTGCCACGCCTAACTGATACTGTGGCAAATAGGTCACTCATTTGCTATGGCCAGATGATGTTTTGCCACGAGTGCAGTTTTATAATGGCTTAATCAGCCGAATGACTTCTAGTCACGACACAGTGGGTCGTGGGTATTATGGGTTTTTTGTACGGGA
This sequence comes from Papaver armeniacum, assembly GCA_023531295.1. NCBI lineage: Eukaryota > Viridiplantae > Streptophyta > Magnoliopsida > Ranunculales > Papaveraceae > Papaver > Papaver armeniacum. The sequence goes on along the minus strand of JAJJWW010013137.1, from coordinate 255,955 downwards.
CAATAGGGACCAGTGACCACCCGTAGCTAAAATCCCACTACATCGTTTAATCCGCAAAAAGAAGTTAACATGAACAACCATGTCTCCCACCTTCCTCACCAGAGAGAAAAAATAACTCCCCACTCCCAGTTTCCCCTTAACTCTCTTCTTCCTCTTTTTCTTCAACCATGTATCTCAGAAAAACTATGTAAATTACACCCGCACTTTAAATCTATGTACAGTAAAAGGGAATCCTGCAAGTAAGTTATGGCTTTCTTTTGATTTTCTGAACTTAGGTTTTGAAGTAGTATTTTTAGTTTGTTTTACCTAATTTAGTTCGTTCATACATATTTTTTTTTAGCCTAGTAGTAGTTTATCTTCTTCAATACGTATAGGTTCGAAGTAAAGAAATCAAATAATTTATTTATTTGTTGTAAATACTTCATTTGATTTATAGATCGGGTTGTACTTCCGCCAAGATGGAAAGAATTTTTTCTACGTGTTCCCTTAATTTTCTGGTACGATTATCCTTTAATTTCAGTTTACCTGAATTTTCTATTTATTTTTCTATGGGTTTCTGTATGATATTTTTCTATGGGTTTTTGTGTGATAATACGTTGCATATTCTGTGTTTGAGGAAATTACAAACTAAATTTGGGAATTACATTTTATGGTGCAAACACATCACGTAATCCATGAGGGCTATTTGAATTCTGTTTTGTAGTGCATATTAAACAAGGTCAAAATATACTGATTTTAATCCATGCGCGGTGCTTCCTTATTCCAAATTTATTGGAGGTTTGTATTTTTCTTTTCCATTTTCTTCATGCTTATGGAGTAAGATAAGTAGATTATACGAATTCGAAAACATATGTGTTTTATTCACAATTTTTCGATTAAATATGCAGTCTTACTCTGAACAAGAGTATATAGTTGGAAGAAAAAGACTAAATGACTCTTCCTCTTGCAATGACACCGTGACTCCGTTGAATGAATCAAAGGCAAATCTATAAGGAAAGGAGACTACACAGAGATGACCTCAGGACTCCAGTTGAGGAATCTGCTTCTAACTGGTAGGTCTCATGTGAACACGTGAATCGGGTCTCTTTTCCACGTGATCACAAACAATCTTTATAAGAACTGAATAAGTGCACTGAGGTGTAAGAAGTGTATAATATGCCTAGGAGGATGATGATTCATAGATTCCAAACCCCTCTAGCTTGTCATGATCTCATCATCATCCCCCAAGGTTTTAGGTCCGAGATATGAGTATGTAGATGAAACCATCGGTGCAAAATGTAAAAGAGACGAGTTTACGTGGTTCAAAGACTAAGGCTTACATCCACGGGTCCAAGAGATTTCTATAAGATAAACAGCTTACAAAGATGATCACAAGATCATGTGGCCATCGACCACTTGAGCTAAAACTCTCACTTACTTCTCCCTATTCTCTCTCCTCCTCTTTTCGATCCCCTTCTCAAAGGGAGGGGTATACATATTTATAGCTAGATGGGGTGGGTCCACCGACAATGAGTTGTTGAGATCTTATCTTCTTGTACTCTGTGCATGGTCCGTGGGCTCTTCATGTCACCCTCACGACTTCTACCAGATCCGCGGCTTCTCTGCGTATCCCGGCTTCTACTTTGGGTCCGCGGACTTCTATGTCAACCCTCGTTTCTCCGTTGGTCGTCCGACACGTGTTCTCGAAGTGCATTAAATGCGGGTGGTTGAGCCCCCACGGTCCCGGTCAGCCGAGTGGTGTCGATCCTCTTGTCACGTCACAGTAGTCGGTTGGACTACCTCGACGACCATTGATCATACCTTACCTCGTGATGGGTTAAAGCCCTCCCTTGGTGCTACGCGGGACTACCTATCTCGGGTGCTCCTTCATTTCTCGATGGATCGGTCTTGGCCTGATGGCACGTTGTCCTAGTGCCACGGATGCCCCTATGTGTCATCCTTTGAGTAATGGCCTCCACGTGGACTTTCGTTAGTACACGTGGCAATGGAGATAAAATAAGTGTACTTACATCTCACACGATTCCCACCATTTTGAATTGCAGAGTTAAGACCATTCCTTGTTTATAATTTCAAACTATTTTTCCATGTTGCTAGTGCGGTTTCAATGACAACACTTCCACCAGAAAATGGAAAATTGTATAACTTCGTTACTTGAGAATCAGTGAGACCCCACTACCAAGCTCGTAATCTGGTAGATGGTTACTTTAGCATCCCAGACTCTACGACTAAGAATCAAGGAACTGACATCTCCTTAGAATATGCCAAATTAGGTTCTCTCAAGGAATCCATTTCAGTCTTGGTCCAGGGTAACATTCAAGCAATGGATTCGGATGAATATGCATGTATTTCTCGGATAAGCAATGGTACAAAGTATCCTGATACAAAAGAACTTGGGCAGGTAAAGGAGTGTGTCAAGAAGGCGATATAGATCCAATAATCCAGGTAATTTCGTCTCCATGAACTGTATTACCAAAAAATCCTTCAGCCATAATAATGTGGTTTTATAGAATAGTTGATATTCGTCAGTTGAAAATAGCAGATAAAGAACTACGGGATGAACATAATTACAGAAGCATAACTTAATCCTTTCTTAAAATTCATGACACGTCATTTTTTAATGGGAAATATCTTTTACCATTTTGATGTTTGTGATCTCATCTTATGTTGATTGGTGACAGCTGATGCTCAAGGCTCTCTAATTGTGTTGGCTGTACTCGTTGGAAAATGATCTCATTTGAAAAAAATTAAAGGGACAACAACCAAGTCCGGTTGGGGTTAAATTCAAAATACTCTAAAGTTGCAGGGAGGTCTAGTGATGGCGTGATGGAATATCCTTGGGTGGACCTCTTAGTCTTGGCTATAAAAGTCAAGGAAGCAAGTCAAAGAATGGGGAGCTCGGATTTGGTCTAATCCGACTAGATCCGGGAAAGCAAGGCATCGGTTTTAGCATAATGTAGTCTTTCGTTGTTTGTTGGAAATCTCCGGTTATTGAAGAGAATCAGTAGCCATGGGTACTTGACTTTTCTCTCTCTCAGATCTCCCTTCTTCCCTGGATTGAAGAAGATCCCACTTTCTTTTTCCCAATCTCATCTCACCTCATCTTAGTTTGAAGAATGGTGGTACAATTTGCCCCTCTTCTTCGAATCCATTGAAATATGGCGAAACTTATTCTTTGCTTTCTATATGAAATTCTACCCTAAGCATAAAACTGCAATAAGTTAGGCGAAAAAATTAGTGCTAGTGTGCAACAAGAGGGAGAGTCTCTTTATAGGTTTTTAGAGAGATTCTCCTATCCCGATATCCTCACCATGGATTTGATAAGATGAAACTTGTAGAGATTATTTATGATGGTTTAGACTATTCGACCAAAGCCATGGTCGAGTCTATGTCTTGTTGGTGAGTTCACTAATAAAAGTGTTGAGGATGCCTTTACCTTCTTAGGAGTCGTTGCTGAGAAATCCCAACAGTGGGAGTCTTGTGTTGAACCCCCTAAAAGACTCTTGGTTAATAGAAGTTGCACCAATATCGTAGATACGAGTTTTGCGTCAGATGCTAAGTTTGCTTCTTTGTCTAGAAGATTAGAAGCTTTGGAAATGGGTCAGTCTAAAAATAGGTCCCTTGGTGAACCTAATAGAACCTCTCAAGTCTCTAGTTGTGGAATAGAGCCCGATAACTCATTTTGGGAAGGTCAGGTTAGTGAAGAGCAAGCTCATGTTGTCTATAACAATGTTAGGTTTGAGAACCGTCAGAAGTTTGACCCATACTCAGAGACCTACAATCTTGGTTGGAGAAACCATCCTAATTTTTCTTGGTCTAAGGGCCAGAATCAAGGTCAGTCTAGTAATTCTCAGCCTCATCCAGGTTTTGGTTATGCTAAGAACTCTTCAGGTCAACCCCAGTTTCAGAACCCTTCGGATAAAAAGATCACAAGTTTAGAAGAGACTCTCGCCTCGTTTATTAAAAGCTCTGAAAAGATCAACCAAATGGTTGCGCAAGGAATAGAAGAAAGTAAGAGTATAGGTTATGCTAACTCTCGGGCTATTTCCGAGTTGAAAACCCAGGTTAGTCAGATAAATGAGTCTTTGAGGGAAAAAGGTAAGTTTCCTAGTCAAACTCAGCCCAATCCTAGAGGAGTTCATCAAGTAGGTGAAGGACCATCCCATCATATGAATGCTACTAAAACCCTTAGGAGTAGTAGAGTGATAGACAACAAGGTTGCCACGCCCGATAGTGAACATCTTTGTAGTTCACCCTTCCGAACCCGAAACCGAGGGAGACTAATAGAGTCTCTAAAGAGACCAATGAGGGTCATATTGAGCCGGCTTTGTTCCTAGAGCCCCATTCCCACAGTGCTAGTTCCAACTAAGAGGGAGTCCAACTTTAATGATATTTTGGAGGTTTTTAAGCGGGTAACTATCAACCTACCATTGTTGGATGCGATTAAGCGATTCCCGCTTATGCCAAGTTTCTTAAGGATATGTGTACGCGAAGCGGAAGCTTAGTGTCCCGAGGAGAAAGCCTTTCTAGCTAGTCACGTGAGTTCTATTATTCAGAATACCACTACTCCTAAGTATAAAGACCCAGGGTCCCTACTATTTCTTGCACAATAGGTAAATACCGTGTTGAGAAAGCTTTGATTGACTTAGGAGCCAGTGTGAACTTACTCCCATACCATGTGTACCTTAAGCTAGGACTTGGTGAGATGAAACCTACCCAGATGACACTCCAGTTAGCTGATAGGTCCATTAAAATTCCTCGGGGTGTGATCGAGGATGTTCTCAAAGAGGTCGACAAGTTTATTTATCCGGTGGATTTTGTTATCCTAGATACCCAACCTGTCACTGACCCAGAAAACCAAATACTAGTGATTTTAGGTCGCCCGTTTTTAGCTACATCCAATGCGATCATTAACTGTCGAAATGGTATTATGAACTTGTCTTTTGGTAATATGACTATCGAAATTTGAACATTTTTAATATTAGTAAGCTACCCTCTGAACTAGATGACTCGAACATAGAAGAGGTGAACATGATAGGAACATTAGTCGAGGAGTCATTACCAAACACTTTGTTAGAAGATCCATTAGAGAAATGCCTAGCTCACTTTGGGATTGATTTCGATGATGATAATGTGATTAACGAGGTGAATGCTTTGTTAGATTCAACCCCTTTGTTAGATACTAGTAATGGATGGAAACCTAAGTTCGAGCCACTACCAATTTCTAAGTCTACCCTAGTTCCTTCGTTAGAAGAGCCTCCTAAGATGGACCTAAAACCATTGCCAGATACCCCAAGTATGTGGTTTTAGGCCCTTCTGAGACTTTACCTGTGATTGTTGCTTCCGACTTGGATAGTGATCAGGAAAGTAGGCTAGTAACCGTCCTTCAGAAAAATAAGGAAGCTTTAGGGTGGACCATAGCAGACATTAAGGGTCTAAGTCCTACTATTTGTATGCATTAGATTTATTTAGAGGAAGATACCAAACCTTCTAGGGAGATGCAACGTCGACTAAACCCCAATATGAAAGAAGTAGTTCGAACCGAGATCCTTAAGTTGTTAGATGCAGGCATTATCTACCCTATTTCAGACATCAAGTGGGTCATCCCTGTTCAGGTTGTTCCCAAGAAATCCGGTATTACTGTAGTCCAGAATGATAATAATGAGTTAATCCCAACCCGAGTGACCACGGGTTGGCGTGTTTGTATTGACTATAGGAAATTGAACAAGGTCACTAGGAAGGACCACTTTCCCCTTCCCTTCATCGACCAGATGCTAGAGAGATTAGCTGGACATAGTCATTACTGCTTTTTAGATGGCTACTCTTGCTATAATCAGATCGTTATTGCCCCGAAGACCAGGAGAAAACCACTTTTACCTGTCCCTTTGGTACCTTTGCGTATAGACGCATGGCTTTCGGGCTATGTAACGCCCCTGCGACTTTTCAGCGTTGCATGATGAGCATATCTTCAGATATGGTAGAACGGTTCTTAGAGGTATTTATGGATGATTTTTCAGTGTTTGGTTCATCTTTCGATGAGTGCTTGCATCATTTGTCATTAGTGTTGACTAGGTGTAAGGAAAAGAATCTAGTGCTTAATTGGGAGAAATGTCATTTCATGGTTCGATCGAGGAATTGTTTTAGGGCATATCGTATCTTCTAAGGGTATATAGGTAGATAAAGCCAAAGTTGACCTTATCAAGACTTTACAGTCCCAAAACCGTAAGAGATATTAGGTCATTCTTAGGGCATGCGAGGTTTTTATCGTCGATTCATTAAGGATTTTAGCTTGATTTCTAGACCTCTTTGCAATTTGCTTGCAAAAGATGTTAAGTTTGTCTTTGATGATGCTTGTTTAGAGGCTTTTGAGAAGCTTAAGACTTTACTTACTACCTCCCCATAGTCCAGGCACCCAACTGGAACCTACCCTTTGAGATCATGTGCGATGCTTCAGATTATGCTATTGGTGTTGTGCTAGGTCAGCGAGAAAACAAATTACTTCATGTGATTTACTATGCTAGCAAACTCTGAATGATGCCAAGTTGAACTATACCACTACGGAGAAGGAACTGTTAGCCATTGTGTTTGCCTTAGACAAGTTTAGACCCTATCTCTTAGGTTCTAAGGTCATAATCTTCACCGATCATCTTTGCTTTGAAGTATCTTCTTTCCAAGAAGGATACTAAACCTAGATTGATTAGATGGATCCTCTTGTTACATGAATTTTCATTAGACATTAGAGACAAAAAAGGTGCAGAAAATATAGTAGCAGACCACTTGTCTAGGCTTGTTGTGGATACCCCTGATGATTCTCCTCCTATTAGGGATAGTTTTCCTGATGAACAATTGTTCTTTGTCACCCAATTACCTTGGTATGCGAATATAGTGAATTATCTTGTTACTGGTCGAATGCCCCAACATTGGGGTAAACAAGATCGTTCTAGGTTTTTATCCGAGGTTAAGTACTTCTTTTGGGATGATCCTTATTTGTTTAAGTATTGTCCAAACCAGATTATTAGGAGATGTATACCTGAGAGTGACCAGTCCATTATTATTTCCTTTTTTCATGATCATGCTTGTGGGGGTCACTTTAGTGCTAAGAAGACTGCTGCTAAGATATTGCAGTGTGGATTCTATTGGACTTCGTTGCTTAAAGACTCCCATAGTTACTGTGTTACTTGTGAACGTTGCCAGAAATTAGGAACCATTTCCCGTAGGAACATGATGCCCTTGAACCCTATTTTAGTTGTCGAGGTCTTTGATGTGTGGGGTATTGACTTTATGGGTCCGTTTCCTAATTCTTTTGGTAACCTATACATCCTTGTCTCTGTAGACTATGTCTCTAAGTGGATTGAGGCGGTTGCGTGTAAAACCAATGACCATAGGGTTGTGATTGAGTTCTTGAAAAATAATATACTTACACGTTTTGTTACACCGCGAGCTATAATTAGTGATGGAGGGTCGCACTTTTGTAATGGACCTTTTAAGCTTTTGATGAAGAAATATGGTATTACACATAAGGTAGCCACCCCATATCATCCACAGACTAGTGGTCAGGTAGAGGTTTCCAATAGGGAGATAAAACGTATATTAGAGAAAACAGTTAATCCTAATCGGAAAGACTGGTCGTCTAGGCTTACTGATGCCTTATGGACTTACCGTACTGCGTTTAAGACCCCTATTGGAATGTCGCCTTATCGGCTTGTGTAGGGCAAGGCATGTGATTTACCTGTTGAGTTAGAACATAGAGCTTATTGGGCTGTTAAGCAGCTAAATTTTTCACTTGACAAGGCAGGAGCCCAGAGGAAACTCCAGCTCAATGAGTTGGAAGAGATTCGTATAGATGCTTACGATAGTGCTAAGGAGTATAAGAACAAAATGAAACTTGTGCATGATAGAAATATTTTAAGGAAGTCATTTTCTCCAAGTCAAAAAGTTCTTCTGTATGATACCCGCTTGCATCTTTTCCCTGGGAAGTTACGTTCTCGGTGGACGGGTCCTTTTATTGTTCGCACTATCTTTCCTCATGGAGCTGTTGAGATCGAGACACCGGATGGTGGTAGTTCTTCGAAGGTTAACGGTCAGAGATTGAAACCCTTTTTAGAGCCCTTTCCTACAGGTGATGTTGAAGAGGTCCCTCTGGAGGACCCTGTTTATCCTTGATTGACCATCGAGGCGATTGTATGTTGTATATTAGTTTTTGATTTCTCTCTTCACCCAGGTACTATCTTTCCGACTTCTATCTTTATTGATTCCTCATGTTACTTTACTTTTTGGTATTGCTCTTTCATTAGAAACATTGAGGACAATGTTAGATTTAAGTTTGGGGGTGGGGAATAAACTTTTTGTTAGCTTTTAGTTGCAATAAATAAACTCCAGAGCCTAGAAATTTATGTTTATTAAGGTCGGCACTAACCAATCTAAGTGGATGGAAACATTTTGGTTGTAGGAGTTGAGGAACCAATCTGATTAGATGGAAACATCTAGAAGAGTCTATTCATAAAAGCACAGAGCTCAGGTGTTAGAAAAGAAAACATGGTAGTTTCGCCATATCCTCGTGATGAAAACATCGAAAGAATCCTGATCACTTCTTTTTCTTTTTACCATTGCTAGGGTGAAATAGAGTGACTGAGATACAAAAAAAAAAAAAAAAAAAAAAAGACCAGACCACTAGACCAACCGGAATAAATACAATAAAGTCGACCACTGGTGCCCTTGTATATGCCAACTGAGTTTACCTAGAGTTAGGATTATCGACCAATGGTTCCCTTGTATATGCCAGTGTGTTGATATTAGTCCAGACTAGTATCTCAGTCCATTAGGATAGGTTCACCTTAGTCAACATCATCCACGTTTTTCTCTACATCCATCTTCTTAATCTATCCATGTGATTGGTTGACTCCGGTTTATGATGTCCGAAACTATCCGAGTAGAGCTCACACTTTATATGAATTTTAGTATGCTTGAGTGCAAACTCATGTACATCAATTGGAATTTCGCATCAGGGTACTTCCTCATGTAGTCAATAAGTATGCTAACCAAGGAGATTCTTTAGTGCCTTCCAAGGTTATGCTAGATAGCTAGGGCCTGGAGTAAAGGTTTTGTGGGTACACCTATGGTAAACCCTCCGGAGACAACACTCCGCCACTAGGGCCACCTAGCGGTTTAACGGCTTGTTGCACGTGCTAAGTGTAGTCATTTTATTTTCTAGATTAGATTTGCTCGGGACTAGCAAATAATAAGTTTGGGGGTATTTGATAGACACATTTTTGTGTCTAAATTGTCCTCGATGTCTCTATTGTTAGTCTCGATTTTTGTACTAATTTTGGTGTTTTTATGTTTGTTTAGGTGTTATTGGAGAATTACACTTATGCGGAGAAAGTTGCTCGAAAAGTGCTTTTTGGACCCCCCGGAGGACAATTGCTATATGGACCCTCACTTTTTCTAAGGGGCACCCACGGCTATATATAGCCCATTTATCCATCGCACCCATCTTCCACATTTGAATACAAACTTTTGGCGGGAAAACTTGGTTTCAGAGGGCAGAACTAGGGTTGCGATTTTGGGCTTGATGCAGTAAGACTAAAGGGCTAGAATCAATTGGGTGTGTTACTATGAGCTAAACAGGGATGGTATAGGAGTTACTTTCGATCCAGTTTGGCTGGATAGTCGATTGGAAGTAAAACAGGGAAATATGGAGTTATTCACGGGATATCATGAATCGTTGTGAGTTTGAGACGTGCACTGCTCGAGTTTGGAGGAATTTGGACACTGAATGGAGCGTGTGAGAGATAAAAAAGGAGAGTTTTCTGCTTTCAGGCGTGTGAAGAAGAAATTATAGGAAAAAATCCCGTGAAAATATTTTCCATTTACTGCCGGATATATTGGAGTTATGAGGGTTTGTTCTCGGTCAAAAGGAATATATATAGGCTTATGGGATCACATAAGAGGGGACGGAGAGTTTGGGAGAGTTTAGAGCATTACAGAGCGAGGATTAATCGAGTTGCAGAGACGAGTTTTCTGCTGCTGCTGAAGAACACGAAGAACAAAAGATTACCAGAGGAAGTCGTTTATTGCTGAAGAACATAAGACGTACATGCGAAAGTCGTTGTTTCTACAGTGTCAACGATAGTTACTATTTATCGTTCTCTGTAACAGTTCGGTTTGTAACAAAAATAATTGTTACAAACCCGATTTTTCATTATTTCTCCCTCATTCATCATTTGTAAACCATTTTTGAGCATAAATAAATTCTTTGAGAGGGTTTTCAACATGATGAGCGGCTAAAATACCCAGTGACTGAGGCAACGGAGGAAACTATTTACTCATGCTTGATTGGTAATTTCTTTTATAATTTCTTTAATTATTTATTTTATTTAATTCACTAGGATCAACATAAAGATAAAATTGGTTTTCTTAATTAGTTGTGAATCAATTCGATGTGTTATGCTTAGAATCAATTATTTGATAATTCATGCTTTGGGATTACAATTTAATGTTTGGACACCATATAGATAAATAGTGAATTAATGAGAAAAAGAGCTTAACAATAATTCTTGAAATATCATTATAAACCAATCAATTAGGAGGAATAGTGGAATCCGGAGTCTTGGTCTATTTTTAAATCTTGAAATCACTTTTTATATTAAGTTTTGTTTGTTTTTAAGTTTTATAAGTCTAAAATCTTTTGCTTTCACATGTCTCAACGAACCTATTTACTACAACCACATTGAAAAAAAAATCCATCACACACCCATTATAAGAAAGTGTCAGAAAGCAGGGCAGTTAGTGGCGGTAAGAAGTAGTGGGTGTAAACTAACCAGTTTCCTACATGGTGGGAACGTGGTCTCTGGCATTTACACATAATACCACTTCTCCATTACTCAATCACTCCCACTTTATACGAGATCAGGGTGCGTTCGATATGACTTGTATAAATAGGTTTTACCTATTTCCACAAAATAATAAGTTTTGGTGAGAACAACATAGTATCCAGAAAAATACCAAAGAACTGATAGGTTACATTCCGCAAGCCAGTTCCAAATTCTGATACAAGTCATAAAATAGCCACACCTTTAGAATTAACCATTATGGTCTCAACAACTTCTTCGCTTCCCTACCTAAGACCAACCCATCTCCTTCACTTTGTGACCGAAGCAAGACTGGAACGACCATTTCTTGGTTTAGGCCAGGATTGTACACATTGATCTCTCGAATCTAAAGTACTCCCGTGCAGTGCATTTTTGTAAGGTATAGATTCGTTTCTCATCCACACACCCAAATTTACCAAAACCGGCAGAAATAGTTTTTACCCATAAACACTAGGCTTTGAAGTCTATATAAGGGAAACTCTTGGAAACTTGGATCTTTGAATCCTGACACTTCTTTTTGGTGTGTCTTAGTTGTATCTAGATTCATCCTCTCCAGAAACCCTTTTACGGTTTAGCGACTATCAAAGACTTCATTGGGATTCGTGAAGCCAGGACTAGTTATCTTTTATCTTGATAACTTGAGTATCCTGATCTTGTTCGATTGTTGATTTATCACTTGAACAAGATAAATACTAATCACAAAGTTCTCTTCGTCTAAAACTTTGTGATTCCACAAGTTTTATGCTTGTGAGGTGAATAATAATCTAAGTTGCACTTCGGGTTGCATAAGTCCGGATTATGAGGATAACCAGACTTTTGTCAAGTTGTTATCGATTTCCATCACCTGGATCTTATGTTTGATCTTCTCATATGTTTTGATCTTAAATCAGGAGATCAATTATATAGGCTTAATATGTGGGAGTCAGATTTGGTTTAAATTCTTCAATCGAGTTGAAGCAACTCTTAGTTGGTGTGAGATCATCTAAGGGAATCAATCGCCCGTAGTCCTGCTGGGATTTAAGAGGCGTAAGGAGTGCGACTGTACCTGAATCAGTGGGAGACTGAGTTAGGGCTAACCTACATTCTAGACCGAAGTTAATTAGTAGTAGTTTACTGTCTGTAGCGGCTTAATACAATTTGATGTTAAATCTGGACAAGGTCCCGGGGTTTTTCTGCATTTGCGGTTTCCTCGTTAACAAAATTTCTGGTATCTGTGTTATTTCTTTTTCCGCATTATGTTGTTTATCTTTATAATTAAAATATCACGGGTTGTGCGTTGAGCAATCACAGTAGATAGGTCCGACCTTGTTTGTTGGGTAAGACTTGATTGATCCTTGGATATTGGTCTTTGGTACCATCCAAGAACTCTCTTTGAGATTAGGTTCACGGATTCAATTCTGTAAACGTTCTAATCACAAAAGAGATTGCAGATATAACTCTAGACACTTTCCTTGATTGAGTTTTAACTCTCGGAGTTGTGTTGAGTTTTTTCATACAGATTGCCTACGAAAAATTTGGTGGTGTATTTTGGTACCCCCAGAGTTTTCACTCGGCATTTGTTGTAGAGTATATCTGCATATAACTTGTCAGATCTAGCTTAAATGCATTGGTGCCATATTGTTCCAAAATTCAAAATGGACCATAGCGTATGGGTTTCAACTTCTTCCGGGCCCTTGTAAATGGGTTTTCACAATAGCTAACCAAACAAGATCACCAACCTGGAAAGTATGTTCAGTCCGATGTTTATAATGTCGTTAAATGTACTGTGCTTGTGTTTTTTCAAGATTTTCACGTACTTTTTCATGAATCTGTTGAATACGCTGGATAAACTTCATTGCACTAGCTTCTTCCGATTTCTCGGTGTCCATATGTTTTGGCCTAGTAAACATTAGATCAAACGGAGACTGTGGTATGAACCCATAGCATATCTCGAATGGTTTTTTGCTGATAGAGCTATGCAAAGCTCTGTTGTAGCAGTATTGAACATCAGGTGGATTCTCATCCCAACTCCTCGGCCTTTATTGATTGAACCCTCGTAGTAGATGAACAATAGTTCGGTTCACAACCTGTGTTTTCCCATCCATTTGTGGATGAAAAGCATTAGATCTTTTCAATGTAGTATCCCCATAAACTCTTCTAAAACCGGCTCAAAAACCTAGTATCTCTATCACTAATGATACTTGTTGGTAAGCCAAAGTGTACAGAAACATTTTGGAAGAATTCTTGTGCTGCTCCTTCCGCTGTAATTGTCTTCTTGCAAGGGATCATGACTGCCATTTTGTTGAAACGATCTACTATAACAAAAATATAATCATCATCCTTTTTTTGTAGTTACTAAGACACAAATGAAATCCATTGATATGCTTTCCTACGGTCTTGTCGGAACTGGTAATGGGGTGTCGAGTCCAAATTTTCGGTTACTAGGGTTGCTGATGCAACATATTTTGCATCCTTTGACAAACCTTTTTGTATCGGCAGTCATACTTGGCCAATAGACATGACGTCGAAGATTTGCGAGTGTCTTTTTGATGCCAAAATGCCCTGCCACCAGTGATACGTGCGCTTCTCGAATTAATGAGAATCGATGCTTTTTTGGAATACACAACTTGTCTTCTTTGTACAACATCCCATCATCCACATGGTAACCATGATTTTTTGTTCCACTTTCACCTTTAGTCATAAGGAATTCCTGGAATTCAGCCTCTTCCATGTAGTTCTCCTTGTATGACTCTATTCTGGTTGGTTGCATTTGCATCACAAAAACATCTATCTTGGACGGGGTTCTTGAGAGAAAGCCAGCTAGTTTGTTTGTCATCCATTTTTATACTTAATCAAAAACCTATATTGTTGCAGGTAACCCATCCACTTGAAGTGCCTTGTCTTTTGGAGCTTTCTTTGTGTGTGTAGATACTTCAAAGGTTCATGGTCAGTATGAAAAACTATATATTTATTTTCCCCACAAATAGTTTCACCACTTTTTGATAGCCTGAACTATTGCATACAATTCTTTGTCATAGATCGAATAGTTTAGAACGGCCCCAGAAAATAATTCAGAATGATAGCATACATGTTTACCTCGTTGTAGTACAACAACCCCCATTGCATAACTCTATGCATCAGTTTCCACTTCAAATGGCATGTGCATGTTAGGGAGTGTGAGTTCTCTTTCAACTCCTTGAATGCTTCTTTATCTTGAAATCCCCATGTGATAGCCCGATCCTTGGATAGTAGTCGTTATAACGGTGTAGTTATACCTGAGTAATTATTAATGAATTTTCTCAAATATTGTGTTTCTCCAATAAAACTATGCAACTCTGTTTGTGTTGTTGGTGGCGACCAATCCTTTATTGCAGACACCTTACTTGGGTCAATTTGAATCTCTCCATTGCTTAGAATGTGTCCTAGATAGTGCATTGATTTCTTAGCAAACTCACACTTCTTCATATACAACCTCAACTGTGAAGACTAGAGAAGTTGTAAAAGTGTTTTCAGATGTAAGAGGTGTTCTTCCCATGTTTGACTGTATATCAATATGCATCTAGGAATACCATTCATTGGTCGCATGAAAGTTGCTGGAGCGTTTGCTAACCCAAAAGGTATAACTAGCCACTCAAAAAGCCCTTGTTTAGTTTTAAACGCAGTCTTCCAAACATCTTATTCTCTCATGCGAACTTGATGATATCCAGATTTCAAATCTATCTTGTTGTAGTATTTAGCATATTTTAGTTGATCGAACAAGTCATCGATACGTACCAGAGGTTATCAATTCTTAATAGTGATTTTATTGAGTGCTTGATAATCAATACACATGCGCAAATCTCCATCTTTATTTGGAACCAGAATAATAGGAGATCTTGCCGGTGATGAACTAGGCCTAATCAATACTTTGTCCAAGAGTTCTTGTACCTGCCTCTTCACTTCATCTTACTCCATAATAGATTGTCGATAAAGTCCAACATTCGGTACAGAAGCATCCGGTTGCAGCTGAATTTCATGTTCCACTTGGCGTTTTGGTGGTAAGTCTTTGGGTTCTTGCATGATATCTGCAAAACCTTCCAATAATTGTTGCAATTCTACCTTTTCTATCTCAGTGCCCTCCCAATCGCCGACATGCATCAGTCTAATTGAATTATCATCAATTGATTGAACTATAATTAATGCAAACTTCTGACAAGCATGTATTAAATGTTTTGTTTGTTGTGTTGTTAGAAGTTGGAGTTTCTTGTTCTTCTTAGAGGATACAAAACCCTTTTTTATCCTTAACCGACCTCCACACATTTTCTCATCGAAAGAACATCGCATCCCTATCCCATAGGTAAGGACTTCCAAAAATAACATGACAAGTATCTAAAGGGACGACATCACATGTTACCTGATCTACGAATTTCCCATCAATGACGAATTTGAAGGTATATTCAGTATTCACTTGTAATTTTATATCCTTCTTCAACCACCCCAATGGGTAAGGTTTAGGGTGCGGGTTAGTCTTCATTTTTAATTTCTTCACTAGTTGTTCCGGTATCAAGTTCCGTTGTGACCCACTATTAAAGAGGGTGAGAACTGAAGTCTTTTCAATTTTAGCATACACACAATCTAGTTTTTCTTTAGCGGATTCTAGTTGCACTGGAGATGGATTAGTTGCAACTTCTTTACTTGTCATCATTGCCAATTTGGCAGCAGGTTGCAACGATCCGTCAATCACTTCATCATATTCTTCTTCTCCTTCATTGCAGATGGTTGTTGTATCATGTTTGTGCTCTTTCCACCATGTTGGTTTCAATTCCGGATGCAATTTCCAACATCCTTCCTTATAGTGTTATCCATCTTACAGTTCTCACAATATTGATTATTTTTGGTTGCCACTACATGATTCTTCCTCCCCTCTCTTTGGAAAAACTTCTGAACCTCTCCTTCTCCGGTTCTTGGTTACTTTGCTCCGAAAGGTTGGCTTTTTATCTCGATGTAGATAGCTTTCTTGCATGCATCATTGATATCAGTTACTGAAAATAGTGCAAGCTTTGTCCTTATAGCAAAAGGTAATCCCTCTTTATACTTCTCAATGGTTTCTTGATCTCCATGTTCACATTCAACGCGATAGCTTTCTTGCAAAATTTAGTAGTATATTCTTGCACGTTTTGTCCTTTTACTTGCCACAAGAACTGCCATCGTTAACGTAAACGTTCTTTATAACCAATATGATAGAACTGATTTCGGATAGCCGTTGTAAACTGCATCCATGTTGTTACTGGAGTATCCAAACCTGACCATCAAATTAAGTCTAGCGAAACTTACCCTTTGCTCTTCGTTAAGCCCCTTGGTGCTGCAATAAACTTCAAGAGACTTGAGCCAGCCGTCCAACTTTTCTGGGTTTAAGTCCCCATTATATGCAGGGATTTCAATCTTCGCCTCTACTTTGAACGGAGAACCTACAAACCCTATTGGGTTTTCCATATTTGGTTCAGAACTCGGTTCCGCTGTTTTCTGATGTAGTTTTGATCCTTTTCGCATCCTCTTTTATAAACTCCATATCATCCTTCATTGTTTTCATATATGCCAGATCACTCTTCATGACTTTCATATCTTTCTCTAATTTGTCCATGGTTTTTCCTTGTGGATTTGAGGATGATGAAACTGAAGCTTTCTTCCTTTTATCGATATCATGATCTAATGGTAATATCTGGTTACCCTTGGATCGAAGCCCTTCCATTCATCGCCGGAAACATTGCTTAATTACCTTCTAGCTCTAGATACCACTGATCAGTTTTTTGACCCCAATATGATAGATAGAGAATAGCTAAACAAAGTAGAATAAAAACACAAACAGATTGCAAAAGAATGTTTTGATTTCATTTCTTTATAGAGGAACTTACAATGTTTACCTTTTAGGTTTATTTTTTGCCCTAGGTATTGCTTTTTATTCTTGGTTGGTTTCTTGTTAGTATTCCTCTAGTTTTTTGTCGTGTCCTCTACAAGCACTCAACGTGTATATTTATAGGTTTATGAATACGCTAAAACTAGTAATACACAGATTAGGAAAACTCTCTCGTAACCTTCTAGAAATAAAAGTCTAATGTTCCTTCTATGTATAGAACTCTATTTCTAGAATTACTTGGAGAGTAATTCAGTAGTATTTTGGACCTATGAATAGGATATTCTAATGGTCTTGATATTTTAGGAACTTTAGTCTTCATGATTGGCTATGCTTCTGGTTTGCTATAGGCCCCTACTCAGAGCCCTGCCTGAGGTAGGGAGAGAGGTGTGGTCGCCCAAGGCCCAACTCTGTCTAAGTTTTTTCCCTACAATTTAAGGCCCTTTTTCAACAATACCACTAGTAGTTATTCTAAGCCCATCCAGGGCCTTTTTCATGGGAAAAAAAAAAGGTAAATGGAAAGATTTGAAATCCAAATCTCTCCCACTTATCCAACCGTGCACCAAACCACTAGGTTAGTCACTCAATTTGTAACACTAGGTGCGTGTATATAAACTTATCCAAAATTATGCAAACTGTTTTTAGTTATGTCCTAATAATTTTACTTTTTTTTAGCATACATTTTCAAAAATTGACACTGAAAAAACGAAATGTACGACGATTACAGCATTATTCGAATACACTAACAAAAAAAAATGTTTATTGTTATTATGAATTTTGGGTGAATTTATTTTTAACCTCCTAAAAGGCCCTATGAACAAGTTCGCATTATGTGGTCTATATGGTATAGTGGAACCTTGTCTTATACCGGAGACTGTGCTTAGAAGAGCAATAACCATAAGAAATACCCCATGTCCTAATACTATTTCCCCGGATAGTTGTCTTTTTCCTGTTTAGATTCCTTTGCCTACCCATTGGTCACCTCCTCCCATAGGCTGAACTTCCATTACTATTGATGCATGATGGGATTTGAATTCTCTTAATGGTGGTACATGATCTCTGATTATAAATGATTTAGGGAAATGTCTTTATGCAGCAGCAATCTAAATTCCCATGTTTTCAGCAGGAGAAGGAAAAGTGTTTGGCATTTAGTCTTGTTTGGAAAGGGCAATAGACATGAAGATTACTCACTTAGTGATACAAAGTGTGCAAAAGATTTGATGATTCGTCTTCAAGATGGAAAGTTTGAAGGAACTTCAATGACAAATGCAAGATTCAGAGACATTCAATATTATACTATTTTAGTCCCTCATTGTAACTTTACTTTTCTTCCTTAATCTTGTAACGAAGGTGCTCATGCTTTGGCTAGTTGGACTAAGAAAAGCAACACCACTATGTTTTGGAAAACTCCACCCATATGGCTTTGATGATCACCTAAAACTATTAAAACTATGGTAATAGTTTTAATCTAAGGGAAACCATTAAAACTATGGTAAGCAGGGTGTTAAAAATCAAGATAATCTTGACGGTAAAACAATTAACAAAGTCGTGATGAAATCAACGAGAAACTGAACAGATTTCATAAGAAAAATTGGGGGAAATTTTGTGACAGTAGCGATCCATTGTTCCACAAAAAAATTTGAGGTGATCATCAAGATATACAGAAAAAAAAATTCACACGACCAGCTAAGATTGCTGCTTGATCTTTTAGTATGAAATTACATACTATGATTACCATGATGACTAATAATACTAGTAAAAGTTTGTGCCTATATATATGGTCATGATGACTTTTGCCGTTACAGAAGAAATTGATTAATTATTTTTTTAATCAGTGATGTTTTTTTTTTTTTTTTTAATAAGAAAGATATTTCATTTATCAATTTAACTGATTACACCAAGTCTCTCACTAATGAGAGTTTCTGCCCAATCTGGTAGAGATTGAGACCACATTACATTGGTTTGACTAATTCTAGCCTCCTTGGCTAATAGATCAGCTACCTCATTAGTCTCCCTAGGTACATACTTGCATAACCATTTATTAAAAGACTTAAGAAGAAATTGACAATCAATTATAAAGCTGTTTGTAGTCCAGCTAACAGCACCTACTTTGCCATTTATGGCATTTATTACATTTAAACTATCACCCTCTAGATAAAGGTTGCTAATATTCTTCTCCTTAGCCCACCTTATACTTTCTAGAGCAGCTAAGGCTTCAGCTTTTTCAGCGTCTTGCGCTACTGCTGGTTTGCACACTGCCCCCCTGCATATCCCTGCATCATCAATTGTCACAAAACCAACACCCATTAGATGAGTATCAAAACAAAAAGAAGCATCAAAGTTTATCTTTGTGAAGCCCAGAGGTGGTACTTCCCAAGGAACTCTTTGCCTGTCCGGAAGCCTGCTATTATCATTCACAATATTTAAGATACTATTGTTAGCACACCATTCAGTTTTAGAAGCCTGAATTTGTGCTAATACATTTCCTATGTTCACCTGTGCATTATCAAAAACCACACTACATCGCATTTTCCATATATGCCACATTGTGAAACCTGCTAAAATTTTCATATCATTTGTGAAAGGCAACTCATTATTTGATTGTTGAAACCAGCTTGTGATCCATTCCAGAACAGTCATATTAGCAAACCGATCTGCATAATTAATATTAACAGAGTTCCAAGTGTTTATAGCAACAGGACAATGGATAAACAGATGTTCTAGAGTTTCAGCATCAGAATTACAGAGAGGACAAGTCTCTGAAATGTCTGGCACATATCTTGAGAGTTTAGCTCTCACAGGAAGGCAATTATGAATACATTTCCAAATCATATGCAAAATTTTAGGCGGAAGGTGAGTTTTCCAAAGCATTTTCCAGGGGAAACTCACAGCATTTACCTGGTTCACTTGATTTATCTCATCAATAGCCCTGTAAGCTGTTTTAACAGAAAATATACCATTATGGGCAGGAATCCATCTCAACTTATCCTCACCATTCATAGGAATTCTAATCCTGCATATATCAGCTACGGTTTGATGATCAAAAAGAGCATTCAAAACATCTAAATTCCAGCATTTAGTTTCTGAGCAATCGGGTTGATTAACAGCTTTCATATTGGAAGAGATAAATTAGATCTGGTGGATGGTTACTCCATATATCTTTCCAAATGGAAATTTTACTTCCATCCCCAACTTCCCAACAATAGTCTTTGTCTCACATGTTCTAGACCTCTACATATACCTTTCCATACCCATGAGCCTTTGCTAGATTCCTCATAGTGAAGAGGATTAATGTCTGGGAAATATTTATCCCTCATAATAATAGTAACAAGGCTTTTTTCTTCTGTAAGCATCTTCCAGGCCATTTTAGCTAACAAAGCATTATTCATGATTTCAGTTTTCCTAATTCCTAACCCACCATTGGTTTTTGAGCTAGCTACTGTATCCCAGTTGACTAGGCTAAGTATTCTACCACTATGTTTTTTATTACCCCAAAATCTTCTTTGGATACCATCAATCCTATCAGTCAATTTTTTTGGCATTGGGAAGACAGATAAGTGGTGAGATGCTAGAGACCCTAGAACATGTTGAGTCAGTACTTTTCTAGCAGGTTGGTTGAAATACTTACCTTTCCAAATGGCCAACTGATCCTTGAAACGTTCCTCAAGATGACCAAAGGTTTCGACCTTATTCTTCTGAATGAGTATAGGCACTCCAAGATATTTATCCTGCAGAGCCATTTTCCTAATTCCAAGGATACCTGCAATCTGGTTCTTTAAGGAAACTTCAAGTTTAGGGCTAAAGAACAACCCTGATTTATCAAAGTTTATAGACTGACCTGAGAATTTGCTAAATTGCTTAATTATCTCATTAAGATGTTTAGCACCTGCAACATTGGCTCTAAAAATAACAAACAATCATCGAAAAAAAATAAGTGACTGATAGAGGGACTGTTCATAGTAACTTTTATACCTTGCAGCTGGCCATTACATTCAACATGAATAAGCATCCTAGAGAAGGATTCCATGCATATGATAAAGAGGTAGGGAGACAATGGATCTCCCTGTCTAATGCCTCTTGTAGGGTAAAAGACCTCACCTGGGGATCCATTCAAAGAATATGGAAGCAGCACACGCTTGATATGCATTCATATATCATGTCACAAAAGAAATCATGAAAACCAAGTTTTTTCATAATAGCAATAACAAAAGACCACTCAATCCTATCAAAGGCCTTTGACATGTCAAGTTTGACTGCCATAAGACCTTTTTTTTTTTTGCTCTACAGCTTTTCATAGTATGAACGAGCTCATGAGCCAAAATTATGTTATCTGTGATATTCCTGCTGGACAAGAAAGCACCTTGAAAAGGGCTTATAAATTTATCCATCACATGTTTTAACCTAGTAGCTAAAATTTTGGATATCACTTTATAAGACACATTGCTTAGACTAATTGGTCTAAAGTCAGCCGCAGTTTTAGGCTTATCAGATTTAGGAATTAGGCTAATAAAACTGTGGTTCATTTGTTTTAAGAGGTGTCTTGAATGGAAGAAAGCCTTAACCATTCTAATCAGGTCACAACCAACTACATCCCACATTTTTTGATAGAAGCCTGGTGGATATCCATCAGGACCAGGTGTAGTCCAAGGTTGCATTTGGAATAGGGTATTTCTAATCTCATCATCAGAAGGAATTTGAACTAGCTTAGAATTCTCATCCTCATTAATCACAGGCAACATATTATGCAGAAAATCAGAAGGATCATCAGGTTTAGAAGTTTTACTTATTTTAGTAAAATGATCTCTAAGATTATCTGCTATGCTTTCCCTATTAGTAAGCCAGACACCAATGTCAGATTGAAATAAAGTATCAATTTGAGTCCTTCTTCTCCTATATTTGACTTTATCATGAAAGTACTTTGTATTTTTGTCATCAAATTTAATAATATTTTCCTTAGCTCTCTGAATATAGAACTCTTGTTGCACCTCATACCAATATTTTAACTTGTTTTCAAGTTCTATGGAAGCATCTAGATTAGACTCTCTAGGACCTTGTTGCTGTAACAAGCCCAATTGATCCTGAACTATCCTCAATTGTGTTTGAATGTTCCCAAACGTATCCCTATTCCAATTACCAAGAGCATTTTTAACATTCTTTAAGGACTTAGCAAATCTAAAAGCATGAGAACCTCTATCCTCAGTGGACCAGTTCCCAGCAATTACATCCTTACATGTGTTGTTTAGAAACCAACACATATTAAATCTGTATGGTTTGCTAGTTTTGTTTTCTTCTCTACAACTGACTAACAAAATTGGGACATGATCACTCCCTAAAGCTATTACATGATAGACTATGGCATTAAGAAAATAATTTATCCAGTCAATACTAGCCATTGCCCTATCAAGTCTCTCTAGGACAAGGCTACTACCACTCCTTCTGTTGGTCCATGTGTAAGGGTTTCCTATGAAGTTGATGTCACTAACTCCAATACTATCCAGATGGGCATTGGTCCTATCAAGTTGGGATTGAGAAGGGGTATTACCACCTAGTTTGTCACTCTGATTAGTTATAAAATTAAGGTCTCCTATTATTAGTAACGGATTATCAAAGTTACTAACTAGAGCAGACAAGTAGGACCACTGATGAACTACACCTTCCTCATCCAAAGCACCATACATGCACACCAGCAAAGTCTTTTCACTCCTAGAGTCAAAACTGACTAGACTAACAATGAAATTTCTTTGCACATCAACTATTTCAAATTCAAAACCTTGTTTACACATCAGAAAAAGACCACTAGAATATCCAATAGGGTTATAAAACCAATAATTTGAGAAGTTCAGACAATTTGTGTACCTAACCATCTTTTTCTCCATATTTTTTGTCTCAGATAGAAAAACAATATCTGGATCATTTGACCTAATTAAGTCCCTAAGATGATATCTAGTATGCTTATTTCCAAACCCCTGCACATTCCACGCTAAGACCTTCATGATGCAGTTCTCGATAGAAAAGCAAGGATTTAGCCAATATGAATTGTGCAATCTCTCAGTTTTATGTTGCAACACTAGACAATTTAGCAAGACCCTAAGCCTCAGAACTAAAATATGCAACCTAATTATAGCACAAAATTGGATATCAGGTACCTTAGAAACGTAACCAACAACCAAGATAAGACTCTTAAAATCACAACTATGGAAAAGTTTTAGAACCCTAAGATTACAAACAACTTCCAATTTCAAACCCTTAATTTCACAAACAAAAATTAAATTGATTACCCTAATAACACAATCCAAGACCTTAGTTGAAATTAGGTCGTAATTATCAAAGATGAAAACTTTTGAAAGATTGGGGTACTTGAAATTTTTTGAAGGACTAACCTGATTTGCAGCAGTCTGAGCAACTCCAGAAACTGTGTAGCAAACAGACGATCCACCATTCTTTTCTTTCCCCGCATTGCTATCCATGCTCATTCCACAATCTAACTGAGAATCATTGATTTCCTTGGTGTGACAAACGTTACCACTCATATCAATTTGAGGAAGAGGTTGATTTGTAGTAAGGGTTTGGAAAAGGGGATTTTCATACGAAATAGGAATTTGGGGAAGAAGAACAGAAGTTTCTTTCGATAAGACCGAGTAAGAATTTGACTCATCTTTTCTGGGTCTCTTAAGCCTCCTCGGATCTTCTTCAATATTTTCAGGTATAGCAGGCCCAACATCAAGCCCAATACTACCATTTGTATCCATATTACTCGCAGTATCATTGGAGACATCATCTATTCCTTCTATGAGATGTTTATTCTCTTCATAGTATTTATTCCATTGCTCTGTTGTCATTCTTAGAACTCTATGTTGATCAGCATACTCCTCACAACGCTCTCGGCATCATGTTGAAGAACAAAACATTTCGGACAAATCTTGTTAGGTTGTTTTTCATAGTGATAAACCACCCATTTTTCCTCCAAATTTGCCGTGAGCACCCATGTGCCTCTTCTCAGTGGTTTTGTAATGTCAACTTCCACATTTGCCTTCCATAATTTCCCCACTTTAGGCCTTGCATCTTCAGGTTCCTCTTCCATCTTCTTACCAATCTCCTTACACATCTTATATATTAGATTATCATCTAAATGTTCCAACTTCAAGTTCCTAAACTGCACACAAAATATTTGATGGGTGAAATCATATGTTGACACATCTTTCGCAGAATCATAATCTTGCAGAATCATCAGATACTCCATCACTGTCCATGGAACTTGTTTCATGATCTCTTCAGCCGCACCTTCTTTTTCAAACTTGAAGACAAACAAATTTGTACCCATAGCCTTCATTTCCCACTTACTGTACATTCTCCATTGTTTGCTAATATCTTTCTTAATTTTCTTAAGATCTAACATATCTTTCTCAATTATCTTCCCAATAAGACTCTTAGACCACTTGGATGCTGCTGCACTGACCTCCTCGACAGAGTTGATAGTTCTTCTAACAGGCATCGAGGTTTTCCTACTGATTGATGCTCCTTGCATTTTCTTAGTAATTGTAGCAAGTTGCGATTGAGAACTTGAAGCCATATTGAAAGTGGTTGGTTTATGGATTACCACTTGAAGCTGCTTTATAATATCATGCTCAAAAGGTTTTAGGGTTTCAGAAAGATAAGGACGATAATGACCAAATAATTCCTTTCCTAAAATGGTTAGCACATATCTTCTGCATTTATCTGGACTTAACATATTTAGATAGAAGTTTCCTTCACCACTATAACTAAATTTTTGATCAATTGGAGGGGATCTCGGCCATAAGGGAGGCTTTAATTCCGGAAAAGAAATTTCAAAATTTTGAAATTGCATTGATTGCGCTCTGTAGTCGCTGTAGTTTCCAAAAATATCTTCTCCTTCTAGAATGCAACATCTCGCCATGAAACTACTTTTGTTAGCATTAGGGATAACGATAAAGATCTTACTAGATCGAGAATGAACATTAGGAGGATTGAATAATTTAGTGGTAAAAAATGTCACACAACTTAGGATAATTGCAAAGAGCACGACTGCTGCAACCACAATGATTCTCTCCAGCTTACTCATTTTTGCACAGAGCTAATTGGAGGAGACACGACTGTCTGCTTGTTGAAAAGAATAGTGAATAAACTGCTACAAGAACCACGACTGGTTAAGTTTCTTGGAGATTGCCAAAACTCTGCATATCAGAAAAGAAATTAGTTTTCCATAAACATGAGTAAAGAAAAACGATGGAAAAATTGATAATCAAAAAGAAAACCACCCTCTGGAAAAATTAATCGAAAAGAAAACCAGTTTGAGAATGAAAGTTATTTCTATGACAAGTTCTTCACTGTTGCATCACTTCAGTCTTTCGAGATGAGAAAGGCAGAAAGCACCACCATTCGGAAAGAAAACAATTAAAAAAAATGTTGCATTTTTCTTTTATTCCAAACCTAACCCTTCATAATTCAATTAACTTGACACATAAATTTACATTCGCTATCTTGATAGACAATAGAGCTATAATCAGATATTCTCAATTCACAGCAAATAAAAAAAAGAAAAGAAAAAAAAAAACATAAATCATACTAGAACGAAAAACACACTAAAAAGAGCAACGAAGGAATGATAGATCAAACCAGAAAGGGAATCAATAACAAAACTTTTGAAAATCCATCACGCACCTTTCAATGGCGTCGACAAGGGAACTTTATTTCCATGTAAATAATCCATACAGCATGAAAAGTGTATGCTATAGACATGATTAAGGTAGCTACGGACATAACAGTGAGAGGCGTGGTGATAAATCTTAAACCCTCTCTAATCCTTGCCCCTGGAGAATTGTCGATTTCTTCGTCATCCACACGTCCTCTGAAAAACCACCGTTTCCTAACCACCGTACTGCCAACAGCGGAGTTCTTTCTAGTAGCATCCATTGTATTATCGTCTCCTTGAACCCTAGATTTTCGATGCTGAGTTGCAAAAGAAAGCGATATGGGTTGGCTAGTATTTATTTATGTTTAGCAAAGAGGTATAAAAAGGTGTGATCTCGGCTTTCCCGGGAGTTGCTGTTTCCATTGGGGAAATACTGGTTCTTGTCTTAAAAAGGGTAATAAGTTTTTACATATGATGATAGAAAAGCTGAAATTCTCTGGCGTCTATACAAACGTGATATGGTACAAAGAATTGTTGATAATGTACTACGAAAACAGAAAAAAATTGCACCTAATCTTCTACAGCTTGCAATTTGCAGATTTTTGATGAAACAAAATCATATGTACTCCCTAGCTGAAAATTTACACAAACCACATGTGCTAAAACAATCCTAGCCACCTTGGACGTCGCTCTGAACTACCAGCTTGGTCTTTGGTGGGAGTCAGGGTGATTCGCTCAGCATTAGCTACAGCCCATTCGCTGAAATCAGGGGAAGCTACTAAACTTTCCAAAGCTTTCCTCGTGGAATCTTTAGTGAACCTTTCGTATTCTTCCTTTGAGAACTTTTTCCTGTCAGGTACTCTATGGAAGGTTGAGAAATACGTTCCTGAGTCTGATAGCTGAGAAGACTGCGGTGTCTTCGTAACACGTGTCTGGTTAACTAGATTAAACAGAGAGATAACTTTAAGATTCAGATAATAACAATGATGAGCAACAAGATTATGCAAAAATGTGCAAACCTGCAGCCGGGGAACTGGGGGAGAGATTCAATGAAGTTCGACGCCTTCGTGATGTAGGATCTTCTGATTTCTCGTGATAATCTTCAGAAGCTGAATAATCCTGAATCTGGGATCTTTTGTGGTTGCTCTTAGCGGTTCTAAACAGATGCCTGCAAATAGAAAGTGAATATCACATCAAAAATTGGCAACAGAAGAAAAAACTAAGAAAACGGAACGAAGCACAAACGCAGATTAAGACAAGAATATTAAAATAGAGAAGCCCATTTCAAACGTTTTTTTATAAACCTCGAAGTAAGGAAAAGAATAAGGCACGTATCTAAAATAAGGCAAATAAGGAAAAGGGCACGTATCTAAAATAAGGCAAATACCACGAAGAATTTCTATGTTCAGACCCTTAAAAACTATCAAATTTTTGACAGGATTATCAGACAAAACAAAAGATATGAAAATTGTCAAACCTATAAGATAAAGATACTCAGAGTTATTCGAAGCACTCACTTAAGCATGCGCTGCAAGGATCTCAATGTGGCAATCCTCCCAAGTATAAATGAAATTAACATCCAAGAGATACAGGCCTCTGCAGCCAGTAAAAGATCCATTGAACTCTAAACATATGAAAAACTTGTAAGTTAATAATTGTCAGATTAGAAATCAATTTAAAGATCTAATATAATAACTAAAGAATCAATTTACAGTGCAAGTCAAAAGCAAATATTGATTTAAAAAAAATCTAAAAGTAAAATGATGAGCCAGACCACCTGACTAATCATGACAGCTGATACGAGGCGAATTGCCCAAGCAACGAAAACAGCTACACTTGAATCAATGGATCCTTCTTCTGTTAGAACAAGTTTACGGACCACCCAAAAACCCAACCAAGCTCCAGCAAGCAGAAGACAAACCAATAGGACTGTCACCAACTGCAATATAATCGGAAACGAGGGAAGCCATTATTATGTGTTACTTAGATAGTGGATCACAATCAATAGCTCATATTAGCTATTTTATCCAACATTTGTATACTTATTCTACTTAGCATTCCACATGTTCATTCCATCCATATCAGAAGTAATCAGCAACTCTTTTTCATTTTTCAGGGGTTACAAGAATCCCCTATTCTATAGAAAAACTGGAAGAAAAAAAATTAAAAAATAAAAGAGTGCACAAGTGAAGAGAAGTTCAGAAGTTAACTAAAAAACATAATCTAGGACGTAAAAAGTCCCCTAGTACAATGTTAATTCCTCTTTTTTTCACTCAGTAGGTCACCCGCCAACTTTGCGACCAGGTACCACATAAAGGAGGACTACTCTGTTACTGTTGTATAACGCTGCTCCTTCCAAAAAACAGCAACATTAGGCTATACAATTCTACGTGGACATGATAGTGGGGAATAACAGGGTCCACAAAACTCATTGACAGTATTTAAGATGTATTCAGATCCAAGTCAGGCGATGTTTTGTTATAGAAAAAATTCAGCGATCAATAGAAAAATACCAAAAACCAGAATATAAAGAAGCTTAGGCATAAACACCACCATTGTGACAGACTACTAGGAAGATCCATTCAGTGCATTATTCGCTATTTTTTCTAGCATTACAAGGCAGGTTATAACTGCACTCTATTGTCCAAATTCCAAGATGAACCATGACAATGAGATAACAAATTTCCAATGAGCACATAGACGTAAAGTAATACCACAAAGCAGAGAAAAACTTACATACAGGATTGTACATATCTTCGCTGACCCCAATCTCCACAAGCACCGACTTTAATACCCCAGGTAAGTAACCAAGAAGCATAGATCCCATTCCTACCTGGAGATGCAAAAGTGGTACATAAAAAAATTAGACTATACTCACTAAACAATGAATATAGCATCCCCTGTCAGGATTTTCAATTTTCCATCTTGTAAATGAAAAATTGGATACTTACCAGACATGAGTATACAAATATTGCGAACGAACTCTTTCGACCACTCGGAAGCAGCCTCATCCCCTGTCAGTGACCCATCTTAGTATGTCTAAAATAATGCGGAAAGTAATAATACCAATATGACTACAGTAAGACTCTGTCATGGATTACAGGTACATGAAAATCACTGGGTGCAACATAATTCAACTACAAGTAATTTCAAATGTTCAGAAAAGACACTTTTGCAACCAAATGATGGGATGTTCAGAAAATCATAAGCTGAATATCATTGGGTAATAGTTCAGGGTATATCATGCTTAATCAAGTACATATATCAGTTATGACTGTACCAGAATCATGCTTGATCAAGTACATATATCAGTCTGCTATTTAAATAATACAGGAGTGGGACACTGGGTAATAGTCAAATAGAAACTTGAGGGTATGCTAACCTGAAAAAGGACCATTAATACTACAAGGATGATGCCCATAGTCATTGCCCCGCCATAGTAAAAAGTAAGAGATTGACTCAGAGTTGGTGCTAGTGTCAGCAAGATTAAACCCAGCACCAGAAATATAATACGATACAGAAAGAACTCTGCAGAAAACATGACCATTTATATAGTTTAAATGTTTACAGGTGAAAAAGAAAATAGAGATTGATAATAAGAACCGATCCAAGGGATCACTAGATGCAAATTACAAAAACCCACCTTCTTCCACTGACACCTCAACATTTGCAAGGGATTGTCCAGGCATCCGTATATCTAAGAGTTTGCTATCATAAGGTGACATGGATCTAATCCATACACCCTTTACAAGCTTCTCCCAATGAGTACGATTGCACATGCCTACTCCTAGAGATGTATTACTGCAAAAGAAAAAAAATTGTATCATATTACTAGTTTACTATCGAAACTCTGAAAACGTAGAAATTTGCACCAATAGTAGAAATTGAACGATGGCCAATAAAACT
Source organism: Papaver armeniacum (assembly GCA_023531295.1). Classification (NCBI taxonomy): domain Eukaryota; kingdom Viridiplantae; phylum Streptophyta; class Magnoliopsida; order Ranunculales; family Papaveraceae; genus Papaver; species Papaver armeniacum. The sequence goes on along the minus strand of JAJJWW010013137.1, from coordinate 226,662 downwards.
TCTGATTTATTTTGAGTTGCTACCAAACAGAAATACTCTGATTGACTGCAAGGAATTGAAAAACGCCTTGTCCTAGAAGCGCAAAGGATTTTGTTTGACAGGAATGTGCCCTCAATCAACTTATTAACAGATAGAACAAAACTTATCTTCCCAACAGGTAGTACTGAAACAACCACTTCTAAACTATGAATGATGATTTTCTGTGGATAAGTTAGAAACAGCATATTGACTTACCTATGAAAACAGACTTCAATAGCATTTGGACGAGAGCTATCCACGGCAATCACTTTCACTTTTACTGTATTAGCATACTTTTTCAGATTTTTAAGCCTTGATACACCACTAATATTAACTCTCTCGCCAACCACGGCCATACTAGGCTTTGTACCCGGAGACTTTTCCAAAAGCAAGCCAGATGACAGCTTCAATGTAGTGGGTTGAGCAACATCTGTTAAACCAAAAGGTATTTCAGTGAATATCAATGACACATATTCACAAAGCTCGTGCTTCAACAAATATCAGTTTTATGTAACAATCATCTTAAAGCAATGAAAAGTAAACCTTTTCCTCTTCCCATTGAACATTAAAAACTTCAGTCAAGTGAGTTGCATATAGATTTTATAGTATTATATCATAATTCATCAGTGTTATCCATTTTCGACATATCATGATACTCAGTTCACGAGAATAGCCTTCTTGCAGAATAACGCATAACTTAAAGATACAAATGACAGACAATCAATAGTTCATACGCCATATCATACCTTCGCGCAAACTACATTTTCTAATGTTTAAACCTAATCCTATGTACTTCAGTTAAGTTTGTGCTGCTACATCACCTTCTAGGTATTATCCAATGAATGCACAAACATTGGCTAGTTAATACCTCATAGAATGTCCCAATTTCTGAGCAAAAGGGTTTTTTAACATTTTCTAACATGAACTAAAGTGAAAGCCAACAACCCTAGAAACCCTAGAATAAGCAATTTTCAAGATAAAAAGGATAAAAGAGGGATGAAGGACATACCAATCGAGAGATCATCGGCAGCAGAGACAATGATAGAGTACGAAATCAGCAGCAAGAAAATTACAGTGACAAGAAGAGTTGAAAATCGTTGAGATTTTGAATTTTCCATCGTTTTTGGAGAGTAAAAAAGCGGAAGTTATTAGGGATAATATTTATGGACACCAGCACACCGCCTTGAAAGGTAAAGTTGGCTTTATTTATGAGACAACGCCGTTAAAAAGTGGACTCTTGCGGTCCAGAAACTTACGAGCAGAACAGACCCCATTGAACCAAATGATCTTTCAGTATAGGTGTGACTGTAAACCATAAGAGAATATTTAGGTGCATCTTAAAATGTAATTTATCGATATTTATAAGCAAGAAAGTCAAAAGTCAGGTGGAGAATAAAATTTGATTATGACGTTTCCTTTTTTTGCTTGGCATTTTTAGGGGCGACCCCAAAAGAATTTGGGGCAACACTAAAAGACAAAAAATGTCACCCAAACATAAATCTAAGCTACTCTTTATCTTTGATTTTTCGAAATGGCCAATATGCCCTTATATAATCGGGAGCCTACACCATAATCGGTAGGTTAAAGGTGAATCGGTAGGTTAAATTGAAACTATACCTACCGATTATTGTGTAGATACTTCGACTAATAATCCCTTTTATAATCGGTAGTTTATCCAACTTGTAAGACTACCGATTATAAGGAGCCCCATCAACCTTGGCCAAATTCCATAGGTTTTGAGGGGTGCAGAGCCAACCATAACCACTTGGCTTGAGATGTGGATGTAGCCATAATCGGAAGCCTAATAGGTTACATACACTACCGATTATAAGTTGCCCCGAAATGAGTTTTTTCTAAAATCCTTCACGTAATGAATTTTGAAATCTACCATAATCGGTAGGGTATATAATTATATAACCCACCGATTATAACGAGCCTCAGATCCAACCTTTGCCATATTTCATAGGTTTTGAGTGTACACATCCAGCCATAACCACTTGGTTCGTGTTTTGGATGCAGCGTTAATCGGGAGTTAAATATATTACCAAACCATCCGATTATGGGTTGCCCCAAAATGAGTTTTTTCTAAAATCCTTCATGTAAGGGAATTTGAAATATACCATAATCGGTAGAGTTAACAACTTAACAAGCTACCGATGATAAGGAGCCCCAGATCGAACCCTTGCCAAATTCCATAGGTTTTGAGTGTACAGAGCCAGGCATAACCATGTGGTTCGTGATTTGGATGTAGCCATAATCGTAAGCCAAATAGGTTCCACAACCTACCGATTATAGGTTGCCCCAAAATGAGTTTTTTCTAAAATCCTTCATGTGATGAATTTTGAAATCTACCATAATCGGTAGAGTTTACTACTCCTTACCGTCTGATTATACAGTTGTCCCAAATTTTGTTTTTGCAGAAATCTCAATTTTTTCGAATTTGAGAACTATCTTAATCGGTAGTTAATAAGACTTCCGATTATACAGTTGCCCCAAATTTTGTTTTTGCAGAAATGTCATTTTTTTCGAATTTGAGAACTAGAATAATCGGTCGTTAATATGACTTCGATTATAAAGTTGCCCCAAATTTCTTCCTTGACGAAATCACCAATTTTGGGAATTTAGGAGCTACTATAATCGGTAGTCTAGTGAGGTTCTTGTTCCTTCCGATTGTTATAGAAGCAAGATACGCGTTTGGCACAAAATCGATATTAATCTGTAGTATAATATCGTTACTAAGCTTCCGATTTCTTATAATAATCAGGCACAAAATAGCTTCCGATTATGTAAGGGCATTAACGTATTCTCCGCGTTTTTGGACATCCCTTAACGGTGTATATGGGTTGGGAATAAAAAAAGTCGCCCCTAATTTTTTTGGGGTTGCCCCTAAAAATGCCAGGTTTTTTTGAAGCAAGTTTTTTTTGTTTTTGATTTTTGAGATTGATTTATGTTTCTGAAAAAGTAAAAGTACTTTTACTTCTAGTATCCAAACACTTTCTAAGATGAAAGTTCGATATAAAAGTTTAGAACTCACCGGAGATCGCGTTGAAGTGGTTAGTTTTTATTGTTTTTTATTTCTAAAACATAACTGGTGAGTGCAAGCAGGTGATACCAATTCACAGATCCAGTGGTTGGCTTATTTTGTATTATATTAATTGGTATCCCCTGTTAGCACTGGTATATTCCTTGAGCATTTTTAGATTTTCTCGTGCACATGTGCTCTTTTTTGGTCCAATGATGATATATAAAGCGAGCAAGAACAACTTGTATCACCATAAAGTGAATAATGCATTTATTTTTTTAAGTAGTTTGTCCAAGTTCGTATTCATATACGTTGCACACCATGTATATTATAACGCGTTTGGATGTGTATCTAGAAGTAACTTTTTGACTTCTAGAAGTCAAAAAGCAAGATGTCAGTTTGCGTAGAAAATTTCAAAACGACTTCTAAAAGTCGAAAAGTAACTTTTTGTCAAGCAAAATAGTTTGCTTCGACTGTTTCTGGTATCCAAAGACGCTATTAATATCTCTGATGGTTTATTATTGATCGACTCAGACAACATACGCATGGATGTTTTACATTTAAAATAATGAACATTGTGGAACACAAGCAGGATCTTTTTCTTTTGGTGCACCAACGATTTCAAAATAGATGTTCTTATTGTAATGTATATCATTATAGGGAGCATTAGAAGTTATTTCACTAAATTTAACCATATGGCAGTATTTGTTTGTAGTTGTTAAAGCTTCTCCAATGATTATGTGATCAGCTTCACCCGTGGTATTGGGGGGAAATATCTTCTGTAAATATCTTTCCATCCTACTTACGTTGTTACCTCTTTTTCTTTGGTCATCCTTTCTTTTCCAAAGATTTTATTTGATTTTTATTAACAAAAAAATTAACAAAGTTTAATTTATTTTCTGTTATGGGAAACTCCATTATTCTCGTATGTTTTCCTTGCAACCTAATTTCAATCATTAGGCAACTATATGTCACAAGTTACCGCTTTGAAACTAGTTTCAAATCGCCAATGTTTGTGACTTTATTACAATTAGATATTTTATTGCTTAAGTCGAAACACAACAAAAATAAGATGATTTTATGTAATCATTTTCTTTTTTCACTTTATGCATAAATTTTCAATTTATATAACACAAATTTTTCTCATCCTCCAAATGCTTCGCCATAAAGAAAAACAACATAAGTCGGTACCTAATTGTATTGTAGGCCGACAAGAAACATTTCCTCCAATTTATAAAACTATAAATATCCTAAACAAACTCAACAAGAAACATTTCCTCGGAGTGCTCAAGATAAGGGGACTAAGTCCACATACCTTTTTGTAGAAACAAAGATACGATATGCTCTAAAATGTGATAGTTGAAGCACAACCAACATAATAAAAACTATCTAGAAATCGAACGACAAGTATATAAAAATAAAAACCCTAATTTTATGGTAGACTTTTCCTAGATTCGCTGTTAGGAAGTAAGATCATGGTGATATCATGATGAAAATTTGAAGAAAATCAAAAAATCTTCAAAATGTCATCGCTTTATTACTCGATCGAATCCATATCATACTACAAGAGATATATTAGCAATATTTATAACAATGACGCCACTAATATCTTTAAACACATATGTGCTTGGCACGTTGACTCTCTTATCTATTTATAATATTCCTACACCCTATATATACACTTAACACCAACATCATATACTTTAATAAACACCGAAGATATTTTTGCCTATCCTCAACTGTTTTATGATTCGTCATTGATTGGCTTGGACATCGTACAGGCGACTTTTTATGTTAAAAATAAAGAATATTATAATTGTGAAACACAAACCACATCATCTTATTTTAGTCCACCTACCACTTCAAATGGATATTCTTGTCATGATGTATTGTTGTTTAAACTGCATTTTAGGTTTTAAAATGAAATGAAATAATTTGTTAAATAACACACGGCTGGTCGAAGGTATTATTTCTTTTAATCTTCTAAAGTTGGGAGCTTCTTTGTAAGTTATATATTTTGAGGTTTCAGAGATCATATTCTATAAATTACAAAAACCTTGTGGTTTTTTGTTTTTACTTCATTTACTAATCTCTTGTGTTCTTATGTTTTTTATTTTCTTATGTGCATTTCCTAGTATGTTTTAAGGTTTTTGTACTAGTTAAACTTGTTTAAACTGGTTTAAAAGTTGTTTTGATTTTATTGAAGATTATTTGCTTTTTTCTTTTTCAATTATATTGTTTCATATTGAACTACTAATTTTATGGGTGTTGCAAAGACTCCATTAACAGTTTCATCAACTAAGAACAACTTATTTGGGGCTAGTTGTACGTCTATGATGTTTTCTGTGGATCCAAATCAAAACTGCACTAACAAGTGCACCTTGGATTACAAAACTAGAGAAAATATAATAAATGGGTCTTGTTCTGGACGTGGGTGTTATCAAGTATCATTATTTAAGGTAGAAAAAGGTATTCGAACATGGTTGATTCTTTGGACCCAAAATCATAGAGTATATCATTTTAGTTATTATAGTTATGCAATTCATAGGTGATATGATAAGTATACATTCAGTGCTTCAGATATAGATGGTACAAATTTTCATACCAAAGGGAGAGATGTGCATGTTGTATTTGATTGGGCTATTGGTAACCAGACATGTGAATAAGCTCAGTAATTGTAGCAATTCAAACAAAGTTTTCAGATCTCTTTACAGGTTTTGTTGGGAATCCTTATCCTTATCTAAGAAGTGCATGTGAAAGTATGACTTGGTGTTAGAGCACTGCTCGGTCGAACTCGCAAGCGTTGCTATCTCAAGCTTGTTTTTCAAGTTTAGTTGCCAAAACTATAAGTCATGATTTCTAGTCTACTTATAGCTAAATCTCGGACTAGGATAGTAAGTGTAGTTGAGCTCTGGACTCCACGGCATTCATCATGCAAAGACGAAGAACTACTCAAGGAACTGGTGGAACTTAAGGAACTGGTGTAACTTCATCGACAAAAAGGTATGTGGAGACTTGAACTTATCTATCACTCAAAAGTCTAACTATTCTATCTCCTATCTTGAGACAAAGGTCGTATTGCTATATAGACTTCGATTATACACATTTGCTATTTCGAGCCGAGTTTATCTCGCTTATCTATTTCTCTAAATATGTGTTGGTAAGCTTTTGCTTTGGCCAAGTTCATCTTTACTCGTGACGAAAGTCATGTTGATCATTTCAATAACTTGAAAATCGCTTTGATGAAAAATACTTTGTGAACAACAACTATATAACATCCTCTAAGAAAGATTCAATGATTGAAATGAGAGTTCAGAATATATAACCATGAATGGATATAAACATTGTATGTGAACTCATACTTGTATAAGTCCAAAATCCTTGAACCAAAGTATGCATACTTTACTTGTTTAGGATGTCCGGAGCTAATTTCGCGTACCTGTACGCGTACTGTCGGAAACATCTCGTGAATTTCTGCTGGAGTTTGTGAACCAAAAACAAGCTTAATTAGGGTACTTAAGTATGCGTACTTAAGTGGGTTATTTTCTAAAAACAGTTTATTCGTGAACTAAGACATTAATAAATTAAGGAATGCAATCTTTGCAAACCGTAGCTATAATGTTCATGAATCGATTCGAGTGAATCAAAACCGTTTTTGCTTCGATTGTGTCTTGTATACTTCTATGAGATCTAAGCAATTGAGCAACTCTCTAACTAGTTCTTTTGAGTCATTTGAACTAGTTATGGTGAAGATGAATAAGGTTGATATGAAAGTGCTCATATGGCTAACCATTGGTTAACTATTATTGAACCAACTAAGTGTACACATTTAGGTACGGTTACTCAAACCAAAATGAAGTTACATTTCATTTGTGTATAACAAGCTAAGTTCGATCTAACGGTTGAAAGATATTAGCTTGAATCTAAATCAGGTTTTTATCTAACAGTGAATATTTAATGCTTTGGTACCAAGGTAACTTAGATTGCAAACCCTGATTTGGACACTATATAAAGGAGAACTCTAGCAACTGGGAAACCTAATCCCCACACCTCATGTGTGATACTAGTTGTATAAGCTATAGTCGATTCTCCTTTAACCTTAGGTTTTAAACGAAACCCTGTAGGTTAACGACTTGAAGACTTCATTGGGATTGTGAAGCCAGACCCAACTATTTTCTCGGTAGTTGTGTGATCTGATCTTGCTGTTTTTATCGTATTTTAGTACAATCGTAAGATTGGCTTGAGATTAATTTCTCTGATAGGAAAGATAGAAAAGTAGACACAAACACCTTTGTCTCATCGCTTGTGATTCCACAATATCTTGTTTCGCTAGTCGATTAAGATTATTGTGAGGTGATTGATATTTCTAGGTTGTTCTTCGGGAATATAAGACCGGTATATCAATTGGTTCCTGTCATCTTGATTTATCAAAAGACAGAACAAAACTCGTAGGTATTTTTGTGGGAGATAGATTTATCTATTCTTGTAGACTTTTCTGTGTGAGACACATTTGTTTATTAAAGTCTTCGACTTTAGGTCGTAGCAACTCTTAGTTGTGGGTGAGATCAGCGAAGGGAATCAAGTGCGTAGTATCCTATTGGGATCAGAGACGTAAGGATCGCAACTGTACCTTGGATCAGTGTGAGATTGATTGGGGTTCAACTACAGTCCAGACCGAAGTTAGTTTGTAGTCGACAAGTGTCTGTAGCGGCTTAATACAGTGTGGTGTTCAATTCTGACTAGGTCCTGGGGTTTTTCTGCATTTGCGGTTTCCTCGTTAACAAAACTTCTGGTGTCTGTGTTATTTCTTTTCTGCATTATATTTTGTTATATAATTGAAATATCACAGGTTGTGCGTTGAATCGATCAATTGGTAAATCCAACCTTTGGTTGTTGATTGATCCTTGAACATTGGTATTTGGTACCGTTCAAGTTTATCTCTCTTATATTCAATCGGGCTCGCAAATTATTATTTGTTTGATTGCGGATTGAATTGAGAGATTGAGATATAACTCTTTGATATACTTTTCTCAAGATTGACTCTGACTGTCTAGTTGATTCTCTTGAAAGTATATTGGAGTTAGTCCATACAGATTGCTAAGCGAAATATTGGGTGAGGTTGTTGTACCCCGACTTTTTCACTTGGTGAACTAGAACTCATTGTTTTTTCAATTTTGTAAATCTAGTGTTCTTATAATTATGGGGTTCATTTGGTTGTCAAAAATTACTGAATCTCTATTAATATGTCGGAGCGACATATAGTAGTTCATTGTTATGTGTTTTAACTTATCAACACATCCACTTTTTATATAAGCTTAAAGTTCCAAAGAAAAACTAATGACTACCCACTGATAGTAGAGACCATAAAAACATCCAATCAAGATAACAATTTGGTTTATGAGAACTTTTTGAGCCAGCCACATCATTAGTAGAGATTTATTATTGTTAATATGATTTTTTTTGTTGAAAGATGCGGTTTTAATCATGGACAACGATAAACATCTGTGAATGAGTGTGGGGATAAGGACAACAATCGTTATTTCATATACTAAAATTCACTTTTTGTATGCATTACTTTTTTTTCTTAACATATATCGGATGGCCGATGTACTCAAACTCAAATATATGTAGATCTGAAGAGGAAACCCCCATCACTCTCTTTCAATTTTCTTCGAAACAGAAATCATATACCAATTGATTAAACCCTAACCACCTTAGTATTCTCCAATTTATTGAGATGAGTAGTCCCGTGATAAATATTCCCCGATAAAATTCTCCGTCTCCAACAATCCCTGTCATAGAGGTATACAACCTTAGTTTCTTTCTTATGCAGCCTCTTTTATTTGAATTATATTTTCTTTATTCTTTTTATGTTTGCACTCTAATGATCTTTTTTATGTTGTTGAAGGCGCACTTAAAGCGTGTTCTCGGGGATTTCAACAAGGTAGTTTTTGTGCCAGATCTGCTGTTAATTATTATTTATTTTTTGGTTGCAGCAAAATTTGATAATGTCTTTTACTTTTTCTGAAGCAAAATTTTCTTGCTTTTGATTTTGAGATTGATCTCCGTTTTTGGAAAAGTAAAAACACTTTTACTTATAGTATTCAAACACTTTCTAAGATGAAACTTTGATATAAAAGTTTAGAATTCACCGGAGATTGCGTTGAAATGGTTAGTTTTTATCATTTTATTTCTAAAACATAAATGGTGAGTGCAAGCAGGTGATACCAAATATTCATAGATTTAATGGTCACGATTATTTTGTATTATATTAATTGGATGATTATGTATTATGAAAAGAAGTATTTTTTTGAAGTTGTTAGAGCTTCTCGAATGATTATGTGATCAGCTTCACCGGTGATATTGTGGCAAAATATCTTCCATAAATTTCTCTCCAACTTACTTACGTTTTTACCTCTTTTTCTCTGGTTATCCTTTTCTTTTCCAAAGATTTTATTTGATCTTTATTAACAAAAGACTCACAAAGTTCATCTATTTTCTGTGATGGGAAACTCCATTATTATCATATGTTTTCCTTGTAGCCTAATTTCAATCATTAGGCAAATATATATCACAAGTTACCGCTTTGAAGTTAGTTTCAAGTCGCCAATGTTTCTGACTTTATTGCAATTAGATATTTTATTTCTTAAGTCGCAACACAACAAAAACTAGATGATTTTATGTAATTCTTTTCTTTTTCCGCTTTATGCGTAAAATTTCAATATATATATAGCACAAAATTTTCTCAACCTCTCCGCTTGCTTCGCCATAAAAAAAACAAAAAAAATCGGTACCTAATTGTATTGTAGGACGGATAAACTATAAATATCCCAAGTAAACTCAACAAGAAATATTTCCTCGGGGTACTCAAGATAAAGGGACTAAGTCCAGATACCTTTTTGTAGAATGTGATAGTTAAAGCACAACCAACATAATAAAAACTATCTGGAAACCGAATGAAAAGTATATAACCCTAATTTTAGGGTAGAATTTTCCTAGATTCGTTGTTAGGAAGTAAGATCCTGGTAATACCATGATGACAATTTGAAGAAAATCAAAAAGTGTTCAAAATTTCATCGCTTTATAATTCGATCGAATCCTTATCATATTACAAGAGGTATATTAGCGATATATATAAAAATGACTCGACTGATATCTTTAAACATATATGCGCTTTGGATGTTGACTCTCTTATCTATTTATAATATTCTTACACCCTATATATTACATTTAACACCAACATCATATACTTTAATAAACACCGAAGATATGAATATTTTAGATGATTCGTCATTAATTGGCTCGGACATCGTACATGCGACTTCTTATGTTAAAAACTAGAAATAACCCATGCCGTAATGGCACGACATGAGGTTAACAGAGAGTTCTAATAAATATCTAAAGATAACTCGTACCGTAACAACACTGCTTTAGTATGTTATCTGACTGGTGTAATTTTTCTTTTTTTCTGGACTTTAAATTTAATCGTGTTCCTTTGCAAGATAGTTTTCTATTTTGTTTTAAACGAAAATAATGTCTATAAGTACATTGTAAAATTATTCATATACAATATCCAAAAACGAACACAAAATCATTTAAGTAATAGTGTGTATGCATATCTCACTTATGAGTTATAAATAAAAATAAACAAATAAATCTCATTTCCCATTAGATTCATAATACCATCACTAAATCCAATTAATGCATGTATGATATATTATGATTTCATTTAATTTTTCTTTGAATATCTTGAGTTAAAAGGTGATGCAATATTAAAGATTAATAAATTTTGATTCATAATGGGAGGGGTTACAGAAACGACGACCATCAGATATCTTTTGCTGGGATGAGACTGGGATGGTCGGATGCAACGTTTGTCTCTCAAAATGTTATCCGACCGTCCAAGCTCAAAAACCCATTCTGTTTTGTATTATAGATAAAGAACATTATAACTGTGAAACACAAACCAGATCATCTTATTTTAGTCCACCTACCGGTTCAAATGGATATTCTTGTCATGATGCATTGTTGTTTAAACTACATTTGAATTAGGTTTTAAAATGAAATGATATGGATGAAAAATACATTCTATAAAGAAAAAACTACACGTGATTTGTTAAATAACACTGTAGTTGCAGGAATTCCCACAATACATCCCTTACAAGAATTCATAATAATCAACACATCTTTAAGATCAACAATCATACTTTTTATAAATTGAGTTAGAAATTTTACAAGAAGGAAATGAAATCAAGAATACAACCGCTATTCTAGACTTTCTCTCTCCTCAAAACTTTCTCTCCCCTCTAAAAAGATCTCTCTCCACCTTAAGCCTGTTCGGCTCTTTATATAGGATATTACATAGTGGGTAACAGCTAAGCTGTCCTTTATTTTCGGATCTGGCTTGCGATATTCTCACAAGTATACAAATGTTAAATTTCGCAACATTCCTAAATCTCGCTAGGTCTCCACATCGTTCTCGTGTTTAGGCTGTCGTCATCTGTCACGTCATTTCTGTAACCAATCTGCGATGTCTTCGAAGTGTGTTGTATAAAGGTTTCGCAATGGTATTGATGTTGCGATATTCTCCTACATCTTGCCTCTTCTCATGTCTTCTCTGCGAAGGAGAGAATGTCATGAGAATTAGTGCTTTCAAAATGCCGCAGCTGTTCATTTTTCCATATTCTTCTGTATTGACATGATTCTGTACTTTTACATAGAATTTATTACACGTATCTCTTCTTCCATCCATTTCTTGACACGTCCTTTTCAACCGCTATTTATCAACCGTTCACGTCTACTATTCGCATTAAATGTTCTTATCTTCTCGAGAATTCTTCTCTATATATATATTTTTCTCATTCTTCTCTTTTTCTTTTTTACTTTCCTTCTTATCTTTCCTGCAACTTTTCTTCACCGTTTCTCCTTAAATTCCGCTCCTGCTGCTGTAAATTTTCTTGTTTCTACTTCTTTTGGTCTTTAATTTTTTCTTCCTTCCCATACTTAAAATGCCTCCAGTTGGTCGTAAATATGAAACTTCTCTTGAAGGAATTCAGAAAGATCTCAAAGAGAAGGGTTTTACATTAGCCGCCATTCCCAATCAAGGAGCTAAATCCATTCCTCCTGCCAAATTGTTTTCTGATCATCATTGTGATGAAAAATAAATCATAGTTTCGCTTGGTCAGATTCTCGCTGGCCTTCCCATTCCTCTCTATGATCCTAACCTTCCTTTGTTTTACGAAATTCTTGCTCATGCGAACTTCTCGCGAGCCATCTACCAATTGAGTGGGGACTGCATTAGTTTAATTCTTGAATTCACTAACTGTGGTGCTGGTAAAGGGTCTCTTTATCAAAAAGAAGCTAGGGATCCAAATTTTAAGGAGTTGGAAATACTCGCCGAAAAATATACAGTAGAGGGCTTCTTTGAAAATTATGAATTAATACCCATGAAGAAAGATAGTACTCGCTGGGGTGTCCGCTTGAAGAGAAAAGATAACATTGTTGATGATAGAGTACTTATGCAAGATATTGACTGGCATTCTAGCAAGAATAATACTCTTCGTCACTCTAAAGATGACAGATGGTGTGTCTTTCCACTGGTTTTGAAGGGGTCTTATATTTCAGGTTCAAATGTGCTTCCTGCGAATCTCGCCACCTTGGGTATTTAATTGGCCCGAGAAAGAAAAAGAGGTATGTCTTCAAATCTTGCTCACTTCATAATCTTTCATTTATTGCTACTTTCTTGTTCTTTAATTCTTGCGAAATTTTTAGATTAAAAAGCTGAGATCAAGCTACAACAGGACTGGGAAAGATAGCACTTTATCTGCTCTACGCTCCATCACAGATGAAGTAAGAAACACCTTTTATACTTTTAACAATATTGTTGCCTCTATTTCCTATCTTCATTTGTGTGCGAAGATTGGTGTTGTAGTTGTTGAAGAAGAAGGATCTAAGGTTGCGAAGACCAAAGGCAAAGGTAAAGGTTCTCTTCGCAAGGAGAAATTTGTTGCCCCACCTTCAAAGAAACGAAAAGTTCATTCTCCTTCTCTTTCAAATCTTCAGTCTGGCGAAAGTTCTGATGATGATGATAATAATGATATTGATAGTTCTTTCTTAAAGGGAAGATTTTCCACCCGAATCTTCAATGGCAAAATTGTCTAGCATCTTCTCTGACTCCATGCAAGGGATCGGGGATGATCATCTCACTAACACATGCAAAGCTCTTGCGAATATCTGTGATGCCCCTTTACTGGATGGTGATGATTCTCTTCATGGAGTCTCCAGATCAGTGACTCTTAGCTTTCTGAATTCACTTGGTATCTTGGTATGCCTTCGTTTATCTATTTCTTCATAATTATGATTTAAAGTTATACTATATCTTGACAATTTCTTCATCTTCCTTCGCAGACTGGGAAGGCTTCTTTCGTTGTTGCCTCAGATTTGGAAAAAAGACGTGGGATTCTTGAAAAGAAGAATCTTCAACTTCGCAAGAGAAACGAAGAACTGGAAGCTGAAGCTGTTGATCTTCGCGAAAAGAACAGACAATTAGAAGCTGATTCTTCCACTCAAAAGAACAAAATATCTAGTCTTCAAGATGCCAATAAGCAACTTTATGGTATGAAATTTTTCTCTTTTCCTTTATTTTATTTTTCATTATCCTCCCTCATCTGATTTATCATTTTCGCAGATGTCTATGATCTTTTTGATGAAGCCATTCTCCTTCACTCATTCCCCAATTCTATGGATAATAATACCCTTCTTGAACACCTTAATAATTCTTTGAATAGTTTTTCAAATGACAAGATTAAATCTCTTCCCATAAATGAACTCAGATCCAAACTTCGCCTCTTAGAAATTGACCATAGATCCAACTTGGGCTTAGCCAACAAATTTAAGCGTTTCTATCTTAATTCTAAAGAGGAAATTAATACTTTAAGAACCAAGATCAGTGATCTCATAAATGATAAAGATCACATCGCTAGACAAGGTGCTCAAACGTTAGCGAAATTCCAAGAAACTCTTCTTGAGGTTCAAATTAAGCGAGATGAATCTAACCGCAAAAATGTTGTACTTAGCGAAAGAGAGAATCAAATTCGCTCACTTCTTCTCATAATTAATGATGATGAATTCGCTTGGGCTGCAAAAGTTCTAGATGATGCCATAAATAATCTAGGTGTAAATGTTAGTCTTCAAGCTGAGCACACGGCCTTGGTTAGGGATATGATTTCTGACAGAGAAGGTTGTTAATTGTTCTTCTTTATTAATTGTTTGTCTTTCATAAATTATCATCAAGTTGCTGATTTATTGTTATATGTTCGCAGGAGCTGAAGAGAGATTTCTCTAAAAAATTGAAGAACTTGAGTCTGAAAGGAGTAGCTCGCAATGGATCTTTGTTCTCGCAATGATAAATGTTCTAGACTGAAGAGTCAATTAAAGATTACTGTTGCGAACTTTAAGAATGACGATATTCTTTTTCGCAATCAAACTATTAAGAAGGTCTGTGATGACAATAACATCCTTCATTCTACATATCCTTGCCTCTTAGAAAAAATTCCAAAGAATGTACCTCCTCTGGATATCTCTGACAGTGATGCTAGTGAAGAAGAAAAATCTGATGAAGGTGAAGAAGAAGAAGGATTTGATGAAGATGAAGATGAAGAAGAAGAAGAAGAATCAAACAAGAAATAGTTTTGTTTCCTTCTTTCTCTTTTTGTAATATCTGTACATTCGTTATTTAATCTCCTATCTTTGTAATCTTTTGCTGCAAATTTCTTTAATCTTCAAATGCAAGTTCTACCTTTTTTGTTTCTTTCTGCACATATTAAAAAAGAAATTCTTTTTTTGCAATATGGTTAATCAATATATAGCTATTAATCGTTCATTTCATACGTGCGTAAATCTATCATATGGAGACAAATAACATGTTCTTATTCTATTCATTCCCATACTTGCCTCTGTTATTTGTATCCAAATGAAAGATTAAGCAAATTACTTTTGAATAGTAACAAATATTTATGCCTCAGTTTCGCAGCTGTTTCTGCAGAATCTTTGCAATTAGATATTTCTTGGTTTGTTCCAAGATTTCATTCTTTCTTTTTCTCTTATGTGGTCTTATTTTGCCTTCCTAGTTAAAGGTCTTATTTTTCCACCTCTTGTCATTGCGACAAAATCGCAGAACGTCTTTGCACTTTTATGCAGAAACCCATTGATCTTGCCTTAACTTTTTTATTTTGTCGTTTTTGTTGCGACAATATGACAGGCCTAAATATTCTTGCGAAAATAAAGCCCCATGACATTGTCGTCTTGCGACGAAATCGCAGGACGTCTTTACACTTTCATGTATTGACCCATTGATCTCGCCTTATCTTTCTCTTTTGTATTATTGCCTCTTTAGGATTGTCGCACAAATATGACAAGCCTAAATATTCTTGCGAAAATAAAGCCTCGTGACATTTGCGTCTTAAGACACTTATCAGCTCCCTAATGGAGGGTATCGCCCTTATCTTCCCCCTGGTTGCCCTTTCAAGGAGACGTACCTCTACCATACAAAGTTGGCTCCTCCCATCCGGTCTTAACAATAACTAGTTGTTTTCGCGGCCTCTTATCCCTTTTGCCTATATGGCTTATGGTTACAAGACTGCACCCTAAGTGGGGTTTTCTTCGGGCCGAGTGCGGCATAAGTCAAGACTTGCCAAGAATGGCCGAGACGCTTCAAACGCCCCAGAAACTCTTGGATCAATCGTGTACCTCGGCGCCTTGATCAGATGCCGCACTCCTTAGAAGAGACCCTCAGTCGTCCAACCTAAGTCATAAGCTTAGGTTGAAAATCCAAGGTACCTCTCCTGGATGGGCTTTATTGACCCCAAATCTCCATGACTCAGGTTCCAGGGGAGGTGTAACCTTTTCGCTGAGCCATGCAACAGGTACCCCCTTCTATGACGCACTTTAGGTCTTATAATTGCCTCTTGCGAAATTTTGATTTCGCGAACTAGGGTGCACGCCATAGTAGGTTCGCCCTTCTGAATTTTTTTTTTTTTTTTTGCATATCAGCTCTTTTGTAATTTCGCAATCTCATCTTTTTCATTCATAAAATATATTTTTTGAAATCTTTTGGAACAAATCAGTCATACATCTTTCTTTCTTCTCTCAATTTTACTTTTGCAGTCATAAAATCAACAAATATATTAACGCTTTGAGTCTCTTACCTTTGCTACTTTCTGCCTCTGCATTTTTGAGATTTTCTGTTATTTTCTTACCTTTTGCGAAATCTTCGCCGCTTCTTACCTTCAGCATGCATTGGTTTCGCAGCGTTTTTTCTTCTCTCTATTCAATTGCATCTACCATTAATCTTTCACTTTTTTGTCTTTCTCTGATGTTATGTTTCCAATTCTCCTTCTTTGCAGCTCTTTCTTCGCAAGATTCTACATCAATTTCATAACACTTCTTTCCTTCAATCCAATCTCTTTTTATGATGCCAATACCACTGGGATGAGGGAACTTGATGCATTGATGGAAAGTCGATGCTACACCTAGAATCCCATGTAACCAAGGTCGTCCAATCAATGCGTTGTATGGTGATTCCACATCGACTACACATAACAGAATAAATCCCTGTTGTTGATGGTGGATTTTCGTTTAAGGTTAAATTTGTAAAAAACCAGAAAAATTATGCGCTCACATCTTGTAAAAGATAAAGCCATTAATAAGTGTTGGATACTCCCTCACTTAATTCACCAAGAATGGAGCATGTGGCAACAATCTCATTCTGTGAATACATGAAATTCCTCCAGGTTGGAGCATGTGGCAACAATCCCATCCTGTGAATTTCTAATCAGCCTTGTATTTCCGTACTCATTATCGGTGTGGCATGACGATCGAGTGTTACTCTTACAGAGTAACACGAACCTCCAAGCACTATAATGAAACCATGTACGAAATACCCGTACGTGCCGACTCTCGGTGTGTTATACTAGCCCGATTGAGCCCCTCTCGGTGTGTTATACTAGCCCGATTGAGCATCCGACTAACCAGTATATCAGTCCGGATATGATCGCAGTCATCCAACTCCACAAGCATGATTGGATGACCCAGATCAATTCCATCACCCCCAAGCAGGTATGGAATATCCACTGTCGAACCAATGCGGAACCCGCACGGTCGGCCATTGGCCTAGCTTGCCAAAAAACGTCCATACCAGAGCAAGTATGGACGGAAAACCCTAAATTAGGGTTTGCGGCAAATTACATGTGTCGCAAAACAGTCTCAACCATCCATCTTCGCAGGTATAGATGGAGGTTGTAGATGTAGATTCAAAGGGCCCAGAGCATGTCAACACAATCACCGTGGGCCCGCCTACACACTTGACCAACCGGTCAAGACCAACCATGTTTGGTCGTAACAAATTCGTGCGCCCAAACAAAGGGTGACGCACGGCCTTGAAACCCAAAATTAGGGTTTTGAGCATCACGAGCGTCCATCTTCTCCGGCACGAATGGAGGGTCCAAGATTAGATTAAGCAGGTCAGGTCATACCAACATGACCACCGTGGGCCCATCTATCCCCTCGCCCGATCGGCCAAGGCATACCATGCCTGGCTAATCCAAAACGCACGCCCAAACTAGCGTGGCCACACCTCCCAAACCACAAACCGATCTCGACCGCTCAACTTCGCCGGACGATTTGGATGGCTCAGATCACGATTTTATGGGATATTCAGGTATAGGCGTGAACACCAGCCTACCACCTTCACACCAGGCCAATCGGCCAAGACCGACCAAGATTGGTCGTCTTGGAACGTGTGCCTGAAGTGGGTGTGACGTGCGGCCCTTGCGGCACTAGTTTTCTGTCGCAAATTGATCTCGACCACTCGATTTCACCGGATGAATTGAGTGACCCGGATCATACTTTCGTGAGGTAATGGGGTACAGGCGCCTACACCATCATGCCATCTACACGCATGTACGGTCGGCTAGGCCAAAGTTGTATCCCATGCTTGGTTTCGACCAAGCTGAAGAGTGATGCCTGCGCACCTCTTCAAAACCCTAACTTCATCAACGGTCGCAGATGAGTGTCTCAAAGATCATCTCATCCGTCCAACTTCACCAGCTTGGTTATACAACCCTGGTCAGGAGTTAATTGGTCAATGAGGCGTCATTACCCATCACTTTACCACACTATGATGCGAAGACACACATAAAATACACACGATACTTCACAAGTATCGACTTCCCTGAATAACACAGTTATTCAATTCAGCATTACATGCTACCTTTCGTGGATCCACGATCCACACATTCCATACATCAATCATGTCACAAACTGGGGGATATATACTGGGGTTTGGCGGTTTACAGCGTGCAGCGTGCAACGCGCCAACACAAGAACGTGTTAGGAAGTCATGGACGGTTAGAGATGAACAGGAGAAGTGGGCAAGACTGGTCGTGTGGCACCAACGCACAACTCCAATACTCCATCACTCCACTTCCTCCACTTCCCACGAGAGACGTGAATAAGGCTCAATGACTTGTATAAATAGGTTCTCCGCCCTATTTCCAAACAACAGAGAAAAACAACAAGAAAACACCCAGAGCCTGCTTACACCAATCGTAAGCTTGTTCACTTTCCTGTTGCAAGTCATAAGCAAGTCTACACCTTTACAATCTCAACACCTTCTTCGCTTCCCTCCCTAAGATCAACCCCATCTCCTTCACTTTGTGACCGAAACAAGTCTGGAACGGCCATTTCTTGGTTTAGGCCGGACTTGCACAGATTGATCTCTCGAATCTACAAACACTCACCGCGTAGTGCATTTGTTTAAGGTTTAGATTCATTCCTCATCCACACACCCAAATTACCAAATTCTGCAGGAATAGTTTTTACCCATAAACAATTGGCGACCACAGTGGGAGGTTAATCTCTCGGTTGTGAAGTCAATTTCTTCGAAATCCGATTCAATTTCAAAAAGGGTAGATCTTAGAACCAATTCAATCAACAATTCATTTCAAGATGGTGGAACTCAGGTCCGGATCAGCAGTCAATTCGGATGGAGCCAGTGTGGATAACACTCCCGGTGTTGATGTACCCGTCAGTGGAGCAACCGTGGTCAATACATCTCGTGGAGCCGTCACTTCTATCACCAACACTAGCGGAGCAGGGGACATTCCAATAGGTGTAACGCCTCCCATCACCATAGCCAGAGCAGCCGCAAACCTCGGCATCTCCTCAAGTGTAACACCTCCAGTGATCACCAGAGCGACGACGTTCACCCCTTCATCAGGACGAGGAGTCGGAGGAACGAGAGGAGGACCGCCATCCATTACCATTGCAGACTTGATGGAGAAACAGGAAGTTCTTGCTAAGTCTCAAACAAATATGGCCGCAACTCAGAAAGAGGTACTCACTTTCCTCAAGACCTTGACTGAACAATTGCCGCAAGATTCACGTCAATCTTTGGAGCCAACAAGAGATGCCTTCAATTCACCCGGAGCAGGCGTCTCCACTCAGACCCACATGAGTGAAGAAGCTCGTATTGCTCCTGGATGCTCAAGAGAAAGGAATCAGCCACCCAACTTCATCACACGTGAGGATCTGGAACGACTCCTTCAAAGCCGAGGCAAAGGAAATCTGACGGATACACACCAACACCAACCGTCATACCCTCAAGATATGCAACGAATCCCTCCTCCAAGAGGTTACACCTCTTCCCAGTTCTCCCTCTACGACGGTACTGGTAATGCTCGTGAACATGTTTCTCGATTCTTGGAATCCTTGGGGGAACATGAATACAATCATGTTCTACGCCTCAAAGAATTCTCGAAGTCACTTACGGGGAGGGCGTACACCTGGTACAACAACATCGCACCTAACAGCATATCAAATTGGAACGAAATGGTCAGTTCTTTCTACAGAAAGTATTTCTTCGTGTCTGAACAGATCACCTTTTCAGACCCGGGGAGAATTCTTCAGCGGAACAACGAACATCCCAACGATTTCGTTAAAAGGTTCAGAACCCAAGCGTTAGATTGTCACGACCCGAACGTCACCGAACGACAATTGGTGGAGTTGTGCATCAATGGGATGATACCCATATACCGCGCTCTGTTAGAGAATCTGGGCTTTCAAACGTTCTCTGAACTCCATGAAGCTGCAAAACGTTCAGCAACAACTGCACCGGCACTACTAGAAAGAACCAGAGTTGTTCGAAGTGAAGATTCACGTGAAAGTCGAGGAAGCAGGCATCTCATGTACAAACAATACAACACTGGTCCCTCTGTGAGTTTAGTAGGCGGAGGAGAAAAAAGGAAAGCTTCGATGACGGAACAACAAACCAAGCGAGCATCCCCGGCACACAAGACTTCGTCTCGAAAAGGAACAGACAAAACTCCTACACAAAACACTAAAGACACAGGTTTTCCTTTTCCCATGAATGAAGTGATAGAGCTCTTGGAAGCGTGGATCCAAGACGACGCCGTAAAGCTGCCCCTATCAGGCGTCCTCCGACCGAGGAAGAAATGGTAGATCCCAAATATTATTGCTACCACAGGTTCGTCCATCATCCAACCAAAGATTGTAACAGGTTGAAACAAATATTCAGGGAAAAGATAGAGACAGGAGAACTCCACTTGGAAACGAAGGTGTTCATAGAGACCCTCCGCCTATCGGGAACCGCATGATTTACGGGGATTACGTTCGCAAGACTGTACAATCTATGATGGAGCACATGTGTGAAATCTTGTACTTCTCCAAAGGACAGCGTCAAGACATATTTACGACCCTCAACCACGTTGTGTCAGGTAGGCGTTTGTATCCAGAAGCAGTCCAGGAACCCCACTCTTTTCTGAAGGACGCGAGCAAGGGAAACTGGGGACTCCTAACTGTCACTCGTTTGAGAGACGTTGAGTTCGATAGCGCGTTGATTGATACAGTTTCCGAATTTAACATCATTACTGTCAAGACCTTGAGAGCGGCAAAGATTTTGAAGCAGGAAGCTACTCGTCACCCAACTGTGGTTAAAGATTCAGAAGGAGAACTCAGAGATGCGTATGGATACATCGATCTTGAAATCAAATTGGGTGATGCCTCGACACAAGCAAAGTGCTACATAGTCAAATATCATCCCAACTATGACATGATCCTAGGACGCTCTTGGATGCATGACAACAAAGCCATACTAGAAGTATGTCCTCTACCGGTTTCGATACCTGGGAGAATCTCCAACACACCTTCTGGACCTCCTGATGACTGTCTGATGCCGCACCAACAACTTTCCAATGTGACATAACTTCCCGGAGAGAGCCTGTCAGCATACATTGAAAGGTTCCGATCTCAAGTAAGTCTCATCACGCAACTCTCTTTGCAACCTACCGCCCCTCATTCTGACAAGCCATGGGGACTGGCTCCAACCAACAAACCGACCCCAGGTAGGAGATGTGAATGGGAAGCCGGCCCTTTCAAACGTTTTATCAAGAGCGTAGAGGCTGTCTTGGTTAAAGACGATGGGGCCGAGGTCCAAGTATCTGCACGTCCAAACCCATTTGGAATTGGAGACCTGGTGATGAAGACAACTACATTCAATGTTGGAAGTATGAAGGTGAAAATGACCACTCCACCTGACTCACCCACCGAAAGAGAAGATGAACCATACCTGGTAGCAGATGTTATTTTAGGCGGCTACTGCAAACTCATCAACGCCGATAAACTAGAGGGCATAACAATTCACTCACGATGGCTCAAACCCTACCGAACTTAAGATACTGTGCTACCACTTTCCAGCATTCTCCACTCTAAAAAACGCTGTGCTATTTTTTCCAGCGTGATTCCTTTTACAATTTCATGTCATACTTGTAATTCTTCCAGAAAATGATTGCAATACTTGCACTCATAGTTAGGGTTTCAATTTTCAATTTTCAATTTAATTGAAGCATTATTTCCATCTGAAAACCTCTCTACTCCTAAAAACACAAAGTCCTGAGTCAGCCTAAATCAACCCACTAGAACAAACGTCTCATGGGATGAAGGAAGTGGAACGCGTGCGCAAAAGGAAAGTGATTCGAGCCATCTGTCCCAGCAAGGCCAAGAAGATCTTGCATCAGGAGCACAGGTCCGTGGATATTCCATTACAATATTATTTCTTTTATCACTAAGAATTATGTGTGAAGGCACACCCTCGCGCCTGAGAAGGTTCGGTTGCAGTCTTGACAAAGGGTTATAAAAAAAAAAAAAAAAAAAACCTTTATTCAAACAATAAAATGGAAGAAAACCTTGAACTCGGCTGCCACTGAGTACAAGGAAGATGTTCAAACGTACGGAATATGCTTGGAAGGGAAAAAAGGAAGAAAACAGGTTCTAGTCGCCAAGAGGGTCGGCCTCGCCTACATCATCGTCAGGTTCTGCTCCATCACCTGTTGATGCTCCCCCCTCCGAATCTCCCTCAGCTTCTGCATCAGGCATCTCCGCAGCATCGCGCTCCATCCCAACATCATCAGTGGGAGTATCAAAAGGCACATCAATATTAGGGGCCGCGCAGATTGCTTTCAAATGTTCAGGTTCGTCTCAGATCGGAATCAAGAATTATCACGCCGTCCTGGATCGGGTAATCACACTTGTCTTCATTCGGAGGTCGTTTATGCTCAACTCTCCGCGTCTTCAACCGCGCTGCAAATCTCTCTGCCCTTGCGCTTACTAGTGTCTGCAGCGTTTCCTCGCGCCTCCACCGCTCCTCCATGTCAATCGCAGCTGAAAGTGCACAGATACGTCCTCTGGCAATACGAAGGTGTGAAATAGACATCCCCTGTATAGCACGGCCGACTTCGCGAAGTGGAAGATCGATCTTAGCCATTACTTCTTCGTGTGCATGGTTTTCGGGCTTGTCAACTTCGAAACTTCTTTCTGGGGAAGCAACAGAATGATCGTCCACCGCTTCCATGATAAACTGCAAAGGAGAGGAGGTTATGAGCGCACACAAAAAAAAAAAATCAAATCAGTCGATCAGTTAATCAGAAGATCGGAAAGACTTAGAGATATGGAATAAACGACCACGTGAGATGATTCTTTATAATCTCGCAAGTCGACAGAATCCCGGGAGGAAAAGAAGTCTTTACTTGCCACCTATGAAGGCTGCTAATTCGGGATAACAATCAACGAGGCTTATCAGATATACCTGAGGAAAGCCGTGTATGATAAAAGAAGTATACCTGAAGAAGAGGCCGAGCTCAGTTATGCACAAGAGGAACCAAAGCGACTCACCAGATCAAGTCATGCTTCCTTCGCATCCTTAATCAGAACCAACCAGTTCCAGGGCAACGCCTGACGATGTGAAACTATCCGGTAAATATGTATTCACTTTAGCTTGGTCATTTCAGTATGTAAATATGTCACCATCTCATGCCTACCCCACAATAGTGTAACCATTATGTGCTAGGCAGGGGACTTAATGTTGATGGTGGATTTTCGTTTAAGGTTAAATTTGTAAAAAACCAGAAAAATTATGTGCTGACATCTTGTAAAAGATAAAGCCATTAATAAGTGTTGGATACTCCCTCACTTAATTCACCAAGAATGGAGCATGTGGCAACAATCCCATTCTCGTGAATACATGAAATTCCTCCAAGTTGGAGCATGTGGCAACAATCCCATCCTCGTGAATTTCTAATCGGCCTTGTATTTCATGTACTCATTATCGGTGTGGCATGACGACCGAGTGTTACTCTTACAGAGTAACACGAACCTCCAAGCACTATAATGAAACCATGTACGAAATACCGTTCGTGGTGACTCTCGGTGTGTTATACTAGCCCGATTGAGCCCTCTCGGTGTGTTATACTAGCTCGATTGAGCATCCTGATCGACCGTATCGGTCCGGATATGATCGCAGTCATCCAACTCCACAAGCATGATTGGATGACCCAGATCAATTCCATCACCCCCAAGCAGGTATGGAATATCCACTGCCGAACCAATGCGGAACCCGCACGGTCGGCTATTGGCCTAGATTGCCAAAAAAACGTCCATACCCGAGCAAGTATGGACGGAAAACCCTAAATTAGGGTTTGCGGCATATTACATGTGTCGCAAAACAGTCTCAACCATCCATCTTCGCAGGTATAGATGGAGGGTGTAGATGTAGATTCAAAGGGCCCAGAACATGTCAACACAATCACCGTGGGCCCGCCTACACACTTGACCAACCGGTCAAGACCAACCATGTTTGGTCGTAACAAATTCGTGCGCCCAAACAAGGGGTGACGCACGGCCTTGAAACCCAAAATTAGGGTTTTAGCATCACGAGCGTCCATCTTCTCCGGCACGAATGGAGGGTCCAAGATTAGATTAAGAAGGTCCGGTCATACCAACATGACCACCGTGGGCCCATCTATCCCATCGCCCGATCGGCCAAGGCATACCATGCCTGGCTAATCCAAAACGCACGCCCAAACTAGCGTGGCCACACCTCCCAAACCACAAACTGATCTCGACCGCTCAACTTCGACGGACGATTTGGATGGCTCAGATCACGTTTTTATGGGATATTCAGGTATAGGCGTGAACACCAGCCTACCACCTTCACACCGAGGCCAATCGGCCAAGACCGACCAAGATTGGTCGTCTTGGAACATGTGCCCAAGTGGGCGTGACGTGCGGCCCTTGCGGCACTAGTTTTACTGTCGCAAATTGATCTCGACCACTCGATTTCACCGGATGAATTGAGTGACCCAGATCATACTTTCGTGAGGTAATGGGGTACAGACGCCTACACCATCATGCCATCTACACGCATGTACGGTCGGCTAGGCCAAAGTTGTATCCCATGCTTGGTTTCGACCAAGGCAAGAGTGATGCTGCGCGCCTCTTCTTCAAAACCCTAACTTCATCAACGGTCGCGGATGAGTGTCTCAAAGATCATCTCATCCGTCCAACTTCACCCGACTTGGTTATACAACCACAGTCGGGAGTTAATTGGTCGGTGAGGTGTCATTACCCATCACTTTACCACACTATGATTCGATGCACATAAAATACACACGATACTTCACAAGTATCGACTTCTGAATAACACATTATTCAATTCAAAATTACATGCTACCTTTCGTGGATCCACGATCCACACATTCGAGACATCAATCATGTCACAAACTCGGGATACATCTTGGGGTATTGGTTTGGCGGTTTACGGCGTGCAACGCGCCATCACAAGAACGTGTTAGGAAGTCATGGACGGTTAGAGATGAACAGGAGAAGTGGGCAAGGCTGGGTCGTGTGGCACCGACGCACAACTCCACTACTCCATCACTCCACTTCCCACGAGAGACGTGAATAAGGTTCAATGACTTGTATAAATAGGTTCTCTGCCCTAACAGAGAAAAACAACAAGAAAACACCCAGAGCCTACTTACACCAATCATAAGCTTGTTCACTTTCCTGTTGCAAGTCATAAGCAAGTCTACACCTTCACAATCTCAACACCTTCTTCGCTTCCCTCCCTAATATCAACCCCATTTCCTTCACTTTGTGACCAAAACAAGTCTGGAACGGCCATTTCTTGGTTTAGGCCGGACTTGCACAGATTGATCTCTCGAATCTACAAGCACTCACCGCAGCGATTGCATTTGTTTAAGGTTTAGATTCATTCCTCATCCACACACCCAAATTACCAAATTCTGCAGAAATAGTTTTTACCCAAAACACTGTTTCTAACGCCATTATGTAGTTCTTTGGAATTTCCACAATACATCCCTCACAAGAATTCATAATAATCAACACATCTTTAAGATCAACAATCACACTTTTTATTAATTGAGTTAGAAATTTTACAAGAAGGAAATGAAATCAAGAATACAACCGCTATTCTAGAGTTTCTCTCTCCTCAAACCTTTCTCTCCCCTATAAAAAGATCTCTCTCCACCTTAAGCCTGTTCGGCTCTTTATATAGGATATTACATAGTGGGTGACAGCTAAGCTGTCATTTATTTTCGGATCTGGCTTGCGATATTCTCGCAAGTATACAAATGTTAAATTTCGCAACATTCCTAAATCTCGCTAGGTCTCCACATCGTTCTCGTGTTTAGGTTGTCGTCATCTGTCACGTCATTTATGTAACCAATCTGCGATGTCTTCGCAGTGTTTTGTATAAAGGTTTCGCAATGGTATTGATGTTGTGATATTCTGATCCTACAAACACTGTTGGTCGGAGGTATTATCTCTTTTAATATTTTAAGGTTGGGAGTGTTAGAGCATTGCTTGGTCAAAATTGCAAGCGTTGGCGCGTTGCTATATCAAGCTTGTTTGTCGGTGTTAGTGATCAAAACTATAAGTCCTAATTTCTAGTCTACTTAGAATAGATTGTGTAGTTGAGCATTAGACTTCACATCATTCATCAATTGAAGACGAAGAACTACTAAGGAGAGCTTGTGGAACTTCATCAACAAAAGGTATGTGGAGACTAAACCTCATCTATCACTTGGAAAGTCTACTTCTACTCTATCTCCTATATTGATACAAAAGTCGTATTACTATATAGTATTCGATTATACACATTTGAGATTTCGAGCTGAGTTTAACTCGCTTACATATTTCTAGAAATATGTGTTGGTAAGATTTCGCTTCAACCAAATTCATATTATATTCTTGACGAAACTCTCCGAGTAACATCTTACATGGTTTGTGTGATACAATCATTTGGTGTAGACTTGGAATATTTCTTTATGATTATTTCAATAACTTGAAAATTGCTTTGATGCAAATAGTGTGTGAAAACGGCTATTGTCATCCTCTAAGAAAGTTTCAATGATTGAAATATAGTTTAGAACTATTGGATTATGAACATAGTGTGCATTCTTACATGTATGTGATCCATGACAGGAACTACGATATGCATACCCGTATGCGTACTTGTAGTTGTGAAATTCCGTGTACCAAGTACACATACCGGTACGCATACTTGCATAAGGTAAAGGTCCGGGAATTTATGTTGGGTTTTGGAAGTGTACTAAGGTATGCTATCCGTTCGCATACTGGCGAACCCAAACTCAAGCCGGCTACTGTTAAGTGCATATTTTGCATATATTTAGTGTCGAATTCATGCTAGTAATTGCTTAGTTTCTTGCAAATTATTGTATATTACTAGGGCTGCACATGGGCGGGTATGGGCGGGTATAAGCTCAAACCAACCTCGCACCCACATCCTGCGGGTTTTTTTTTCATAACCAACCCCGCACCCACAAACAGCGGGCGGGTTTTGTTACCCACCCGCTGCGAGTAGGGCGGGTTTGGGTTTAAACCCGCTTAAACCCGTAATAATTAGATGTAATCCAAAAATTAGATATACTGATCAGGAGGAGGAGGAGTTCGCTATAATCTGCTGCACCACATTGAAATTTTCAAGATTACAATCCATGGAGTCCGCTTTAATATATTTCATGACGCGTGCGACTAATTATAGTGATAGCAAATCGAATACGCTTGTTTTATTTACGAACGTTAAGAAGGCCGACTCTTAAATTGGCACCTCTGTGGATATGTTCACACACAAGACACCAACAACCATTGAAAACGTGAAGTCTCTCGGAGAAAGGGACAAAATAGGTGGTCTAGGGAGCGAGCCAACTTCTCAAGGCCGGTGAAGGATTAGTCAGAATCAACGGTGTATATTGAGCGGGTTTTCGGGCGGGTATGGGCGGGTATGACCTAAAAAACCAACTTCGCACCCACGAGACAATGGGTTTTTTCTTAACCAACCCCGCACCCACAACGGGCGGGTATGGACAAAAAACCCACGGATTTAGCGAGTACGGGTGGGTATGGGTATCGTGGGTGGGTCTTGTGCAGCCATATATATTACTCTTGTTTTTCTCTATTTGTGTTTTATTAGGTGAATCATCCAAAAGCGGGTGCACTTAAATTGTGCAAAGAAAGAAGTTATTTGCAAGCGGAGAAGGGCCAAAAACCAAGTGGAACTCATCCAAATTGAGGAGTTCTTGCTATCATCTCGAAGAGAACGAAAATAATGAAGCAACCGTGAAAGAACGAACTCATTTCGACATCGTATGAGGAAGCTAGGAGCAAAGAAGAGTAAATTAAGAATTGCACTTTGTCGGTCTTGCAAGACCGATAAAGTTGAAAGGAAAACTGTTAAAGGCACCAGCCATGCGGAGATCAGGGGCACCACCTTTGTTCTTCATGCACAAGCGAAAAAAAAAAAAACTGTGGTTCTTTTCATGAACATCGGAAACCGGTTCATTGTCGTTTCCATTAATGAAAGTGTTGGAGCTCGCATGAAAAGTCGATGGTTAACTTATGGGTCATTGAATGAACTCGACTTGGGTATGCGAGATGAATAGAAGCCGTGTTCATTGACGGAGAAGAACTCGAGTTCGACCGCGAGAGAAGTTGATGTTGTGGTAATTGAGTTGAAGTTATGACGCCACTTGATGGCAGCAATAACGAGAACAAAGAGATGAACTTGTTGTGGCTCTTTGGTGTTGTTGGAAGTGAGGGTATGCTCGAGTTTGAAGAATGGATGTTAGCGGTGCAATTGGTCATCGGATGAAGGAGAAGAACGGCTCGAGTGCAGTGAGACAATAATGGAGTTGAGCTTAGCTTGCCGCAATACTCGGCAAAGTAGATGAGCAGAGATGATGGACGTGACTATGGCAAACTTATCTTTGGTGATTGCATTCGGAAGAGAATGAACAGTAGCTATGGGCTGTTAAGAAGCTCGAGTTAACATATCTGAAGGATGTGAAATATGGAAGTGATTAGCTGCCATTGGCAATGTGAGCGAGATGAAGTGATTGTACATCTTTGCCCAAATGAAAAGAGATGGTGATTGGCGTGGCTTAGTAATGTGAAGTACGTTGCTACCATTGGCGGTTGATTCAAGCATGGCGAGAGATGGAACTCGGGTGATGGAAGAGAACGATAATGGCGAAATAGCATCCAAGCTCGAGAGATGACGGAGTTCGAGTAGAGTTGAGTGCCAGTGATTGAGAAGGAAACAGAGAATGAGGTTCTTTTGCCATTGTTGATCACAATAGAACGTGATGATGATCAGTTGAGAACGAGATGGAGGTGTCAATGGAAGGCGGT
Organism: Papaver armeniacum; assembly: GCA_023531295.1. NCBI lineage: Eukaryota > Viridiplantae > Streptophyta > Magnoliopsida > Ranunculales > Papaveraceae > Papaver > Papaver armeniacum. Next base: position 197,540 of record JAJJWW010013137.1, on the reverse strand, counting down.
AGGGCTGCAATCAATGTTGAGAAGAAAGCAAGTTCTTTTTAGTCCCACAGAGATGGAGTTCACCAAACTCAGGTGATTATAAAACTCACGGAGGCATGAGTATCCGAGAATTGATCGTCGGGAAAACCAAAATCCAGGTAAAAATAATTCTCGAGGGACAGAGAAGTGTCCAGTGGAACAGACCATGTCGAGAAACGAAATCGAGGAAATATATTTTTCACGGACAGCCCGGTATACTTGAGTTACGAAATTCACGGACAACCCGGTATACTTGAGTTCTGAAATTCACGGACGAGTAGTGTCCAGTGAAAGTATAGTGAGTTGTTTGGTGTGTTTTTGGCAAGTTTGGCAACCTTTTCGCCTAGGAATTTAGCGCCGCGGGTACAACAACAACTTGGATACCTATGTAAGATAACTTCTAATATTTTTGAAGGGGATCATATAATCTATTATCAAGGTTTGGAGAGAAGAACTCAAGAGAAGAAAAGCTAGGTTTTGGAGCGTTCTTCATTACCGTAACTATTTCTTTTCCATTTTATCATATGAAACTCATGGGTTTTGTTAATCCCATGAGTAGCTAAACTTCTTAGTGATTGGGGATGAATTCTAAGTTCTAGACATGATTTGAGTTATTATATAAATCTATTTTGAAGTTCTTCACATGATTATTGATTGTTTATACTAATTAGAATTTTTTATGATTGATTGATTGATTGTTTAGGTGGCAACCGAATTAATTTGTTGATTCAATCAAATGCTAGTATTGAGTTAGGAGATAAGTAATAGTCGAATAATTCATATATAAAGTAGAGAACACAAGACCTTGCGGAGGATTATGTATATCGATTGTGTGTATAAATAGCACTAGAAAGTGGACCTTGAGATAAGAGTCTAACTACTAGGATCAATCTATAATTCACAAAAGATAAAGCATTTGGACAAATTACACCTTGAGTGAGCTACTACTATGTGGTTTCGAAGAATAGAATCTGGTATTGGAGAGCTTCCGTATCCAGTGATTGAAGGAGATTAGGGGATATCACTGAGCTAGCTGTTATTCCACGGTTGGTAATAATTTATGATTAATTGTATTAATGGATGAATATAATAACTTGCTGACGGTTTAGTAACGAAGAAGGATTCCCTGATCATATTTCTCTCCATTGCTTGCAACTTAATTATTTTCAATTGCTTTGTTATTCACTTTAATTCAAAAACAAACCCCCATTTTGACACTTTTTGACAACTAAATCTCCCTGCTCTTCGTGGGAACGAACTTGACTTCCATTATATTATTTTTAATTGAATGGAAATAAGATATTAATTTGATTGCACCTACGACACGCAACAGCTACTTAAGTATGCGTACATATTAATTTGATTGCTTTGTTATTCACTCAAGTATGCAAACATGTACGCATACTTAAGTGGTTAAAGTTCTAAAATCGGTTTGTTCACGAACTAATACATTTATATATTAAGGAATGCATTATGAAGAAGAGTTTGAACAGGTGAATGTTGTATTCCCTAATCAGAGGCCAAGGTATGATCCCTACTCTAATACTTATAATCCGGGTTTGAAAGATCACCCAAATTTCAGTTATGCAAATCAGCAAGCTGCAGCTCCTAATCCTTATGGGCGACGAGTGGTTTTCAACAACCACGCTTCCACCAAAACCTCCACCTCGGCCTCAACAACAGACTCAGATTTCCAGTTTATAAGAGATGATGAAAATGATGATGCAAAAGCAAGATGCCAATGCTCAGCGTCAAGATGCAATCCTGCAGAAACAAGACATGGCAATAAAGGACTTGCAACTTCAAATGGGACAATTGGCTACATACATGAATGAACTAAAAGCACAGAATTCAGCAAAGTTGCCATCACAACCTTTTGTGAATCCAAGAGCGAACGTCTGATAGGTGTAGAATACACCGGATTTAATATCTAGTATTTATGCTTTCTTTGCGAGTTTTCTTGTAAATTATGTATCTTATGTGTGCTTTTGAGTTTATTAGGTGCAATGAGTCATTTGGAGCAAAAAGACCAATTGGAACTCGTTCAAATACAAGATTTCTACTTTTCATTGTGTAGAGGGGACGAGAAGATGAAGACGATGGCGAAAAGAATGGAGTCATTACGAGTTCGTATGAAGAAGTTATGGGCAAAACAAGAACTCATAAGCAATAAGGGCAAGAGTGTCATTTAGGGGCAAACACTATCCTGAGCCTGGCATCCATTAAGGGGTGAAGCTGTTCCAAAGGGACTAATCTGGGAGCCCATCCACATGTTGAGGGCAACTCTCTTTGGGAGGAGTGTTAAAGACAACCAGCTAAGGTTATGGGGCACTCTTTGGGGTATCTAATGAGTGGGGTGTGATTATCGAGCTCTACTTCCTACACCCTAAATCGAGAAATCAAGAAATCATTCTCAATTGAATCGAAATGGAACCGAGAGAAGTAAATTTAATTTACTTCTTTGAATCGAGATCGAAATCGAAGCGAGGAATGATATTGATGGAAATGGAAGAGATTTAATGGGTGTTGAATGCAAATCGAGTTTAGTCGGGTTGTGGGCGATTTGATGGAGGAATTGATGAGAGAAATTTGGAGTTAGGATTTGTTGAGAAGAAATACAGAAATTAGGGTTTGAGGTAGAGGTTCATGATGATTTCGAATCCGAGAATGCAAAGAAAGGATGGGTTTGGCTTGAATTGGATGTTGCAGCGATTACATGTGATTAACAGGGAGTATTTGTCTGTGTTAGGGTTTGATTGAACTGAATTTTGGTGGCTGTAAGTTGGTTAAGAGTTAATGGAATGGGTTACTCAGGTTGTTATTTGTGTTAACCTTGGTGACAAGGTAGTGTGTATGTTTGCCATGGAACATTGCGGGGAGAGATGAATCAGGAAGAAATGGAGATGGCAGAACTGCAGGTGGTTTTGTGATAACTCAGGATTGATTGCAGGGTCCTGGTGGTACATTTGAATGCTTTGGTGAAGGGGTATTTGGTGGAATTCAATGAGAAAGTGAAGCTCAAGTGTGGCAAGGCATGAACTTGAAATGCGTCGATTGATTGATAATTTGAAAGGCTGGTGATAGTCGGGTGCTAAAGGCTGGATTGACAAGGTTGCGGGCAAAGTGGCGGTGTAGGTCTTGAGTTGAGCTAAAAAGCAGGGGAGACGAGAAATGAGTTATGGCACAGACGAGTTATCTTACACCGAAAATCGGTGTTGCTTTGCCACTGCCACCGGTATTGATGGTTGTGATGAATGTTTGAGCTTGTATCAATGTTTAGCCTTTGGGTTTATTTGTAATCCACAATTGCGGGGAATGTGGAGTGAGTTACATTGGCTTGAGATGGCACGATGGGCTGGTGGTGAGAAGAACTCGGGAAATACTGGTGGTATACTTGAGCATGATTGGTATGAACTGTGACTTGCGGTGGTATTGTGTCGCTACTTTGTTAAGAAATGGTGCGATGGTTTGTGCAAGGCAGTCTCTAGATTGCAGTGGCAGTAGGAGAGATGCGGTCTTGCTACTAAGAACAAGAAGATGCTAGTATAGGTGATAAGTCTGTGATGTGCGGGATGCAAGTGAGTGGAATCTTTGTGTGTTGGAATGCATGAAATACGGGGAAGAATGCGGTGGAATGTTGAGCTGAGCATGGAACTACGGATCATGGAGTGAAATGCTAAAGAGATCAAGCGACGAGGTTATGTAGCCTTGCACTGATGGGTGAGATGGTGATCTTGTGGAGATTTGAATGATGGAGTGTATGATTATAGGTTGAACTTGAACTTATGATGCTTGTGGTGCTTTGATATGCATGAAGTAGTCGAGGTTGGCGTTGCTGCTAATGGAATGAGGAATGAACAAATGGCTTGGTGGTGATTGAACTTTGAGCAGGGGGCTGAGTTAGTTATGCGGTGTAGTGCGGGTGAAACATGGTTTGAAGTTGCGGGGCCATGATGGTGGCTATGCACAAGGATTGTGCAACACAAAGACAAGTGCAATGGCTTTTAGCCACTCGGCTATCCACCGTGAGTAAGACTCGACGACCACGACTCACGGCTGACTCGGTGATTGACCCGTCCGGCCAGTTGACCCGGCCGGTCTCGACCCGTTGACCGGTGGCGGGTTTGACTTTGCGGTCACCTGAAATATTTTCCCAGCGACGGTTCTCGGGATTCCAGCCACAATCCCAGTTTCCGGCGAGCGTTTTTGGGACAAAATTTCACACGGGTTTCTCTCCATGGTGGGCCGGGTGAATTTCCAACTAATGGACTTTGAAGACAAAACCTAGTTTTGGAAGGAGTGGAGCTATATAAAGAGAAGACTTTTATTATCTTAGACCACGTATTATTATCTCTTCTACTTTATTCTAGGGTTTAGAACCATGAAGTCTTTTCTCTTTCTACTTGTGATGAACTCCATGAATATGAGTACCTAAGTTTATTATTGGTTATGGAATAGTTGGATTTCACATAATATGATTCTTTGATTCAATATATTAGTTTTGTCTCATATTTATCGTTTGCAATTCTCTGAAAATATTGTTTTATGATTGATTGATTGTTTTGTCAAGTTGCAAATTGGTAGAACTTAATCACATCTATTGCTAGTTTAGGGTTTATTATACGCAAAAGTGATATTCCTTGGATACAAGTAGCATAATATGATTATAGTTTGTAGTGATATATTCTTATGGTCATATGTGAATCGTAACCTTTGTTAAATTGAATTAGTGCGCTTTCCACGTTCAATTGCTTTGATTGGCCTGATTTCATAGAACTTAATGCATCTAGGGAATTAAACTTGATTAGTGCTTTTACACGTTAGGTTGTTCCTTTAGATAGAATTCATATTCGCATCTTTTAATGTGTTTGTTGATGACAAGAGGAGATTTGCGGGATATTCTTGCGATCAAGGTATTCTAGGGTCTTTGATAAAGTTGAGATTAAATATCAATTCTAGTTATTGTGAAAAGCATGTTAGTGAATGAAAACGAAATCCTTAACCAATATCTCTTCTATCTTATTTGTTTACTTTTGTTTCTTTGCTTTTTGTTTATTTTTATTTACACAATCAAAATTTTTTCGGTGTTTTATATAGCAAACCATAACAATTTCACAACCTAGACCTCTCTGTGGGATCGATCCTTTCTTGCCCTTGCTATATTTATATTTTGAGTAGTAAGAAAGTGTAATTTATTTTTACGCTTACGACAATAGTCAAATTTTAGCGCCGCTAACGGGAGGCAGCGGTTGTTAATTGTTTTTGGTTTCTTATTTTTTGTATTTAGTTTTTTTTTTTATTTTATTTTTTTCTTATTTTCCGGGTTTTAACCTTGTTTTGAGAATCTTATTTCGGTGCTTATTTCTATGGAAGGAGCATATTGGAACAATGGATACGGTTTTCAACAACCTCAACAATATGATAACTACCAATTCCATGGGTATAATCAAAACCAATTCATTGGTTATGACCAATATTCCATGGAACCTTGTGGTTTTCTCAACAACCTTATATGCGGGTATGTGTGTGAACAACAACAAGGATGGGAGGATTCTTATGCTTGTGAACAAAAAGTCTCTAACTTTATAGACAAAGTTTCCACCTTTTTACAAGAGGAATTTCGAAAATCTAAAGAGACTACAAACGAGCAACTCCAAGAACTTCGTGAAGGTATGACTATCTTGCGAAGAGACATTGATCAATACAAGGAAGATATGGATAATTCTAATGTGCATATGGTTTGTGATGAATATTTGATTGATGCTAATGTTGAAAAAGGCCAATCCTTGGGCACTTTCGTGGATAATTGTGTAGTTAACTCAACTCTTGATCGTAATAATGATCATTCACCTATTCAAAAGGATGAGTTAGAGATTAACAACACAAAATTCAGCGAGGAACAATCTTATGTTGACTATGATAGTGACGGTGATTATGATACATTGCTTGAAACAACTCATGGTGACATCTCCGAGGGAGTCTTTTTGGGATCAAGATGAAGATGAAGAGGACTATGTCGACACTTGTGTAGATTACTCAAGCATTGATCTTACTAATGATCAAGAGCCTATTCAAAGGGTGGAGCTTGAGGATGATGCATTTTTGAGTGTTCTAAAAAGTTTCTTATGATAAAATTTGGATCCAAAAGAGTATGTGCCTTACAACAAAGAGGAGTGTGTTGAGAATGAGACCGTTATGACCAATATTGTGGAAGACCCAATTGAGCTTGCAAATGATTGTAATGATGATGTTTATGTCGATACTATGGTTAAGGCGACGGACGAAGAATGGTTGCAAGGTTTGATAGAGGACCATGATACACAAGAGGTGAATAATTCACTTGAGTTTTTCAAGGATGAAGAGGATTCCGTGATACAAGAGATTGTGCAAGGTTTATCTAACCCTTTGCCTATTATTTCTTCTCCTTTACCTCTTATTGGTTTGAATGTATGTGCTTCGAGAACATTATTGACTGACTTTGTTTCTCGTTTTCCGCCATTAGAGAAACTTGATTCTCATACTATGCAGGTTATGGAACCAGAAACCGTGGAGGTACCCGACGTCTATATTCTTTATACGCTTCCAAGTGTAGACAAGAATAAGTGTGGGGGGAAGCTTTTATTGGTTCATAGCTTCACTTTTGCTTTATATTACTAATATTTGTGTGAAGCTAGTGTTTGCAAAACAGGTTCTATGGACGGATCCCCAACTTTTCCGATTATTGGTGTATGGGGAATGAATCTTACAAGAAGCTAAGTCGGGCCGTCGACTTTAAAACAAGCGCTTAGTGGGAGGCAACCCACCGGTTTTGTATTTCTTATCCTTTTGCATTTTATTTTTGTTTCGTTTATTTATTTTTTTACTGTTTTCATATCATATTTGCATCCCTATGTTTAATTTCATTGAGTCCGGAATCTATCTTAGAAGAGAATTATGACGAATACCTTTTCGTCAGAAAATTTCAGACTGCACGTAGTTCAGTCCAGAGACCATAACTGTCAGACCGTTTATCGAAACACTGTGAAATTTTGACACTGTGTAGAAAACACGTAGGTGAACAACTTTTGTGAAATGGAGTTTTTCCAAATTCCTTACCAATTTGTACAGTTTTTGCGTTTTTATCTGCTGTTACGTCAGAATTCAGAATTTTCGGTTTTACACATTGAGGACAATGTGAAGTTTAAGTGTGGGGGAGCATTTATATGTTTGAATAGTTTGTTTTTGACACCATTAGTGGATGGAACCATTTTGAATGCAGGAGTTGAGGAACCAATTAACTAAAAGGGAAGAATATAGCTCGAAATCACAAATTAACATGATAGTTGTTACCATATCTCGGAATATCACCATATCGCATTCTATTTTTATTTTTCCATATTTATCTATTGTTCTCTAAGTGCTTTGGTGGGTCACTAAAAATCGACGTGTTATTCTTTGCTAGGATGAAATAGAGTGGTTGAGTTACTAAAAAAAAAAAAAAAAATTTTGAAAAGAAAAGAAAAAAAAAGGACCCAGACCAATTAGACCAAGACGGAATAAAAGACACTTGGGAATAGCAGTATGTGTGAAACGTAGTCCCTGTCTCCGTCGCCTAAACAAGCGTGGAATGCAGGATCCAAGGCAACTATCATGTACTTGCTGACAAGAAGCATGCGCTTGGATCCAAAAGATCTAATCATGCCGTCTAAATAAAAAAATAAAAAAAAAAAAAAAAATTGGATCCAGTTTGATCCAATCATATAAAAAAAAAAGAATAAATTATTATTGTGTTGAATAAAGTCACTCTTGGTTCCCATGTATATGCCAATTGATTTGATGTAGCATTATTGCACGAAGTAGCTCAATCCAATAGGATTAGGTTCATCTTAGCGGTGACCTTGATGAGATATGGGAAACATCGAACACTTGTGAATATTCGCCAACATCTACATCTATATCCATCTTCTTAATCTTTTCATTGTGATTGTGGTTTGTTAGTTTCCGAGTATTGTGGCTTGTTCGATTATCTAATTAGAGTTTATTTACTAATAATTGAATTGAATTTGCAAGGTACCTCCTCTGTAGTCAATTTGGATTCGTTCATTGATTTGTCACGAATAGACGGAGTTTGAAATATAGGTTTTGTAGGTATATCTCTAGTAAACCTTCACGAGACTATAACTCGTCCACTAGGGACACCTAGGGTTTTAAAGGCTTGTTATTTATGCTAAAATTAACCGTAGCCTCGACGACACGGAGTTGTTGTATTTTATTATTTTGTTTGATTTGCTCGAGGACTAGCAAAGTCTAAGTGTGGGGGAATTTGATAGGTGTAGAATACATAATCGTATTTAATATCTAGTATTTATGCTTTCTTTGCGAGTTTTCTTGTAAATTATGTATCTTATGTGTGCTTTTGAGTTTATTAGGTGCAATGGAGTCATTTGGAGCAAAAAGACCAATTGGAACTCGTTCAAATACAAGATTTCTACTTTTCATTGTGTACCCAGAGGACGAGAAGATGAAGACGGTGGCGAAAGAATGGAGTCATTACGAGTTCGTATGAAGAAGTTATGGGCAAAACAAGAACTCATAAGCAATAAGGGCAAGAGTGTCATTTCGAGGGGCAAACACTATCGGGCCAGCATGCCTTAAGGGGTGAACTGTTCCAAAGGGACTAATACCGGAGCCCATCCATGTTAAGGGGCAACTCTCTTTAGGAGGAGTGTTAAAGACAAACCGGCTAAGGTTATGGGGCACCCTCTTTGGGGTATCTAATGAGTGGGGTGTGATTATCGACTCTACTTCCTACACCCTAAATCGAGAAATCAAAGAAATCATTCTCAATTGAATCGAAATGGGCCAGAGAGAGAAGTAAATTTAACGGCTGCTGCTGAATCGAGATCGAAATCGAAGCGAGGAATGATATTGATGGAAATGGAAGAGATTTAATGGGTGTTGAATGCAAATCGAGTTTAGTCGGGTTGTGGGCGATTTGATGGAGGAATTGATGAGAGAAATTTGGAGTTAGGATTTGTTGAGAAGAAATACAGAAATTAGGGTTTGAGGTAGAGGTTCATGATGATTTCGAATCAGGAATGCAAAGAAAGGATGGGTTTGGCTTGAATTGGATGTTGCAGCGATTACATGTGATTAACAGGGAGTATTTGTCTGTGTTAGGGTTTGATTGAACTGAAATTTGGTGGCCTGTAAGTTGGTTCTGGAGTTAATGGAATGGGTTCTGTGGTGTTGGCTGTGTTAACCTTGAGCTGACAAGGTAGTGTGTATGTTTGCCATGGAACATTGCGGGAGAGATGAATCTGGAAGAAATGGAGATGGCGAATCTGGAGGGTGGTTTTTTGTGATAACTCGGGATTGATTGCGGGTCCCTGGTACATTTGAATGCTTTGGTGAAGGGGTATTTGGTGGAATTCAATGAGAAAGTGAAGCTCAAGTGTGGCAAGGCATGAACTTGAAATGCTGTCGATTGACCGATAATTTGAGGTCTGGTGATAGTCATGAGTGCTAAGGCTGGATTGACAAGGTTGCAGGCTGTGGCAGTGTAGGTGCTGAGTTGAGCTAAAGGCAGGGGAGACAGAAATGAGTTATGGCCTGGACAGAGTTATCTTACCTGAAAATCAGTGTTGCTGCCACTGGTATTGATGGTTGTGATGAATGTTTCAGAGCTTGTATCAATGTTTAGCCACTGGGTTTATTTGTAATCCACAATTGCAGGGAATGTGGAGCTGAGTTACATTGGCTTGAGATGGCCCGATGGGTCAGTGGTGAGAAGAACTCGGGAAATCACCGGTGGTATACTTGAGCATGATTGGTATGAAGCTTTGTGACTTGCGGTGGTATTGTGTCGCTACCACTCATTAAGAAATGGTGCGTGGTTTGTGCAAGGCATGCAATGCAGTGGCAGCCCGGAGAGATGCGATCTGCTACTAAGAACAAGAAAGATGCTAGTATAGGTGATAAGTCCTGATGTGCAGGATGCAAGTGAGCTGGAATCTTTGTGTGTTGGAATGCATGAAATACAGGGAAGAATGCAGCAGGTGGAATGTTGAGCTGATCATGGAACTACAGATCATGGAGCTGAGCTGCTAAAGAGATGGCTGAAGCGAGGTTATGCTTAGCCTTGCACCTGCAATGGACTGAGGTGGTGATACTGTGGAGATTTGAATGATGGAGTGTATGAATTATAGGTTTGAACTTGAACCAAAGATGCTTGTGGTGCGATATGCCGCGAGTAGTCGAGGTTGGCGTTGTGCTAATGGAATGAGGAATGAACAAATGGCTTGGTGGTGATTGAACTTTGAACGGGGGAAGGCTGAGTTAGTTATGCGGTGTAGTGCAGGTTGAAACATGGTTTGAAGTTGCGGGCCATGATGGCTGGCTATGCACAAGGATTGTGCAACACAAAGACAAGCCTCCAGCAATGCTTTGGCCACTCGGCCTATCCAGGTGAAAGTAAGACTCGACGACCCGACTCACCCGACTTCGGTCGGTGATTGACCCGATCCGACCAGTTGGACCGACCGGTCGACCCGTTGACCGGTGGCGGTTTGACTTTGCCGGTCACACGAAATATTTTCCCGACGATTCCGGTGGGATTAGACCACAATCCCAGGTTTTCGCGACGTTTTGGGACAAAATTTCTACACGGGTTTCTCTCCATGGTGGGCCGGGTGAATTTCCAACTAATGGACTTTGAAGACAAAACCTAGTTTTGGAAGGAGTGGAGCTATATAAAGAGAAGACTTTTATTATCTTAGACCACGTATTATTATCTCTTCTACTTTATTCTAGGGTTTAGAACCATGAAGTCTTTTCTCTTTCTTCTTGTGATGAACTCCATGAATATGAGTACCTAAGTTTATTATTGGTTATGGAATAGTTGGATTTCACATAATATGATTCTTTGATTCAATATATTAGTTTTGTCTCATATTTATCGTTTGCAATTCTCTGAAAATATTGTTTTATGATTGATTGATTGTTTTGTCAAGTTGCAAATTGGTAGAACTTCTAATCACATCTATTGCTAGTTTAGGGTTTATTATACGCAAAAGTGATATTCCTTGGATACAAGTAGCATAATATGATTATAGTTTGTAGTGATATATTCTTATGGTCATATGTGAATCGTAACCTTTGTTAAATTGAATTAGTGCGCTTTCCACGTTCAATTGCTTTGATTAGCATGATTTCATAGAACTTAATGCATCTAGGGAATTAAACTTGATTAGTGCTTTTACACGTTAGGTTGTTCCTTTAGATAGAATTCATATTCGCATCTTTAATGTGTTTGTTGATGACAAGAGGAGATTTATGGGATATTCTTGCGATCAAGGTATTCTAGGGTCTTTGATAAAAGTTGAGATTAAATATCAATTCTAGTTATTGTGAAAAGCATGTTAGTGAATGAAAACGAAATCCTTAACCAATATCTCTTCTATCTTATTTGTTTACTTTTGTTTCTTTGCTTTTTGTTTATTTTTTATTTACACAATCGAAAATTCTTTCGGGTGTTTTATATAGGAAACCATAACAATTTGACAACCTAGACCTCTCTCGTGGATTGATCCTTTCTTGCCCTTGCTATATTTATATTTTGAGTAGTAAGAAAGTGTAATTTATTTTTGACGCTTACGGCCCGACGGTCAACGTCAATCTTTGAACTCTAAGAAGTGGGAAGCAAAAACCGAAGAGCCAAAACAACAAGAAAGGTTAGTCACGACTTGGAAGAGGAAGTAGGGGTGGAAACCGTTCCAAAGGAAAAGCCAACCTCAATCGGCCAACCTAAGGAAACAGTTCCCTACTTTTACCACACCACCTCCTTTTCCTAGTCGTTTTGCCAAGTCAAAGAAGCAAGCTCTAGACAAGGAGATTATGGATATTTTCAACAAGGTGCATATCAACATTCCATTTATTGAGGCCATCGAACGGTACCCGGTATGCCAAAGTTCAAGGCTTTGTGTACAAGGAAGGAGAGGTTGATTGCTAACGAGATTACGCAGTAGGGAGAAAGTGCTTCAGCTATGTTGCTAAAGAAGATGCCCGCAAAGTGTAGAGATCCTGGTGGTTTTACAAGCGATTACTATTGGTGAAAAACGACTCGAGCGTGCTTTGCTTGATTTGGGAGCTTCCATAAGTGTGATGTCAGCCGATGTTTATGATTCATTGAATCTCGTGCCTTTAAAGGAGACAGGGATTATCATTCAATTAGCTAATAAGTCTAACATATATCCTAAGGGACTCGTGAAGACGTGTTGGTGCAAGTAAATGAATTAATCTTTCCTATTGATTTCTTTGTTGTGGATATGCGAGAATGGGGACAATTGTTCGTCTACCATTACTTCTTGGGAGACCATTTATGAAGACCTGCTAAGACGAAGATTGATTGTGATACTAGGACACTCACTATGGAGTTTGACAAAGAGGTTATACGCTTCAATATTTTTTGAAGCCATGCGTTATCCAAGTGATATCCATTACGCATTTTACTGTTGATGTTATTGGTTCGTTGGCACAACAGATGATTGATTTGATCAACGAAGATGAACTTGAATCTGTGCTACAAAATAGTATTGATTTGGACGTCCATGGCATTTCTAACTTGGAAGTTGATATTCCCAAGGAGTTTGTTGAGACATGTGGTGCTTTAACAACATCACAAGAAGTTAGAATAGGTAATATTTCATATATCTCTTTACCTGTAACTGATGAAGTTCCTTTACCTTCTGTTATGCAGGCACCTAAATTAGAGATGAAACCTCTACCCGATCACTTAAAGTACGCTTTACTTGGGTGATGGGGAAGAGCTTCCACCATTATTGCAAAGAATCTCACAACAATACGGGAAGAACGCCTCCTTAGGGTTCCTGAAAGAGCACAAAACGGCTATTGGTTGGACAATTGCGACATCAAAGGCATTAGTCCATCCATGTGCATGCATAGAATCCTTATGGAAGATGATATCAAGCCAGTATGTGATGCTCATCGTAGGCTTAACCCCCCAATGATGGAGGTCGTGAAGAAAGACATCCTCAAATTACTAAGTGTGGGGGTGATTTACCCAATTTCTGACAACAAATGGGTTAGTCCGGTGCAAGTGGTGCCTAAGAAATCAGGTGTCACCGTTGTTAGAAATCAAGATTATGAACTCGTTCCTACAAGAGTTCAAACAGGATGGCGAGTGTGCATAGACTACGTAAAGCTCAATTGAGTACCCGCAAGGATCACTTTCCTTTGCCTTTCATTGATCGGATGTTAGAGAGGTTAGCGGGACATTCTCATTATTTCTTTTGGATGGTTATTCGGCTACAATCAAATTGTTATTGCACCGGGAGGATCAAGAGAAGACTACTTTCACTTATCCTTTGGTACATTCGCATAGAGAAGAATGCCATTTGGTCTTTGCAATGCTACTGCCACTTTTCGAGAGATGTATGGTTAGTATATTTTCTGATTACGTAGAAAATATCATTGAGGTATTTATGGACGACTTGTGTTTATGGTGATTCATTTGATATTTGTTTAAATAATCTTGAACTTGTGCTTAAAGATGCATATACACTAATCTTGTTTTAAAAACTCGGGAGAAATGCCACTTTATGGTAGACCATGGAATTGTACTTGGCCACATCGTGTCCTCTCAAGGGCTCGAGGTAGACATGGCAAAGATAGACTTGATTAGGAACTTATAATACCCCACGTCGGTGAATGGAATTCACTCGTTTCTTGGTCATGCGTTTTTATAGGAGGTTTATCAAAGATTTCTCCAAAATCTCAATGCCGATGTGCAAATTGTTCCAAAAGGAGGTTGCCTTTAACTTCGACCCGAGTACAAGGATGCCTTTAATAAATTGAAGGAATTGTTGACTACTGCACCAATTATTAAGTCACCTGACTGGAGTTTGCCGTTCGAGTTAATGTGCGATGCAAGTGATTATGCAGTCGGAGTTGTTTTGGGTCAAAAAGTAGACAAGAGGTCACATGTGATTTATTATGCATCAAGGACCCTAAACGATGCTCAAATCAACTATTATACTACTGAGAAAGAGTTATTGGCTATAGTATTTACATTAGAAAATTTTAGAGCTTATTTGGTGGGTACCAATGTGATTGTATATTCTGATCATGCAGCACTACAGTACCTATTGAAAAAGAAGGAGGCTAAGCCAAGACTCATACGTTGGATTCTTTTGTTGCAAGAATTCAATATGGAAATCAGAGATAAGAAAGGTGTTGAGAATACATTTGCCGATCATCTTAGTAGACTGGTTGTTTCTAAGAAGAACTCCCTTACAGGATCGTTTTCCAGACGAACAACTTTCTCAATTGAAGAATCAACACCTTAGTACGGCGATATCGTGAACTATTTGGTTACAAGGCAAGTACCTAGTACAATGTCTACTTTTCAAAAGCTAAAGCTTAAGAAAATAGCCAAGCGATATGTGTGGGATGAACCCTACTTTTGGAAATATGGTGTTGATCAAATTATCCATGAGTGCGTACTTAACTCGAATTTCGGTCAATTCTATCTTTTTGTCATTCTTATGTTTGTGGTGGTCACTTTGGTGCAAACGCACTGCTCTCAAAGTCCTTGAGAGTGGATTTTATTGGCCTACCCTATTTGAGGATGCATATGCTTTTGCAAATCTTGTGATAGATGTCAACGAACGGGCAATCTAGGTGCTCGAAATCAAATGCCACTAATCCTATTCTCAATTGTCGAGATTTTTGATGTGTGGGGCATTAATTTTATGGGTCCTTTGGTTAATTCGAATGGAAAATTTTATATACTTCTTCTTTGGATTATGTTTCTAAATGGGTGGAAGCTAAAGCCACCCCTACTAATGATTCTCAAGTTGTTTGTGAGTTTGTGAAGGAATATATTTTCTCTGTGACATGGTACACCAAGAGTGGTTATCGGTGATGGGGGCTCATACTTCAAGAAATCCTTCCATGCTCTCCTCAAGAAGTACAACATTACACACAAGATTGGTACGCCGTATCACCCACAAACTAGTGGGCAAGCTTGAAATTTCAAATTGTGAGATTAAGTCCATCCTTGAGAAAACCGTTAATGATACACGGAAGGATTGGAGTTATAGACTCAACGATGCACTTTGGGCGTATAGAACAAAGATATAAGACACAGTTGGTATGTCTCCATATCGGTTGGTTTATGGCAAAGCTTGTCATCTCCCCATTGAACTTGAGCATACGGCACCTTATGGGCGGTAAAGATGTGCAACATGGAGTATGATAAAGCGGGGAAACATAGGCAACTACAAATCAATGAGCTAGAGGAGATACGTAATGATGCTTACGAGAGTTCTCGTATATATAAGGAAAAGACTAAGCTCTTCCACGACAAGATGACTTCTCGAAAGAATTTTGTTGTGGGACAGAAAGTTCTTTTATTTCATTCTCGTCTTAAGCTATTTCTTGGCAAGCTAAGGTCCAGATGGATTGGACCATATGTTGTTACTAATGTTTATTCTCATGGTGCAGTTGATATCACTAGTCTAAGAGATGGGACTACTTCTAAGGTCAACGGCCATAGATTGAAGACATACTATGAAAACATCGCTATATGAATGTGGATGAGATGGAGCTTCATGATTTGCTCCTCCGGGAGGAGTAGTAAGGAGAAGGCCAAGTCGGGCTGACGACTTTAAACCAAGCGCCAAATGGGAGGCAACCCATAGGTTTTGTATCTTAAACCCTTATATTTTTGTTTTTATTGTTTTCATATCATATTTGCATCCCCATGTTTAATTTCATTGAGTCCGGAATCTATTTTAGAAGAAATTATAGACGAATACCTTTTCGTCAGAAAACTTCAGACTGTGCGTAGTTCAGTCCAGAGACCATAACTGTCAGGACCGTTTATCGAAACACTGTTCCCTTTTGACACTTTGTAGAAAACACGTAGATGAACAACTTTTTGTGAAATGAATTTTTCCAAATTCCTTACCAATTTGCACAGTTTTTGCATTTTATCTGCTGTTACGTCAGAATTCAGAACTTTTTTGTTTTACATTTGAGGACAATGTGAAGTTTAAGTGTGGGGGAGTATTTTTCATATAGATTTTCAATTTCTTTGTATATATTTGAATAAAACCTCCAACTTGTAGAGATTTTAGAGTCACTAGCATACTTCTAGGTATGTTTACATAGAGATTCCAAGACATAACCGAACTTGGAAGTGTTAGGGAACTACATTCGGATTTCTTACGGGTGGAGTGTTAAATAATGGATTTAATCATGCATTGATGCAAGTTAGGAGCAGGGAGAAATGCAATATTAGAGTTGCTGATCAATCATTAGTGGAGACTACCCATTTTCATATCAACCAAGGCACTGGACCAAATTTTCTTTGTAGGTGACTAAAGAGCTTTCTTTTGAGTGTGTGTCAAATACGTTAATTCCGGGTAGAATGGTGAGCTGCAACCTCCCACCAATAGAAGCACTATTTTTGATTTCTTGAGTGCTAATTTTGTCAATCATAAGGGTGATCCTATAGATCGAAAACCACCTCCTTGTAGTTTGATTTGCGGTTAGCACCATTCTCTCTCTAAGCAACAACGAGATCCATAGAAACACCATCATCATCAACAAGTGGAGCGACATCAAAATCTACAAGGAAAGTTGAAGACGTTTGAGGCTTACAAGCAACAATACAAGGAAGAGCGAAATTTCATATTCAAGTAAAGCAACATATACATGAGCAGATTTTTATATACATGTTGAAGACTTACACATAAAGAGCGAATTCTATATCTAAGTATGAAGAATTATTAGAAGAGCGAAGAAAATCAAAAGATGAGAGTTATTAAAGTTTATGATACAAAGGCATTACAAGTTGTGAAGATCAAAGTGGTAACATTACTTCTTTCATATGGCCATGTTAATTTTATTTCATATTTATTGTTTTAGTTGCAATCTCTCTTCAAAAAAAAAAAGAAAAAAAGAGGGCCAAGTATTTTGAGAAATGCACGAGTCGGAGGCTGGGGTTTGGTGTTCTTGTCTTCACTACCTTGGGTGGGCTAGGGAGTGATACCGTGGATTTCTGAGGCTGCGAAATTACATGGCTAGTCATGATGAGAATGTTGTTGTTGGAGATTTCCTTTTCATAGGATAGGTGTTGTTATCCAAAAGGGATTGGAGCCCAGCTTGTCGCTGTGCTTCCATCCAATACTTATGTAAACTCCTTTCCGTTAATGATGATTAAATAAAATAATAAAAAAAAATAATAAAAAAAAAAAAGAAAAAAAAAATATACAAAGAGATTTGCATTTAAGTTGTTATTTGTTCAAAAAGGCCATGTGGAAGAAAAATATATAAAGAAGTTTCAAGCAACAAGGAAATTGAGGAAAAGAGTACAAAGTGTCGAAGTTCTACAAGTTCAAGAGTTTATCATCAACAGTTGAAGACCGAAGACGAATTCCAAAAAGATGAAGAAGACGCAGCCAAAGGGAAGACGTTTCTATTGGATCTTGTGAGAGTGGTGCTTTTGTTATTGCAATCGGATGTGAAGGTGGTAAGTACTCTCATCCTTGCTATAATGGTTGATTTCCTTCGTAGAGATCATCGAAAAATATCTTTATTTTCCACGATTTTGTGGAGTCTCCAAATACTTGGAAGGTTTCTTTCCCACCATTCAACGTGTGTAGGATTCTCTCTTCATTCCTACCAGCACACATATGAGACCCATAAAGAAGCCGTCTTATTGAGTGCAATTATCATAAAATCCTTTTAAGTGAGGCAGAAGTCGAGGCGAAATGCTTATTGATCGCTCTAAAACACGCATTCTCTCATTATGGTGTGGTTATTTCTCACTCAAGAATTAAGAATGAATATGTTCTTTGGTATTTCTAACTTCTTATTACTAGCATGCAGAAACTCTATGTCCTCATAGCTCTTTGGATGCTTGGGAAGCTGAAACGCTTTGAAGTTGGAGTAGGTTTTGTGGGTATACCTCTCGTAAGCCCTCACGAGACTATAACTCGTCCACTAGGGACACCTAGGGGTTTAAAGGCATGTTATTCATGCTAAGAATAACCGTATCCTCGGCGACATGGAGTTGTTGTATTTTAGATAGTTTGCTCGAGGATTAGCAAAAGCCAAGTGTGGGGGAATTTGTTAAGTGCATATTTTGCATATATGTAGTGTCGAATTCATGCTAGTAATTGCTTAGTTTCTTGCAAATTATTGTATATTACTCTTGTTTTTCTCTATTTGTGTTTTATTAGGTGAATCATCCAAAAGAAGCGAATTTGCACTTAAATTGTGCAAAGAAAGTTAAGTTAGGTGCAAGCGGAGAAGGGCCAAAAACCAAGTGGAACTCATCCAAATTGAGGAGTTCTTGCTATCATCTCGAAGAGAACGAAAAATACGAAGCAACCCACGAAAGAACGAACTCATTTCGACATCGTATGAGGAAGCTAGGAGCAAAAGAAGAGTAAATTAAGAATTGCTGTCACTTACAAGACCCGACGATTGAAAGGGAAACCGTTAAAGGCACCACCCATGCGGTCGTGGCACCACCTTTCTTCTTCATGCACAAGCGAGAAAAAAAACACCAGGGTTCTTTTCATGAACAACAGAAACTGGTTCAGCTGTCGTTTCTATTAATGAAAGTGTTGGAGCTCGCAGAAAGTCTGTTGGAATATTTTCAACTACGCTATCCAAGGGGCGGTCCTGGGGGGCGTAGCCATTGATGTCTGTTGGAATATTTTCGACTGTTACAAACATATCCAGAATATTAAAATCCAACAGACGCCATTGATGTCTGATGATGAAGAGACTCGTCGTTTCGCAAGAGAAACCCGTTGGTGAAAAGATGTCTATTCCCAATGGATGCGAAAACCCCTATAAATGGCATCTCCCATTACTCGTTGTAAACACATCGAAAAACCTTTTCGTTTTCTCTCTTAAACAAAGCATCATCGAAACATTATTTCACATGTGTTCTTGATTGGATCAAGGGGTACAAACCTTGAATTCAATTTCATTGTAGGGGCTTTCATTGTATCCTGAAGGCATTATTTCACATACCTGTTGTAATCGCCAATTTATTGGGAGGGTAGAGATAATTGTCTAAAAGAAATCGTATGAGCATTGAAAGCTTTTGAGTACAACAATTTCTTTGTGTTTATTTCATCCTCTATTTGAACCCATTTTCCAATAATGTCGATGGTTAACTTATGGGTCATTGAATGAACTCGAGTTGGAGTATGCGAGATGAATAGAAGCCGTGTTCATTGACTTTTGAGAAGAACTCGAGTTCGACTGGCAGAGAAGTTGATGTTGTGGTAATCGAGTTGAAGTTATGACGCTGGTACTTGATGGCAGCAATGACGAGAACAAAGAGATGAACTGTTGTGGCTACTGGTGTTGTTGGAAGTGAGGGGTATGCTCGAGTTTGAAGAATGGATGTTAGAAGGTGCAATTGGTCATCGGACTGAAGGAGAAGAACGGCTCGAGTCTGTAATGAGACGATAATGGAGTTGATCTTAGCTTGCTGCAATACTCGGCAGTAGATGAACAGATGATGGACGTGAGTATGGAAGCTTATGCCGGTGATTGCAGTCAGAAGAGAATGAACAAGAGTCGTGGTCTCGTTAAGAAGCTCGAAAGTTAAGATATCCAAGGATGTGAAATATGGAAGTGATTAGCTGCCATTGGCAGTGACAAGATGAAGCTGACTGTACATGCTGCCAGCGAAAAGAGATGGTGATTGGCGTGGCTTAGTAACAGGGAAGTACGTTGCTGCCATTGGCGCTTGATTCAAGCATGGCAGATGGAGCTCGGGTGATGGAAGAGAACGATAATGGCGTAAATAGCATCCAAGCTCGAGAGATGACGGAGTTCGAGTAGAGTTGAGTGCCGGCAAATTGAGAAGGAAACAAAGAATGAGGTTGTTGCCATTGTTGATCACAGCAACGTGATGATGATCAGTTGCAAACGAGATGGAGGTGTCAATGGAAGGCAGTAGGGCTGCAATCAATGTTTGATGAGTGCCAAATAGTGCATATTTATACACCTTTTTATTGGCATTTTACTCATCTTTTGTGCTTAGAAATCAGATATTATCCCATATTCTGTATTTTCCTTGTTTTCAAGAATAAATATTTGTATTAATTAATTTTGTGTTTTTAGGCAATAAATAAAGTTCTGAGAAACCGAGGAGCCAAAGAGCGAAGAATTGAGTCGAGCATCCATGGAGCGTAAAGCCTAAGCTCACAAGGCGCAATGTTGCAACGCAACAAGTAGCAACTCATCTACAAGACATGGGCTGTAGCTACCCGCGACCCGATCCGAACCCATCCACTATGAGCCGTTGAGATTTCTATCTCCTCATCCATCTGGTCAGCCGCCTCCACGCGCATCGAGATTCGTCCGCTCCCGTGCAACACCAAATCTACCCAATACTTCCTCGGCCCGCTCGTATCGCACCAGCTTCATCCAACGCCGCCGAGGCCTTCTCCATCAATCTTCGATGCACCCGCTCAACACCGAATCACCCATAACCCTATACCCTATTCGATCAACTCATTTCTCCTTCATTCTTTCTCTTTCTTCCTTCTCCCTCACCGCGACAGAAAGCGTAGCTCGCCTCCCATACCCCCTTCTCCATCTCCACCACCACTTCACCAACTCCATCATCACCTCTCCCGACACAACAACAACCCCAACAGCTCGCATCACGTCTCTAGGTTTAGTTTTCTCTCACTTAGCTTCTACCCTAGAAGCTAACTTAGAGAAAACTAAAACTAGGGTTTCACCAACTGTGGAAGCATGGAGCGATTGACAGAAGAGAGAGTGGGTTGAGCGACGTGGGTGAGAATGTTTTGATTTTAATTTCTATTTTAAAAGTAAATTAGGGTTTAAAGTTTTGGGTATTCTTGCATGTATAAATAGAAGGGATAGAAGCTGTTTTTGGGTTCATGCCTGGATTAGCCAGAGCAGCATTCAGATTTAATTTTGTGTTCTTTGTTACTTTATTATGTTCTAAATATAAGTGTTAGGGTTTGAGATGAAGCCCTAGTTTCTCTGTTTAATCATGTGATTATATTTCTCTTGAATGTTTAATTTGTTCTAGGATAGAATTAATCTTAGCATATCAACACATTGCTCTCACAGTGCATGTCAATGCCATGGATGCACTGTAGTTAGAATACCCCTGTGATGATGATGCTGCAACTCAACTTAATTAGATCATTATCAATCCTCGATTAGTTGTACTCTAAACAGACATGTAATACTGGGAAAGATACCGTAGTTGTGATTGAATCATCCATTGGTGAAACACCTTAGGTAAGTGGTAGACTTGACACTCTCCCTTATCCGATTACAAGGACAAGAGTAATGTAATTAGCTAAAGACACAAAGTGGAAGTTAGTGGCTGATTTGAAGACTCTAGCATCCCTTTATCACTAATCTTTTACCTTAGTTTAGGTTCACTTCATTTCATCTTAGCCGTATCAAAAACAAACCCCTGTTGTCACATTGCCACTCTTGAAATCAGTTTAGGAAGCCATAAGATCACTTTAAGCACACCCATTTCTCTGTGGGATCGACCCGTACTTGCCGCGTCTCCGATAAATGCCGTGCACTTGCGGTATAACATGTAGGCACATAAATCTAAACCCTTTCTCAGGCCTACCAATGTTGAGAAGAAAGCAAGTCTTTGCTCGATCCCACGGAGATGGAGTTTCACCAAACTCGGGTGATTATAAAACTCACGGAGGCATGAGTATCCGAGAATTGATCGCCGGGAAAACCAAAATCCAGGTAAAAATAATTCTCACGGACAGAGAAGTGTCCGTGGAACGACTGTGTCGAGAAATGAAATCCAGGGAAATATATTTTTCACGGACAGCCTGTATACTTGAGTTACAGAAATTCACGGACAGCCTGGTATACTTGAGTTACTGAAATTCACGGAATGAGTAGTGTCCGTGAAAGTATAGTGAGTTGTTTGGTGTGTTTTTGGCAAGTTTGGCAACCTTTCGCCTCGGAATTTAGCGCACGGGTACGACAACAACTTGGATACCTATGTAAGAGAACTTAATATTTTTGAAGGGGATCATATAATCTATTATCAAGGTTTGGAGAGAAGAACTCAAGAGAAGAAAAGATAGGTTTTTGGAGCGTTCTTCATTACCGTAACTATTTCTTTTCCATTTTATCATATGAAACTCATGGGTTTTGTTAATCCCATGAGTAGCTAAACTTCTTAGTGATTGGGGATGAATTCTAAGTTCTAGACATGATTTGAGTTATTATATAAATCTATTTTGAAGTTCTTCACATGATTATTGATTGTTTATACTAATTAGAATTTTTATGATTGATTGATAGATTGTTTAGGTGGCCAATCGAATTAATTTGTTGATTCAATCAAATGCTAGTATTGAGTTAGGAGATAAGTAATAGTCGAATAATTCATATAAAAGTAGAGAACACAAGACCTTGCAGAGGGATTATGTATAGCGATTGTGTGTATAAATAGCACTAGAAAGTGGACCTTGAGATAAGATCTAACTACTAGGATCAATCTATAATTCACAAAAGATAAAGAATTTGGACAAATTACACCTTGAGTGAGCTACTACTAGGTGGTTTCGAAGAATAGAATCTGGTATTGGAGAGCTTCCGTATCCAGTGATTTAAGGAGTTTAGGGGATATCACTTGAGCTAGTCATATTCCACGGTTGGTAATAATTTGTGATTAATTGTATTAATGGATGAATATAATAACTTGTCGACGGTTTAGTAACGAAGAAGGATTCCCTGATCATATTTCTCTCCATTGCTTGCAACTTAATTATTTTCAATTGCTTTGTTATTCACTTTAATTCAAAAACAAACCCCTATTGTGACACTTTTTGACAACTAAATCTCCCTGCTCTTCGTGGGAACGAACTTGACTTCCATTATATTATTTTTAATTGAATGGAAATAAGATATTAATTTGATTGCACCTACGACACGCAATAGCCTACTTAAGTATGCACTGTTTGCATACTTGAGTGGTTAAAGTTCTAAAATCGGTTTGTTCACGAACTAATACATTTATATATATTAAGGAATGCATTATTTGCAAACCGTGGCTATAATGTTCAGAATTGATTCGAGTGAAGCAAACCGATTTTGCTTCAATTGTTTTCTTGTATACTTCTATGAGAATATAGCAATTGAACAACTCTTTAACTAGTTTCATTTGAGTCATTTGAACTAGTTATGGTTAAGATGAATAAGGTTGATATGAGAGTGTTCATATAGCTAACCTCGGTTAACTAATGTTGAGCCAACATGGTGTACACGTTTAGGTGCGGTTACTTAAACCTAAATGAAGGTACATTTCATTTGTGTATAACAAGCTAAGTTCGATCTAACGGTTGAAAGATATTAGCTTGAATCTAATCGAGTTTTCATCTACGGTGAATATTGAATGCTTTTTTAGCAAGGTAACTTAGATTGCAAACCTCGATTTGAAAACTATATAAAGGAGAACTCTAGCAATCGGAAACCTAATCCCACACCTCTTGTGTGATATTAGTTGCATAAGCTAGAGTCGATTCTCCTTTAACCTTAGGTTTTTCACGAAACCATGTAGGTTAACCACTTGAAGACTTCATTGGGATTGTGAAGCTGGACTCCAACTATTTTCTCGATAATTACGTGTTCGATCTTACTTCTACTATCGTGATTGAGTATTATCTTTGCTAAGATTTGCTTGAGATTTATATCCGATAGGTAAGATTAAAAGTAGTCACTAACATCTTCATCTAATCGTTTGTGATTCCACAATATCTTTTTTCGCTACCATACGATTAAGATTATTGTGAGGTGATTGATAATACTGGGCTGCTCTTTGGGAATATAAGTCCTAAGTTATCAATTGGTTCATGTTCATCTTGATTTATCAAAAGACTAACAAAACTCAAAGGTATTTCCAGGAGAAAGATTTATCTTACAATAGATTTTTCTCGTGTGAGACAGATTTGTTTATCAAGTCTTCGACTTTGGGTCGTAGAACTCTTGGTTGTGGGTGAGATCAGCTAAGGGAATCAAGTGCGTAGTATCCCACCGGATCGAGACGTAAGGAGCGCAACCTACCTTGTGAAATGCGGGGTCTAACAACCACACTCAACAATTTGTTTGGCAATCTGAGAGGACTTACTCCAATACACTTTCTAGAGAATTAACTAGACAGTCAGACTCAATCTAGAATAAAGTGTGTCAAAGAGTTTTAATATCTCTAACTCTTAATTCAATCCGCAATCAGCAAATAAAAATCAGCGAGCCCAATTGAATATAAGAGGAATAACCTGAACGGTACCAAAGACCAATGTTCAAGTGTCAATCAATGTAAATCAACAACCCAAGGTTGGATATTCTAATTGATTAATCTTAACGCACAACCTGTGATATTTCAATTATATAACAAAATATAATGCGGAAAAGAAATAAATACGTATACACGAGAATTTGTTAACGAGAAACCGCAAATGCGTAAAACCCCTGGGCCTAGTCCATATTGAACACCACACTGTATTAAGCCGCTACAAGCACTAGCATACTATCAATTAACTTTGGACTGGACTGTAGTTGAACCCTAATCAATCTCACACTGATTCAAGGTACAAATTGCGCTCCACGTCTCTCGATCCCAACAGATACTACGCACTTGTTTCCCTTAGTTGATCTCACCCACAACCAAGAGTTGGTATGACCCAAAGTCGAAGACTTGATAGAAAAAATCAACTTCACAAAGAAAAAATCAATCGCATACTTACCCATTGCCGATTATACGTGAACTTCCGCCGCATGCTGCATGTGTACACATACTTACCTGCCTCCTACAACCTTTTTTGTATACACACAAGTATGCATACTTTAGGTTCCCAGTTTTGGACTTATACACTAATGTGCGTGTAGCGCCCCCAAAGCTAGCAACTGACTAATCTAAGAGATTAACTAAATAAAGAGGCGCTAAGAATCTAAATCATATACTTCAGCATTCAGTTAAGAAATCTACTACAAAACTTAGCCCAAAAACTAGCCCCGCTCTGAAATTTATATATACAAGAACCCCTCTCAAATGATACATACACAATAGTGAATTGATTTACAAATAAAATATACAACATAATAAACATAGCCACCGTTAACTCAACTAATGACTCAACTCCTCGAAGCTTCCGCCGCGTAACTCTGATCTGACTCTGAAACTAGAAGTGGGAATGGGTGAGCACATCATCCCTAAAAGGGGTGCCCAGTAGAAATAACATTTAACTTTCAAGTAATTATTGACATGATTTGAAAAACGATACATGTTTTCCCAAACACTAAAAGACAACCAATTCACAGAGATAAACAAACATGTATATGTAACTAACTCCTTCTTCAAACAAGGTATGATATTGAGTATCGACCACCTTACACACCCTATTAGTTTATATTAGTGTCGACCAATTCCTTCCACACCTAATAGATAATACTGATGTCGACCAATTCCTTCCACATCTAAATAATATTGGTGTCGACTAATTCCTTACACACCAAATAGCATAAATCGGTGTCGACTCAATTCCTTACACACCGATAACATATATTTTTCGAAAGTAACTAGATATGAATGAAGTAGCGTATCCTATATACCACGATGGAAATTCTTATTTCCCAAATAATTCATAAGATAAACAAAGCATTACAATTGCTTAATTAAACAATGCATGAAATACACAATCGTGCAATGCATGAATTTATTAAACATAAACTTTTGTAAACGAAAAACAACAATAATCACAAAAGAGTTAAATGTAAATTCCCACCTCTTTTGATGACAAGCCACGCCTACCTCGAGATCCACGATACACTCGGTTCATCCTTTGATTCGATTGTTGTTAATAACTAATCTGTTAATCACACAAGAACTCTAAGAATCTAGTCAAATGGCTCACACAAGAATCATACAATTCTATCTAATGGTTCTAAGCCCATTTATGGTTATACACATTTCATTCTCTATCTTTAGCATAGCTAAGGTTTACTAATTCAATTGAATTGGTTTCTATAGTCCATTAGCTAAATCTTTACGAACACCTACAACTTGTAGAAGAATGCAAAGGCTAAATCGCACCATAACCGGTCCACTCCATCAAATAAGAATGATATCTCTAAGCCTAAGTTCACTAAACCAGCCCAACAACACAAGGCCCGACCTAACCGGGTCAATCTAACGGTCATTGACGGTCAAAGGGGTTAACTAACAAACCCACGTCCATTCAAGGTCAAGTATAGGGTAATCAAATCGGTCAAGGTCCACTGAGTCAACTCATGCAACAAATCGGGATCACCGAGTCAAAGACATGATTGACTCTATGATTGACTAAATCATCTAGAGTCGATACCTAACTAGGTCAAGGCACAAGGCCTAACCCTTTCATGTGCCGAGCCATTGCTCAGGCCAAAGAACACTAAGGCACAATAATGTGCAACACAACTCTTAACTATAATTTCAAATAACAATAAATTTATTTTAAACAAATATCTCAAATACAACACTCCACTAAGATTACCTGTGATGTAGGACATCCTACTCTATTTCCTATTATAGTTCTTCTTAGATTTTCCTATCATATTTCTTTATTTAGGATTTCCTAATCTAGTTCTAGTGTGTTTCCTAGTTTGGTTTGATTTCCAGGATAAGACCGCCCGATATAACTTGAGTTAGCACAACGCAAGTTACCTCTCTTCGAACTCAAGAACTGGGATGGAAAGTAAAAACGCCGCACAAACAAAGGAAGAAGATGATAAAAAAAATTGATTATCGCGTGTTTTGAAAAGAGAATTTCGAGTTGTATTTATAGGATGAAATACTTGCAAATCAATTTAGGTTTTGGTTTTCTTCAAAAACAAGTAAAACACGTAAAATGAATTTACCCATAAATAAAACTCTTAAGAAATAATTTTGGAATTAATTTCCTAAAGAAAAATTCGCCAAAAATAAATCCGTGTAGAAAAAGGAACTTGGTGCATGGCATACACGCATATCGCATGGGTAAAAATATGTATTTTTGCCCAACCTCTCCACCCACATTGTTTTACAACATATCCATAAGAATATTGTTATATAGTGGATCTCCTTCTCTATTATACCCAATGTGGGACTAAATAGAGATTCATTCACTCATAAAATGAGCAAGTATCCTTGGACCCATAGGTCACTAGATCAAACTACACCAAGACCAAAATATTTTTTTTGTTAAAACTCATTTTACTCCAAAAATCCCCCACATGAATGAAATCTCGGAAAACGAAAAAATCAGAGTAAGGAAAATACCGTTTAGGCAAAGGTGTCCATGAGGTCTTGAACCCTTTTACTTTGTGAGAAGTTCCTTAACTACTTGCTAAATAGTGAACCTAGTCTTGAACTGATAGCGTTTGGTGTAATTCACGACAACAACCACGCATGATATCCTCCCCGGCATTGCTAAGTTCGTGCCGTTTTGTCCAATTTGGCACCGGACATATCCTGTTTCTCGTAATGCTCTAGAGAATCGGCTCAATTCTCATAGGAAGCGGCCCCACTTCCACATTCGGATAGGTGAGTTCCATCAAGAGTGTTTACTTGCTACACCCCACTTCAATCTTAAATCGAAACTATGGAACTCATTAAGAATTATTTAAAAGTCATCCTCTACATGCAATCACACTATCACATCAACACCATAGGGAAGGCGGAGAATGAAATTCTCTGATAGTGTTTACCTTTACCTACCATAAATTAGTTGCCTCATTCGAAACCTTGATCTTGGAATCCCCAATCAGCAAGGTTGAGTATCCTTCATGGCAAGTTTAATTATTGAGCCTAAGCCCAATCCCCTCGATGCTTTACTAACTATATCTTTGGACAAACCTTTCACAAAGGTTTCGCGAGTCCATATTTAGAATCTTTGAAGCCTATATAAGAAGGCATAGGCATAGTAGAGATATACAATTCTACAACCAATATTATTATTTGATTAATATCAAACTTATCTTTTATTTTTATCTTTATTTTGTTATTACTTTTGTGAATCTATTGATCTCACTCTAGTTTCTACCTTTTATCGGATCGTTGATCCAAATCATACGCTTCCTATACGTCAAGTGGTATCAGAGCCACGGTTGAGATTCTCTATTTTTGAGTTTCTTGGCTTTGTTTCTATCCACGGTTAAGAGCCTTTATTGAGTGCCTTAATTTTCAAGTTCTTAGTTATGGAAAAGGAATTTCGTACTACTTTCATAGTAGATGGAATGATCATTGACTTTATTCTTGATTCATCAAGTCCGAAAATTATATATCCATTGGAGCAAAAATTACTTCAGGAAAAGGAATTATGCGCGAATGGGATTTATTTGGCGAAATCTTGATTTTAGCTTCCACGAAGGTGATTATTGCGATTTTGCTTATTGTGAACTATCTTCTAAGAATAATTGTCACGTGTTATTGGGAGAACCCTGGCTATCGAGTTTAGGCGTTGTGTATAATCAAAGTATGCATAGTTTTGATATTCGTCATGGTAATAATTGCTTCGTTTAGTGGGATTACATAAAAAAACACCACTACAACATAGCATTGAGCAAAAAGAGTCAGATTTTTGGAAAGAATTCGATGAGATTATTGCTCTTTTTAAAGAGAAACTTTTGGAAGACATTAGAACAAAATTCGATGAGATTATTTCACAAGTACCTATCTTATAAGAAGAAGAAAACAGCGACAATATAGAAAGTTCTAGTATCGTTGAAATCAAGCAGCCACAATCAGCTAATTTTTCTGTTCCAATCACTTCTGTTTCTATCCCTAAGGATGTGCATATTCAAGAGAAACCCGATATTTCCCTCAAGAATCCACCTCTAAGTTTTGAGATTGTTGATGTTTCTACTACTATTGATTTTGTTATGCCAAGGCTAAACTTTCATAACATCAGTTATTATATGAAGTTTTTGAATTTTACTGGTTTATGGCCTAAACAATTCAAGTTACATAAGCAGTCGAAATACATTGTTCGCTGGGATGGGCGCTCACAATATTTACTAAATTTAAGGACTATGTCTTTGAAGGATGGCGGGCAGGCTCATTATAAAACACTCAAGCGAGCATTCCAAGCCAAATCTTATCACCAAGTTGAAGGTTACTCATAGTTCGGAAGTAAAGATTAATGATCCGACACAAAGGAATTTTACCGGCAAGAAAGGGGTGCTAAACTATTTCATAAGGCAACTGCAATCATGGTTCTCCTCGATCATCCGTGATATTTCTGGCAAGGGTACATGAGATCTCCAATTTACTGCCAAAAGATACAGGTGACAATGTTGAATGTCTAGGCATCGACAATACGAGAAGAAAAATAATTAGAAAGAAAGAGTCGAATGATAACAATTTGATTAGGAGGAATAGGGATAAGAAAGGGTTCCAAGTAGCAGATGATAACACCTTTACTGACCGTCCCCCTCCATCAAAGGATTTCGTTGCTATGGAGGAGTATGGTTCTTTTTATTCATGCTTCTGGGATGTTTTAACTGTCTACCTCAGTAAGGATTTAAAATTTGTCGGTTCCGTGAACAAACTAACAAGTTAAACCCTCAGTTGGATACTTGCACTCGATCACTAATTCAGGTGCGCGTTTGAACTCTTTAAACTGGATGGTTAATTACAAACGTGAAGAAATTTCTTCAAGTATGCATGTTAAGGTGTATGAAATTCAAAATATATGCCAAGCAGCTTCTCCATGTTCTCCGCATTGTGTTCCCACCCCCCAGTGTGAGATTCCACGAAAATACCCTTGGGTTGTGCATATGCCTTCTATGCGTTTGTTGTGTGGATCCCTAGGGAGAAGAACAATGAAAAGAGACACTACTTTTCTATCCACTCCATGCTCAAGAACAACAATCACAACAAAAGAGTTATCTCAAGGATTCCAAATGATTTTAGCCGCAGATGCACATCTCGGAAATAAAATGTCAGTTTCGATTGAGTATATGTTCGATGTTATTATTTCTGTTGAGAATCAACAACACGTTGTTGTTCATTCTACAAGGCCATATAGGACTATTCGAGTGAGCACCCAATCTAAATCAACAGAGATTATTAACGGAATTCCAAGAAAGCCTCATTGGCTTGTACTTGTGCTATATAAAACCTTAAGGAGATGAAACCGAGTGGAAATGTTACTCATTCTACTTCATCCCCCGAGGACATCAATCATGGGAATAGTCTTTTCTAAAGAGGAAGAAGAGATACCGATGTTACTCGTCAGAACAAACCCACAACACGTTCATTAATCGATGCAAATCCTCCAAGAACCACGTCTTGGTGACTCAAGGATTGATCGCCAACCAATCAAGGTAGCTGATCTTAAGAGCCATATGATAGATGAACCAGTCGGCTTGTTCTCGAGACTACCGTTTTTAAAGTATTCCTTGAAAACATACCTTCTACCCATTGTTCATCGATCGACAATCGTATTAAAGGTACGCAATCCAAGTAATCCAATGATCATTATATTGAATTGGTTTAAGTATTTTTGTGATTTCTTGAGGTGAAAGAAATTCATCATGGTGTTCCTAACCAAGATTATGAGATTCCACGAAAACCTCCTTGGGTTATTCGTGTTGGTTTTCACAAGCTAAATCGAAGTTTTGCAGAATTCTAAGAATTACCTATTTATCTATTACGGAAGATTCCTGGAATGAGGTATCCATATCTAACACCATTAGTACTTCTGTTGTCTTGTCTCTTAAGTTGGTTTGTATGGCCTCGCGTAACGAGATATTATATGGAAAATTGGCAATATTGGTATACCAAATGTGCATGGGTACAAGTTCTATGTCAAGTGAGTACTGTATCCTGGAGTACATTTTCTTCACAAGCGATTAGATTTCTATTTCAACATATGACTCGAGTTTTCAGAGTTAAGGAAGAAATAACTGATTGTCTCTTAGATGCTTTGAGAGTTGCGAATCGTAATCTCTATCGTTTAATTCAAGAAGCAACCAATTGCTTAAACGTGTCTTATAAGAATCGAGACGTTATTATTAAAAATTTCTCAAGTGGACCAAAACGAAGAATGCTTCTATGGTGTATGGTGGGCGTCTTTATTTAATCTAAATCGTGTCCCAATCGGTTCGTTTATATGGTTGGAGATGCCGATCGTAAGATGGATATATGGGAATTGAAAAATTGATCGGGGATTGCTAAATTTCATACAAGGAACTGGTTCTACTGATGATGCGCATCTTTATGCACACTGGTTCTATCTTTGTCTTCGGTATAAATATGGTTCAAGGTTTCAAGAGAAGTTGGATTACTACCTCGTGGGGCAATCGACATCAACTATTGTGTCTTCATTTCTAGCAAGAGACTTTACCGCTAAGACATCTGTAGTTGCAGGATTTCCCACACTACACCCCTCATAATATTTTGTAGATCTAAATCTTATTAATCATCTAAATTTCAAATATAAGTGCTAGAAATTTAAATGGACACAAGGATTTTTTACATGGTTCGATCAATGTGATCTACATCCATGGTTCTTCACTATGATTGTTGAGGTTACATTAATATTACATTTACAATCTCCATTAATGGATATTTTGTAGAGCTCTAGATCTAGTTTTTGGGGAAAAAGATGATAAAGAAAATAAATCTCTCTCTAAAAATATCTCTCTCCAAAAATGTGTATCTCTCTCTCACCAAAAGTGTTCCCCCCTTTTCTCTCTCCTGCTCTCCCCTTTATATAGTGTTTACATAGTGGATGACAGCTCATGTACAACTAATATTTCCCTTAATTTCGATTTACTCTTGCACATCCTCGCGAGAGTATAAATGTTAAATCTCGCAAACACTCTAGTTTTCGCAAGATCTTCGCACTTTCCTCAAGTTTACGTTATCTTCATTTGTTATGTTATTTCTGAAATCACTTTGCGACGGTTTCGCGACGTTGTTAATGAAGATTCCACAAGTGTGTTGTTGTTGCGATATTTGGATCCTACATCTTGCCTCTTTTTTTCTTGAATATTGCTTGAAGAGCGATCTTTAAGAAAAAATCTGTTATTGTAGTAGTCTTTGATCTTTGTTGATGAAGGAACGAGCGAAAGAATACTTTGGACTTGAAAAGTACGTACTTGCCTCTATTCTTTTGCGAAGTTCCGAAGCTTTGCGAAAATAAGAAGTATTAACCCTCGAAGTATAAGAAGTATGAAGTATCCTTAAAGAAGTATAAGAAGTACTCAATCCTCGAAATATATAAAAAGTATTGCGAATCCCTCATGCGAAACTCTCGCTCCATGTTCTTTGCCTCATGCTATGCTCTATTCTTTTGCGAAGTTCCGAAACTTTTCGAAGTGAATAAGAAGTATTAATCCTTGAAGTATAAGAAGTATTGCCTCTGTTCATGCGAAGTTATTATTCCATTTTTGGTGAGGATTCTTGTTGTTCATTGGTGAATATCTTCTTTGGAAGTGATTCTTGCCGAGAAGATAAAGAACATAAAATGTTTTCTTGGTAATCCATAGTTGCCTCTGTTCTTTATCTTTGAAGGTAGAATCTTTGAGAAAATGTTGAATGAACGAGTTGTGTCTTCATTCTCATTTTGCCTCTGCCTCATGCTTCGTGCTCATGCGATAGTATAATCTCTTCAAGTTGCTTATAATTTTGCGAAATAACCACATTTTGCAAAATAATCACATTCTGAGAAATTCCGACTCATTCTGCGAAATGAAGAATACTTCTGCGAAATTATGAATACCTCTGCGAGATTATGAATACCTTTGCGAAATTCTGAATAATATCTTGAGAGATTCTATATAATATTGCTGAGAGATTCTGAATAACACTCTTGAGAGATTCTAAATAGTTCTGCTGATAGATTCTGGATAATTCTATAAAATTTTGTAAAATACTTGTGCGAGTGTAATGCTTATGTAATGATTATGTTATGAAATGTGTATGCGATGTTTATGCCATGAAATGCTTATGCAACGCTTCATGATGCGAATATGATGCTTGTATGATGATAATGATTATCTATTGCAATGTATAGCTAATATTTGTGTTACTTAGCTCATTTTGCCGCTCTAAAATTGATATAGCTTTAAATTGCTTCCATTCTTCATTTCTCTAGTTTTGTCTTTAGTATATGCATTCTTCTTCGCGTATTTGTTGTTCCTCGCAAGTTCTTTTGCTTGTGCTTCATTTTTTTCTTATTCCTGCACTATTAGTATCGCATAATAATGTGATCATAATATCAAGTGTGTGGAATTTGCATTGCCTCAGTCTCATTATCATGTACATGTTTGCGAGTGTATCATTTAATTATTCTCTCAAGCTCGCAAGCTTATCATGTAATCTTTTTGCGATGAAAGATCTTTGTTACGTACATTCAAACTATTTATGTTGAATTTTGTCATTGCGACAAGATCGCAGGACGTCTTTACATCTTCATGTAATGACCCAATGATCTTGCCTTATCATTTCTCTTGTGTGGTCTTATTTTGCCTTCCTAGTTAAAGGTCTTATTTTGCCACCCCTCGTTGCGACAAAATCGCAGGACGTCTTTATATTTTCATGTAATGACCCATTGACCTTGTCTTATCATTTCTTAAGTATTTTTTCCTCTCAGGATATTTTATTTGCGACAATATGACATGCCTAAATATTTTTGCGAACATAAAGCCCCATGACATTGCCGTCTTGCGACGAAATCGCAGGACGTTTTTACACTTTCATGTAAAGACCCATTGATCTCGCCTTATCCTCGCGTTAGTATTATTGCCTCTTCAGATCATCGTACAAATATGATTAAATTTTCTTGCGAAAATAAAGCCTCATGACATTTGCGTCTTAAGACACTTATCAGCTCCCTAATGGAGGGTGCCGCCTTATCTTCTCCCCGGTTGCCCCTTCAAGGAGGCGACATCGGCCATACAAGATTAGCTCCTCCCATCCTGGTCTTAACAACAACTAGCTTGTTTTCGCAGCCTCTCTTATCCCTTATACCTATAGGGCTTATGGTTACGAGGCCGCACCCTAAGTGGAGTTTTCTTCGGCCGAGTGCAAAGATATACCAAGACTTGCCAAGAATGGCCGAGACACTTCAAATGCCCTGCACTCTTGGCTCAACCGTGTACCTCGGCGCCTTGAGCATACACTCGACTCCTTGGAAGAGACCCTCAAGGCCCAACCAGGGTATAACCTTATATATATAGTTGGAAATCCAAGGTATCTCTCCTAGGATAGGCTTTCATGGGCCCCAAATCTCCATGACTCAGTTCCGATGCGGTGTAACCTTATCCCGAGCCATGTCAAGAGATACCCCTTATATGACGCACTTTAGGTCTTACATTTGCCTCTTACGAAATATCATTCGCGAACTAGGTGTACGCTATAAAGGTTCGTCCAATTCACTCACTCAATCATTTTTGTCAATTCATTCAATCATTCATTTTTGATTATCTCTTTTCATTATCTTTGCGAATTTATCGCATTTCCATTATCTCTGCGGTTATCGCATGTCTTCATTCTTTCATTCATCCTTTCATTCATTCCTTCATTTCTACATTTCTTTCATTCATTCTCATAATATCATATCATTTGAAGTAAAGTAAATATTCAAGAGAAATATATAAATTAATCATGAGATTTTTCTAATCTTTGAAATCTTTAAGATCTTTGTAATTTAGAAATCTTAGAAATCTTTATAATTCTTTATAATTTTGAAATCTTTGAAATCTTTAAGATCTTTGAAGTCTTTATGATCTTGAAATCTTAGTAATTTTTGTAATCTTGCGATCGTATCGCGTTTTGTAAATCAAATCAAAAATCTTTTATTTTTTGTAGAAGTAAAATGTTCAAGGAAAGTGGTACTTAGCTTTTGTGGTTTGCTGTTGTTGTTGTCTCTTGCGAAGTATATGATTTGCTTGCGAAACTAGCATCCTTGAAATGTAGAAACGTCGCACAAAATATAATTATCTCGCAAAAAAAGAAGTGTGAGAAATGAGATTTGAACCCTTGATCTGCCTCTTGCATATTCTCGCACCATACCAATTGTTCTAACCCTCTCTTGCGAAATTAATTTGCGAGATTATCATCAACTTTCTTCTTTGCAAAATAGGCAAATTCCGTGTGAAATTTCGCATAACAAAAATAAATGTGCGGGAGGAAGAATTGACCTCGCGACCTTCCTCGCTTGCATTCATGCCTCCCGACCAACCGTGCTAGCCCCGCCTCGCAAAGTGTTTCGCGAAATAATCACTTACTTTCTTCTTGCGAGATATTGTTGCGAAAAATCCATGCGAAAAATACACGTTCGTTGAGATTTGAACTCGCGACCATGAACTCATTAATTTCGCAGGTGACCAACTGTACTGCCTCTTGCTTGCGAGATAATGAAATAACCTTGCGAGATTATCCATTTTTCCCCTCTTTGCGGAGCAAAAAATTCTTTGCGAGGAAGAAGATTCAAACCCGCGACCTTAAGCTCCTCATGTTCGCTCGTGACCAATTGTGCTATCCCTCTTGTGCGAAAGGATCGCAGAATGCTAATACATGATTTACATTCACCCTTTGATACTCAAGGAAAAAGTTGACAAAAATTCTATGCGAAGGGGAAGACTCGAACCCGCGACCTTATGTTTATACTCTTCGCGTGATCAATTGTGCTAGTTGCTGTTTGTGTAAGAAACACATATTGTCACTCTATTATTCTTCCTTTCTTTTCAGCAGTTCCAAAAAGTGTGAAAAATATTGAGCTTTGCGAGAATTGATCACGCGAGCTCTAACCCATACTCCTAATCCCTGACCATATGTGCCGCTTACATTTGAAAGCAAGCTATATTGCTATCTTCTTATTATTATCTTCTCCCTTAATGGCCTAGTAAAAAATATGTTGAAAATAAAGAGTGAGGTGAGGTTCGATCTCGCAACTCCAATCTCTTTCAATATTCCCTTAACCATCCTGGGCTACTTCTCGCTTAAGGAAACACACAATGCTATAGCTTTATTCCATTTTTTCCCCTCTAGGTCAGAAAAATGTGAAAAAATATGACTTGTGGCGAGATTTGATCTTGCGACATCAAGCTTCTTCGCTCCAACTCAAACCATCTCGTGCGAGTTTTGTTTTTGTGATAAAATCACAACGTTTTGTTCTTATCCTTTTCTTCGTTCTTCCTTTATTTCCTTCAACAATTTGCCTTTTTCTTTTTCTCCCGAATATGAAATCTTCCATTAAAAAATTAGCTTTCTTCCTTGAATTTCATCACAAAGAACCTATTTTTTTCTCTTCCTCTCTTCATGTCTTTGAATTGTTGACGGTGTTTTCTCCCGAAAGTGTGATTTTTCCACAAAATTTCCATTTTTGCTCCTGAAACTTTAAGATCTAGAAATAAATATGAACAATAACTAATTTTCATGGAAATTTTTTGATCTAATAAGTTACAGGAAGGACAAAATTACTCTCTCCCTGTTTCTAGCGCATATGTAGTTGCAGGATTTCCCACACTACACCCCTCATAATATTTTGTAGATCTAAATCTTATTAATCATCTAAATTTCAAATATAAGTGCTAGAAATTTAAATGGACACAAGGATTTTTTACATGGTTCGATCAATGTGATCTACATCCATGGTTCTTCACTATGATTGTTGAGGTTACATTAATATTACATTTACAATCTCCATTAATGGATATTTTGTAGAGCTCTAGATCTAGTTTTTGGGGAAGAAGATGATAAAGAAAATAAATCTCTCTCTAAAAATATCTCTCTCCAAAAATGTGTATCTCTCTCTCACCAAAAGTGTTCCCCCTTTTCTCTCTCCTGCTCTCCCCTTTATATAGTGTTTACATAGTGGATGACAGACTCATGTACAACTAATATTTCCCTTAATTTGATTTACCTCGCGACATCCTCGCGAGAGTATAAATGTTAAATCTCGCAAACACTCTAGTTTTCGCAAGATCTTCGCACTTTCCTCAAGTTTACGTTATCTTCATTTGTTATGTTATTTCCCAAATCACTTTGCGACGGTTTCGCGACGTTGTTAATGAAGATTCCGCCAAGTGTGTTGTTGTTGCGATATTTGGATCCTACAACATCCCTAGAAAATAGGCAGAAAAGTTCTCATACGAATGGATTTGATAAGATTATGTTTCTCAACATATGCATTTCCAATGCTCGCTTATCGGAGTTTCTACAAGCTAGTGATGTGGAGAATCTAATAAATGATGATCTTCGTCATCGCTTCCTACCATATGATCCTGGGAAAAGATGCTTGTGCTATTATGGCGAACTCAAGGTATCCGATTGATGACCGAGTATACAAGTGGACTTTATTCGAGAGATTGTTTAAGCTTATGGTCCGAATACAAGCATAAATATCATCAAACTAGTAAGGGGAAAGGTTGTTTCAAATGTGGTACGATCTTAATCACATTCCCAAAGATTGCATCAAGGGCCTGAGATATAAAGCACATGGAAGCAAAGATTCGAAAAGTGATGAAATTAGGCATGAAGATCTTCTTCATTGTTTTCAACCTTATGACCTAGCGGTGAAGGTGTTTATCTTTTTGTACCGAACTCATGGTATCCGGTAGATGTTGAGTTGAACTCATGCTCTTCGTTGTCGTTTAGGATAATGTTGAGTTGAAATCATGGTCTTCGGCGTCATTTCCGATCATATGACCATGGCAAGGACGTTTTGTCTCGCTACAATGAACTCTTGGTCGAGTTCTTTTCAAGAAGGGGGCTCCATGTGACATCCTACTATATTTCCTATTATAGTTCTTCTTAGAATTTCCTATCATATTTCTTTATTTAGGATTTCCTTTTCTAGTTATAGTGTGTTTCCTAGTTTGGTTTGATTTCCTTTTCTAGTCCATATTTAATCTTTGAAGCCTATATAAGAAGGCATAAGCATAGTAGATATACAATTCTACAACCAATATTATTATTTGATTAATATCAAACTTATCTTTTATTTTTATCTTTTATTTTGTTATTAATTTTGTGAATCTATTGATCTCACTAGTTTCTACCTTTTATCGGATCTTTGATCCAAATCATACGTTCGCTAATAACCTCTAATAGTAGTTGCAAGCTTCCACCGAATAGGTTCAACTCAACATTATCATCTAATCTCTATTCCTAAAACTCAGTCCCATAATATCTCATTCCACTTCTTTAGTCAAAACCTCTGTGACTTCTCTACAACTCAACTCTTCCTTGAAACAAAATCTAAGTTCCTGCAACACAGCCCAACAAAGAAGACAATCTAACTCTACTTCAACACTTTCTTCTTCCATTTCAGCAATAATTGACCAGTTCAACAACACTAACACATATCTAAATCCAATCTCTATTATCTTAATTCCGCCAACACAAACAACTCCAATGCAAAGCCTTGTATCTTATAAACCACCACCACCAGAGTTGCATCTCAACATCATCAACTCAACCCATTCAAACAAACAACACCATCAGTTCACTCTATCTTTATCTAAACTACAACCACGGCTCATACCACACACATACCACCACAAAGAATTCAACCATTCCATGCAGGGTTGTTGTTCACAATTCAACAACATCTTCATATCCACAATTACAGTACCATAATCTCAGCTTAACATCCTCATCAACATCCATAACTCATAATTCATTAAATGAAATCAAAAAGATTTACAGAGGTTAAGAAATAAATTACCTCAAAAGATTCTCTCCACCAATTGAAATCAACCAATTCTTTAGACTGATTCAACTCAACACATCACCATCTAACCTTCCATAGTTCATCACAACCACCCCCGAATCTTCACTCCAATAGAATGAAAACCCTAACTATCAATTTTAATCAATTCTTCAACTTAACTCTTAATTCATGTCAAACTCACCTTCAATCAAACGATCTAAATTCTCAATTCCACTTTCCTTGACTTTTCATACAACCCTAATTCCTTAATTATTCACCGAATAACTCCAAAACATCAATTTCACTTCAACCTCCTTTTGTTCCACATTTAACAACCTCTAAGTACACTAATTGATTCCATAAACTCACAATCAAAACCCTAGATTGTTTCATTCAAACCCTAATAATATAATTCATCACCAAAACAACTTTAAATCTTCAATTAAACAGCAACCCGTTGTTCTACATCTATCCACCCTCAATATTCTCATCAATTTCTCGAAACTCGAGAATCGAATCCATAAACCTAATTTTAATTAATTGCAAGAAACTCAATCTTCTTCTTCCTGCCCAAACAACTACATCAACATCACCACGATCATCTCTTAATATTTCCATATCCAATAATGGTTAAGTGTTCTAAACTCTTATTTCAATCATTGAAACTTTCTTAGAGGATGAAAATAGTCGTTTTCACATACTATTAGCATCAAAGCAATTTTCAAGTTATTGAAATAATCATAACGAAACATTCCAAGTCTACACCAAATGATTGTATCACACAAACCATGTAAGATGTTACTCGGAAATTTTCACATGATCATCTTTTGACTTGCGTCAAGAATATAAGATGAACTTGGTCGAAGAGAAAGCTTGCCAACACATATTCCGAGAAATATGTAAGCGAGTTAAACTCAGCTCGAAATCTCAAATGTGTAAAATAGAAAACTATATCGTAACACGACTTATGTCTCGATATATGAGATAGAGTATAAATAGAATTTCCAAGTGATAAATGAGTTTCAGTTTCCACGTACCTTTTGTCGATGAAGTTCCACAAGCTCTCCTTAGTAGTTCTTCATCTTCAAATGATGAACGTCATGAAGTCTAAGCCTCAACTACACAATCTATGTCTTAGTCCGAGATATCTATAAGTATATTAGAAATAAAGACTTATAGTTTTGATCACTAACATTGACAAACATGCTTGAGATAGCAACGCATGCGTGTTCGACCGAGCAGTGCTCTAACAATCTCCCCTTTTGTCAATTTTAGTGAAAAAACTAATACATATGGATTACAAAATAAATAAAAAACTTTGTAGCTTCTCATCCAAATGCTTGATCTCCTTGGCATCTTCAACATGACTCGAAATCTTCGTCACTTCCAAGTACTCCATGATTCTAAACGTGTTCAACTCAGCATCATAGTTGTTGAAGATCCGTAGCGATAAAAATGAGAAAACAATTGATCTCAATCATTGTTATACAGTGTCATAGTATTATTACACAACATCAAAGTTCAATTGTATCACAACTTTGACAACAATATTATGGTGATGTGTATCACTCCCCCTTAGTCAATACTTCATCTCGACATGAAACCCACTCCCCATTACATAATGATCCGTAAACCATATGTATTTGTAGTATGAAACTACACATTAATTCTCCCCCTTTTGTCAATATAAATTGGCAAAGGTACGAAAACTAGTGGGATCCTCATGAAATTTTCATAGAGATACTTCATGAACAAAAGAGAATAACATACCAACTTATTTAGATGCAATCATATAGCCGAAGCTAAATGCATTCATCAAGGAGTTTATAAAGATACAAGATAACCCCTACAATATTCCACAGCCGCACTCCCCACAAAGATTTGGCAATTAAGCACAAGTTCAAAAAGAACTCTCCCCCATAAAATGTCATTCCCGAAAGAACATCAAGAGCGACCTTACTTTTACGAGAAAAGAAGGATTTTCTTTGGACATAATCAAATCACATGAGAATCATGAATTTGTATCCAAAAATCACAATTGAATTAGCCACAAAAATGATCAATTCAATTGGCCATGCTCATCATAAGAGAACTTACGGAGCAACACAGTATATGCACAAATACGTGGATCAGGGAAAGACCAATACTGCGAAATAAACAAAGATTCATTCTATTTTTCATCACTATTTGCACAATGACATATAATAGATTTAATCTTCGTAAACAAAAGTTCATCCTTTCTTCCATCAATAATGACATAAAAGGCTTAACTTTTGTAGTCAAAAGTTCATTCTATCTTTTATCAGTACTTTCATATCGACATATAATAGAGATAACTTTTGAAAAAATCATCTGTACTTCTTAAGGATCCCCATATTTAGCAATTTAATTGAAATATAAAATCATTCAAGGCTAAAATATCATAAGAGTTATTACAATCATCA
This sequence comes from Papaver armeniacum, assembly GCA_023531295.1. NCBI lineage: Eukaryota > Viridiplantae > Streptophyta > Magnoliopsida > Ranunculales > Papaveraceae > Papaver > Papaver armeniacum. The sequence goes on along the minus strand of JAJJWW010013137.1, from coordinate 156,340 downwards.
GAATAACAGTTTTAACATGATCAACATAAGAAGTTTATCAGACAAAATAACTGAAACATCAGAGCAGAGATAAATCACTTCTTCCATAATGATCTCTAGGAATTTCATAAAACTTCTCGATTAAATCTGGATGTTCAACTTCAGCATACTCCAATTGCTCTTTCATGCAATCAAGTTCATCTTGAAGGCTCACAAGTTCACAGTTTACAGCTACAGAAGTACTTGCTGGGGTACTGGTTGAAGATTGCTCCATCTTTTTGATGCTTGATTTAGTCAAAACTTTTGGACCACCACTCTGAACCAAAAGGAGTGATGTTAAAGTGATTGCAAATCCTTGAGATGAGGCAAGGAAAGCCTGGAGTTTTCTTTGAAGTCTGTTTCACACTTATCATCTGGTTAACGATAAGTCCACAGAAATCAATGTCTCTCTCTTCAACAATATAACAGATCAATTCAACAAGAGATCTAGTCCATAAATTGTTGTCAATAGTGCTTGGCATCATATTGGCCACAATAAGTTTTGCAGCAGCTTTGAGAAACAACCCAGCACCACCAACATAAATCTTGCCATCTCTCCGAGAGACATCTCTATTAAAGAGACGGTTTGACATCACTTGAGGAGTCAATCTTTCATTCTCAGGAGGAGGAAATCGAACACTCCCAACATGAGTTAGGTCTAACAGGTAAATAATAACATGACGAACCACCGTAAAAGAAGTACCTCCAACCATAGTTTTGAACATGCAATTGGCTGGGTCTGGATCATGAATATTGGCATAAAACTGTGCAGTCATCTCAATTCGAGCAGTTCCTAAAGGTTTATGAATGATGCCCAGAGTGATTTTTGAAAAAATCAGTTAAACCTTGTTCCTCAACCTCTGACTCATTATAGTATTTTTCAAAGATTGGTTGTTTGTTCTTATACTCCAAATAGAGAACTCGAGCCGCTAGGTTGACAAACCTAGCACGTATACTAGGATAAAAGAATGACTCATCCCTATTTTGACCTATTGAGTTTTCACCCTGACTAGTTCGCCTCCTATGTGCCATAGTTGCAAAGGAAGAGAAGGGAAAGAAAAAACTTACTCGGGTACTCAAACGGCTGCACTGGAACAGGTTACAATCGTTCTTGAGATTTTTAGAACAAGGTTTTCGATTGAGTACACGTACTGATGCAAATGGTACACTACCAAAACTGTAATGAAACAAGAAACAAGCGCCTGATAGGTGTTGTAAAACACCGTAATATCTATCTATTGTTTATGCTTTCTTTGCGAGTTTTCTTGTAAATTATGTATTTTATGTTTGCTTTTGAGTTATTAGGTGCTTTGGAGTCATTCAAGCAAAAGAAGAAGAAATAGGAGCGCAAAGCGCAAAGCATCATTCCAAGAGGAATTGCTAATGGGAGCTAGACCAAGGATAAGGAGCTGCTGTGGGAATCACTAATGGGAAGCCAAATTGTTTCTAATTAAGGGACTGCTACTTCAGGTGGCCATTATCAGAAGAGTGGGTGCTTTGAATAATTTTCATCATTACCATACACCTGAATCCAGAGAAGCAGTCATTAATTTCTTCTCTCTGCCTGAGGTCGATGGCGGCTCCATCAATGTTCTGAGAAACGAGAAAGATGAGGAAATGGAGTCGATGCTGTCTAAAGATCGAGGAGATGATGCTGATTGAGATCGAGAAACTATTGTTCATTGTTGAAGATGAAAGTTGAATCTGTAGCTTGAGTTATATTGAAGAACAAGATAAATTAGGGTCTGAGAATGATCTAGGGTTTCTGAAATTAGGAGAAAATGGAATTGGTGGTAGTTACAGCCTTGATTTGGTAGTGAATGTAATGGGCAATTGTTCGAGTTTGAGAGAATGAAGAAATGGTCGAGTCTGAGGTTTACTGTCATGGATTCAAGAAGGATGAATTTAGGGTTTGTTTGAGCAGAAACAGAATGAATCGATGCTGCTGTGGTTTAATCAATACCTGAGAAGATGGATTGCGATGATGCTACCATGAAATGAAAAGATGGGTTCGAGTTAGAACAAGGGAATCGGGGTTTGAAGCTGTTGTTGTTAGAATTGAATCTGGATTTCTAGGATGGAGCTGAAGTTTATTATGAACTGCAAGATAATGTTGCTGCTGAGAAGGTGTATGGGTATTGGCTTGATTCTTTGTGCAATGATGCAAATGCAATTGCAGCTGCTCCAATTGGAGGTTTTAGTGGTGGATTTGTTTGAGCTCGTCTTTGCGATCTTTGAGTTAGTTTTGCAGGCATCTTTGCAGTTTGTATCATAGTTGTTACTGCGGTGCGGGTGCGGTGATGGAAGTTTGTTTCAGATGGCTAGGCCATAGGAGTCTGTTGCGGCTGTGATGAAAGATTCATGGGGATTTGCTGTTTCCATGAAGAGGTGAAGGTTATGACTAAGATGGCAGATGCTTAGATGGAGTTGTTGCTGGTATTGGTATTGCAAGTGCAAGAGGATGGTGCTGGTAGTTTTGAGCTGAGCAGAATGCAATGGTGAACTGCTGCTGCAATTGGTTAGATTGAGAAGGATTTCGCATTGGCGAAGATTTGGTGGAGTTTCAAGACTAAACTCAGTTGAGAAGAGAGAAAGATAGACTCCAACAGAAGCAGGGAAAATGGTTAGAGTTATGATGTTTTGTGACCATGTTTTTGAGCTGAATTTCAGCTGGGAACAAATCGTTGCTGTGACCCGAGATTTGAGGACTGATTTCAGAAGACAAGGAGAGGAGTAAGAGAAGGTTGGCTACAAGAGTATTGTCTGTGGATTGAGCTATGCACTACAGTTTGTAGTTTGAAGTTGCAGTGAGGCTTGAGACAATTGCAAAGCGAATTGCAGGTGGAAGAAGCATAGATGTATGCTTAGGTTGACAGGGAAGTTTGAACTGAAGTCCCGTTACAGATTGTTGATTCCGGTGGAGTCACGAGCTGAAATGCTGTGTTGATTCTAATGAGAGTTGCAGTGCAGAAATGGAAGCAATGAATGTATGAGAAGTTGCAGGTAGATGTTTGCTAGTGGTTGCAGCTGAGCTAGAGTGCAGGAAATGATATTGCAGAAGGAAGATTGTTGGTGGTGATTTTGTGTTGAGGGTTGAAGTTTTGCAGTTGATGCAGCTGTTGCTTACAGCTATAGTTAAAGTGCTAATGGATTACAGGGTAGCTAGAGCGAGAGATGATTGTGCTCATGGTGGTTGCTGCTGTTGATTGTGGTGCTGTAGTTTTTGTTCAGCTGCTACCAGAGGAAGAGAAGAAAGCAGACATGGTGCAGGTGAAAGAGAATGAAATGGAGGAACTGAGGTCTAGATCAAGAAATGATGCTGATGTTGTGTTGTTAAGAGAATGGAGATACACTGCAAATGGGGGAGCTGAGTTACAGCTGAGATTGACAGTGGTGGGAAGACTTGATGTTGTGGATGAATGGCTGGAGTTTCACTGCCCTGGTTGTGTTTGAATCCATAGACATTGCAGGTGGAAAAGCTAGCATGGAAGCTATGATGCTGGTATGGAGCAGAATGGTAAGAAGATGATGTTGTTTCAGGGTTACAGTGTGGTGTTGGCTGGAAGTGAAGCAGTGATGCACCATCCTGGTGCAACACAAACTCTGGCCTTCGCAAAATGGCTTAGGCCTTGGCAATAAGACCAAATCAGCTGAGTTAGCTTCTGATTCAGGTCTGACTCAATCTAGTTCAGACTCTGAGTTAACTCGGCTGACTAGACCTTGACTCGGTTGACCTGACCGAGTCGACTCATTTGACCGGTGACCGGGTGGACTTTGTCGGTCACCTGAGATATATTTTCCGGTCAATTTCCGGCCACAATACCAGTTTTCCGGCGATTATTTTTTGGGACATATTTTCACATGGGTTTTCCTCACACATGGGCTTGGTGGACTTCTATCTATTGGACCCTTGGGGCTTGACCTACTTTTGGAAGAGAGGAAAAGCTACAAAAAGGAAAAGTCTTCTACAACTTTGAAAATGACGTATTATTCTTGGAACTTGGAGAGAGCCGCTTTTGTTTACACTTCTAGGGTTTGCTTTTGTTCATCTTCTTCTATTCAATTAATATTTTTATGATGAACTCCATAGCTATGATTATCTAAACAGTTATTATTGGTTATGGGATAAAGTGGATTTCACAACATGTTATATGATTCAATGAATTAGTTTTGTCTCAATATTTTATTGTTTATGATTCACAGTTAATAGTGTTATATGATTTGAATACTTGTTAGGTTGAGTCCAAAATCAATCCGATTTACTTTCATCTCTATTGCTAGATTAGGGTTTTCAATACGAAATAGTTGTTTATCCCTAATTCTAAGTAGCATAGTGTGGTTATTACTTGTAGTGATACATCTTTATAATTGCATATGAATCATAACCTTGGTTAAATTGAATTAGTGCTTTTACATGTTTGATTGCCTTGATTAGTCTTATTCCATAGAACTTATTGCTTTTAGGGAGTTAAATCTAATTGTGCTTTTACACTTTAGGTTACTTTCTAGGAAGAATTCACATATGCATCTTTTAATGTGGTTGTGATGAAATCAGAGAACTAGCGGGATATACTTGCGATCAAGGTATCCTAGGACTTTTAGTAAATGAGAGATTAAAATACCAATTCTAATCGTTGATGAAAATACATGTTTGTGAATGATACTATCCCGTGACCAATATCTTCTCCTTATTGATTATTCAAATTATTTTATTGCTTTCAATTATTATTTTATTGCTTAGATAAAACAAAAATCCCCCCCTTGGTTACTAAGAAACTGAAATCGCATAACAACAATTGCCTCTCTGTGGATACGAACTCTTTCTTATCACGTACTTCATTTATATTTAGTAGAGTGAGAAAGTGAAATTATTTTTGCTCGGCTGACAACCGGTCAAATTTTGGTGCCGTTGTCGGGGAGGCATACGGCTTGTTATTAAGTTTTTAGTTTCTTTTTATAATTTCGGCTTTTATCTTTGCTTTTTGTTTCTTGTCTTGTTTCTTACTTGTTTGCGAGAACTGTTTTCAGGTACCTAATCCCTGGCTTCTAAAGATTGGAACTATCCAAGGTGCGGGATAGCTACTCGAAGAGGCACAATACTCCAACCAAGTCAAGACACAATAGAAAATCAAGAGTTAGAAGTGGGAGAAGAGTTACAACTAGAAGGAGAACACGAGGTTCCAGTCGTAGACGAACAACAAGAAGAATGAGCAATGGGTGATGCAAATCGTTCACTCAAGGAGTTAGCTTCTCATAGGCTTGATACACAACATGGGTGTATTCAAACAAACTCTACTTTTGAGATCAAGCCGGGGTTGATTAGAGAATTACCAAAATTCCATGGCATGGTGAATGAAGACCCAAACAAGCATCTTATGGACTTCCACACCATTGTCACGGCTATGCTTCCAGCGGATATTGAGGCGGATGGTGCAATGTTAAAAGTTTTTCGTTTCTCTTTGATGGATAGTGCTAAGGATTGGTTGTACTATTTGCCTCCCGAAAGTTTCACGACATGGAATGGGCTGAAGAAACTCTTTTTAGAGAGATATTTTCCTGCATCAAAGGCTACTCAAATTCGCAAGGAGATTTGTGGGATGAAGCAAAATGTGGGAGAATCCTTATATGAAAGTTGGGAACGATACAAGAGATTGGTGGCAAGCTGCCCTCACCACCAATTCAGTGATGCTATGATCATCCAATACTTCTATGAAGGACTCCAATCAAGTGATAGAAATCTTCTTGACGCTGCGGGTGGTGGTGCACTAGTGAGCAAGACGGTGGCACAAGCTAGAGAGTTGATTGAAAACATGGCAGCAAACTCCCAACAATTCTTGAGTCGTGGTTCGGATGTGCTTCTTAGGAAAGTGAATGAAGTGAGCGAGGTTGAGGAACTTCGTCAACAAATGGGTAACATGACAGCAATGATGCAACAAGTTGCGGCCGCGGTTATACCAAGTTCTACTCGATGTTATGAAAATGAACAAGCTAATGCGGTCTTTCCAAATCAACAAACACGGTATGATCCCTACTCCAACACTTACAATCCAGGATGGAGAGATCACCCCAATTTCAGCTATGCCAACAAGCAAGGTGCAATCCAACAACCTACTTTCAACCGTCCAAGTGGATTTCAACCGTAACAACAACAATTTCAGCAACCACAAGCACAACAATCAATGCAAAATCAAAGTTCTGATATCGATTCAAAGCTTCAAACAATGATGCAAGGCATTTCCACCATGTTTAAAGAAAGTCAGCAGGAAACTAAGAGTGCTATCAAGGAGTTGCAGACACAAATGGGCTCCATGGCTATTGAGTTGAACCAATTGAAGGCACAAAATAGCGGGAAACTCCCTTCTCAACCTATTAACCCAAAAGAGGGTGTCAATGCTATTACGTTGAGAAGTGGTACACAACTTGTGCAACCCGAAGTTGCTGATTCGGGCAAGGTGGAAACACCAAAGGAACCTGTTTTGGAGGAGAATAATGAGGATTCTCCCCAAACTCCTGAGGTACCTATTCCTAACTCTAAAACTCCGGTTTCTACTTATGTTCCTCCTTTACCTTTTCCTCGCAGATTTGCAAGTTCTAAGAAGGCGGAACTAGAAAAGGAGATTTTAGACGTTCTAAAGAAGATCCATGTGAACATACCACTCATTGATGCTATTAAGCAAGTTCCAAAGTATGCAAAGGTGTTGAAGGACTTGTGTACCAATAAGAAAAGGCTCAAAGGTAATGAAGTGCTTAGTGTGGGGGAGAATGCTTCGACAATCTTACAACACAAACTCCCACTTAAGTGCAAGGATCCCGGTAGTTTTGACATTCCCGTCACAATTGGTAACACAACATTTAACAAAGCTATGTTGGATTTAGGTGCATCCGTTAATGTTATGCCTGCATCAATGTATAATTCACTTGATCTTGGTCCTCTTAAAAAGGCTGAAATTGTATTGCAATTAGCCGATCGCTCTAATGTCTACCCAATGGGTATTGTTGAGGATGTTCTTGTGCATGTTAATCAACTTGTCTTTCCAGCTGACTTTTGTGTGTTAGAGATGAATGAAGGGTCACCGGACTCGTCTCTTCCATTGCTACTTGGGCGTCCCTTCATGAAAACGGCGAAAACCATAATTGATGTGGACAAGGGAACGTTGACCGTGTAGTTTGATGGAGAAACAATACGTTTCAACATTTTCGAGATGATGAGATATCCTAGTGATGTCCACTCTTGTTTCTCCATTGATGTTATGGATACATTGGCACAACAAATGTTTGAATTAAATGGTGATGATGCTTTGGAAACCGTGTTAACTACATCCATGGATAATGGTGTAGAGTGTGGTAATGAAGTCAAGGAAGCCCTTGGTGATCTTAATTCACTACAAGGATGCCCGGAAACTCATAATATCTCTTTTATTTCTTTACCATGCAGTTATGAAAAGCTTGTACCTTCAATTGTTAAATCTCCAAAGTTAGAATTAAAACCTCTTCCTGATCACCTAAAGTACTTGTACTTGGGTGATAATGAAGAGTTACCTGTGATTGTTTCTAACAAGCTTGGTGAATTACAAGAGCAAAAACTTCTAAGGGTGCTAAGGAAGTACAAGACGACCATAGGATGGACAATTGCCGATATCAAGGGTATAAGCCCTGCCGTTTGTGTAGTTGAAGGAAATCCTACACTACACCCCTCACAAGAATCCACATAATCAATCCATTGAAGATGAACAATTATAATTTTTGTTGATTAATTTCTTGAATGTTTACAAGATAAAATGGAAAAGAGCTAAAGAAAACACAATCTCTATAAACTTTATCTCTCTTAATGACTTGCTCAACACTCGAAAAAAGATCTCTCTCTCAATAGGCCTGTTCGGCTCTTTATATAGGGTGTTACATAAGGGATGACATCTAAGCTTTCCTTTATTTTCGGGAATGACTTGCGAAGTGTCGCAAATGTATAAATGTATAATCTCGCGACGCTCCTAGATCTCGCTAGGTCTTCACACTTTTGTCGTGTTCTGGCTGTCGTCATCCATTGCGTCACTTATTTTATTCATCTGCGACGCCTTCGCTATGTAACGTTTATGAATTTCGCAGAGGTGTTGGTGTTGCGATTTCTGACCCTACATCTTGCCTCTTCTCATGTCTTCTCTGCGAAGAAGAGAATGTCATGAGAATTATTATTTTCAAACTGCCGCAACTGTTCATCATTATCTGTTTGGCGATTTGACTTCATACTTTTACACTAAATCTATAATACATGTCTCTTCTCCACCCATTTTTTGACACGTCTCTTTCAACCGTTTCTTCTCAACCATTCACGTCTCTTCTCGCATTAAATGCGTTTATCTTCTCGAGAATTCTTCTCTATATATAGTTTTCTCATCTTCCTCTTCTTCTTTTTTACTTTCTCTCTGCAATTTTTCTTCAATTCTCCTCCGTAACTTCCGCTTATGCTACTGTAAATTTTCTTTCTTCCTTTGATATTCAACTCCTTAATCATTCCCATACTCTGAAAATGGCTCCACCTAGTCGTAGATATGAAGTTCTCTTGGGAGAGGCTCAAAAGGATTTACAAGAGAAAGGTTTCACATTATCCACTATTCCCCATCAAGAATCTTCATCTATTCTTTCCGCCAAATTATTTACTGATCATTGTTGTGATAATCAAAAGATCATAATCTCGCTAGGTCAAATTCTCGCTGGCCTTCCCATTCCTCTCTACAACCCTGAACTTCCTTTGTTTTATGAAATTCTTACTCATGAGAAATTCTCGCGAGCTGTTTACCAATTAAGTGGAGATTGTATCCGCTTAATGCTTGAGTTCGCCAATCGTGGCGCTGATAAGGGTCTCTCTATTCTAATGCAGTCAGAGATCCTAAATTTGTAGATTTAGAGATATTCGCTGAGAAGTATTCAGTAGAGAGTTTCTTTGAGAATTATGAAGTAATAAACATGAAGAACGATAGAACTCGCTGGGGTGCTCGTTTGAAAAGAAGAGAAAATATCCCCAGCGACAAAGTACTTATGCAGGACATCGATTGGCATTCTGGCAAGAACAATGTTCCTCGCCATTCTAAAGACGAAAAATGGTGTGTCTTTCCACTATTCTTGAATGGACCTTATATTTCAGGTTCGAATGTACTCCCTGCGAACCTCGCTAACTATCAACCTTGGGTATTTAACTGGCCCGAGAAAGCTAAAGAGGTGAGCTTCCCGAATTTCGCTCAGTTTGTAATTATTACTTCTTTTTACATCTACTAATCTTGCGAAATTTTCAGATTGTTAAATTGAGAAAAAGTTACGAGAGAAATCCTAAGGAGAGTACTCTGGAAATTCTCCAGTCGATCATGGATGAAGTAAGAAATACTTTTCTTCATTATTTTTAACAATATTGTTGCCTCTGTTTCTTATCTTCATTCGTGTGTGAAGGTTGGCGTTGAAATTGTTGAAGAAGAGGATATTTCTGAAGCTGCGAAAGCTAAAGGCAAGAATAAAATTCCTCTTCGCCAGAAGAAATCTGCTGCTCCACCTTCTAAAAAACGGAAAATCCATTCTTCTTCTCGTTCCAGTCCCCAATCCAGCGAGAGCTCTGATGAAGATAATGATGATGTTGACACCTCTCTTGCGAAGGAGAATCATCCAATTGAATCCGCTATGGCGCAACTATCTAGTGTTTTCTCTGATTCTATGCAAGGAATTGGAGATGATCATTTTTCTGCCACATGCGAAGCTCTCGCAAATATCTGCGATGCTCCCTTACTAGAGGATGATGATTCTTTTCGTGGAGTTTCTAGAGCAGTGACTCCCAGTTTCCTAAACGCACTTAGTGCCTTGGTATGTCTATATTTCCTTATTTCTGCATGATTTCAATTATAAACCTCATCTTGACAATTTCTTTATTTTCCTTTATAGTCTGGGAGAGCTTCCTTTGTTGTTGCCTCAGATCTCGAGAAAAGGCGCAACAGTCTCGAGAAGAAAAACCTTCAACTTAAGAAGAAGAATGAAGAATTGGAAGCTGAAGCTGTTTCTCTTCGCAAGAGAGATAAAGAACTTGAAAATGAAACTGCTACTCTTCGTGAAAAGACCGAACAATTGGAAGTTGAGTCTTCTTCTCAGAAGGACAAGATATCTAGCCTTCAAAATGCTAATCAACAACTTTATGGTATAAAATTCTTCTCTTTTTCTTGCTTTTATTCTATCATTTATTTTTCTTTATCTGACTTATCATTTTCGCAGATGTTTATAACCTTTCTGATGAAGCCATTCTTCTTCACACATTTCCTGAGTATATGGATAACGATGCTTTTCTTGCCCATCTCAATGATTCTTTAAATAGCTTTTCAAATGACAGAATCAAACATCTTTCTCTAAATGAACTTCAATCCAAATTCCGTCTCTTAGAAGCTGATCATAGATCTAGTTTAAGTTTAGCCAACCAACTTAAACACCTACACCTTAGTTCCAAGAGAAAATTAGTATTTTAAGGAAGAAGGTTAGTGATCTTATAGATGACAAAGATCGCATTGCTAACCAAGGTGCCCAAGCATTAGCAAAATTTCAAAAAACTCTTCTTGAAGTTCAAGTTGAGCGGGATGAATCCATTCGGCAAAATACTATTCTTAACGAAAGAGAGAATCAACTTCGTTCCCTTCTTCTCATAAACAGTGACGATGAGTTCGCTTGGGCTGCGAAAATTCTAGATGACGCCAGAAATAATTTAGGTGTTAATGTTAGTCTTCAAGTTGAGCACAGAGCCTTGATTAGGGATATGATTTCTGATAGAGAAGGTTGTTGATTATTCTTCTTTACTTAATTGTTTATTATATATGAAACTGTCATCAAGTTGCTGATTCATTGCTCTACATTCGCAGAGGCTGAGAAGAGATTTCAGAAAAGAATTGAAGAACTTGAATCCGAAAAAGAACAACTTGCAAAGGACTTTTCTCTTCGCAATGACAAGTATTCCAAGTTGAAGAAGCAACTACAAATTACTGTGGCGAACTTCAAAAATGATGATGTTCTCTTTCGCAATGAAACTATTAAGACAGTCTGCGATGACAACAATATCCCTCATTCTTCATACCCTTGTCTTCTTGACGAAATTATTGAGAACATGCCTTCTTTGGATATCTCTGATAGCGATGCTAGCGAAGAAGAATCTGATAAAGATAATGAAATAGAAGGATCTGATGAAGAAGAAGAATCACACAAGAAATAGCTCCATTTTCTTCTTTCTCTTTTTGTAACATCTGTACATTTATCCTTTTAATCTTCCATTTTTATAATCTCTTATTGTAAGTTTCTTGGATCTCCAAATACAAATTCTACTTTTGTTGTCCCTTTCTGCACATGTTAAAAAAGAAATTCTTTTTTGCAATATAGTTAATCAATATATGTGAGTGCGTAAATCTATCATATGAAAATAAATAACATATTCTCAATCTATTCATTCCCATACTTGCCTCTGTTATTTGTTTTCAAATGAAAGGTTAAGAAAATAACCTTTAGATGATAACATGCCTCAGTCCCGCAACTGTTGCTGCTGAATTCTCGCGAGAGAATGTTTATTTCATTTTTTTATTTTTTTATTTTTTTTATATGTGGTTTTATTTTGCCTTCCTAGTTAAAGGTCTTATTGTGCCACCTCTTGTCATTGCGACAAAATCGCAGGACGTCTTTACACTTTCATGTAAAGACCCATTGATTTTGCCTTATCATTTCTTAGTATTGTTGCCTCTGCGCAGATAATTTTATTGCGACAATATGACATGCCTAGATTTTCTTGCGAGAATAAAGCCCCATGACATTGCCGTATTGCGACGAAATCGCAGGACGTCCTTACACTTTCATGTACTGACCCCTTGATCTCGTCTTATCTTTGTCTTTTGTATTATTGCCTCTTCAGGATCATCGCACAAATATGACAAGCCTAAATTTTCTTACGAAAATAAAGCCTCATGACATTTGCGTCTTAAGACACTTATCAGCTCCTAATGGAGGGTGCCGCCTTATCATCTCCTGGTTGCCCCTTCAAGGAGGCGTACATTGGCCATACAAGACTAGCTCCTTCCATCCGGTCTTAACAACAACCAGTTGTTTTCGCAGCCTCTTATCCCTTATACCTATATGGTTTATGGTTACGAGACTGCACCCTAAGTGAAGTTTTCTTCAGGCCGAGTGCAACATATGCCAAGACTTTCCAAGAATGGCCGAGACACTTCAAATGCCCCAGGCACTCTTGGCTCAACCGTGTACCTCGGCGCCTTGATCATACGCTGACTCCTTAGAAGAGACCCTCGGTCGTCCAACCAGGGTATAACCTTATATATATATAGTTGGAAATCCAAGGTATCTCTCCGGATGGGCTTTATTGACCCCAAATCTCCATGACCCAGGTTCCGGGGCGGTGTAACCTTTTCCCCGAGCCATGTTAACGAGATACCCCCTTTTATGACGTACTTTAGGTCTTACATTTGCCTCTTACGAAATTTGGATTCGCGAACTAGGGTGTACGCCATAGCAGGTTCGTCCCATTCTGATATTTCATTGATTTTAGATTGTTTCTTATTATCATTTTTGCGAGAATTTTGCGTATTCTTTTTTCGATTATCATAGTCTTTGCATCTTCAACCTGTCTTTATCATTCAAATTCCTGCGAAAGCTTCGCGTATTCTTTTTTCGATTATCACAGTCTTTGCATCTTCAGCCTGTCTTTATCACTCAAAAGTTAAAAGATTTTTTTTTTTTTTTTAACCTTCGCAAGTCTATAATCAATCATTCACTCCTTTCGCATCTTACTTATGTTGCTCTCTGCTTCTTCATTATTCAAATTTCCTAATATTGCCTTCCCTTTTGCGAAATCATCGCAATTTCCAACTTCCTTCAGGCATTGGTTTCGCAACGTACTTTCTTCTCTCACCTCTATTGCGTCCACCATTAATCTTTCCCTTCTTTGTTCATTTTTGATGTTTTGCTTCCAGTTCTTCTTCTGAGCAGCTCTTTTCTCGCAAGACTCCACATCAACTTCATAGCACTTCTGTCCCTCAACCCAATCTCCTTTTATGACTTCGATACCAGTGGGATGAGGAAATTTGATGCACTGGTGATAAGTCGATGCTACACCCAGAATCTCATGTAACCAAGGTCGCCCAATCAATGCGTTATAGGGAGATTCCACATCGACTATGCGAACAAAATTTCAGTTGATAATCCTTTCAGTGGTATTCGCATATGAGCTTCTCCTTTAGGCTTGTTGGCAGTACCGTTAAAACCATAGATCTTATAAGTTGAAGGTATTAGATCTTCGTCCTTTCCTCCCATAGTCTTGTAAGTATGATAAAAAAGGATATTTACAAAGCTTCCAGTATCGATTAAGATTTTATTGATTGCCCATGAATTTTCTCGCCTCATCATCTTCATCATCAACAGGTTTTGGGTTAATCTCCAATCTTACCACTAATGGGTTGTCATGCATCTCTCCACCCTCAGGTACTTCTTCTGCGGTAAAAGAAATAATCTGCTTTTGCCATTGCTTTAGTGGCGATGTCTTCGCGATGTTCATTATTTCTCTATTATCAGCATCTCTTGCGAAAACCCTACTGATAACACTATCATGAAAATCTTCTACTGTCCTGTGCGAATGTACAATAGAGTTGCAAGACAAATTCTTGGCTTTCGCTCCAACTTCTATCACAAACGTTTCTCCTCCTTTTGTTGTGTTTGCTCTGTGAATTTCTGGCGGTGGTGGTAATGGTTGGGATTGAGGTTGATTTTTTAGAAATTGATTTAGTTTCCCTTGGTCTATCATTCTGAGGATGATTCTTTTTACATTTCTACAATCATTTGTGGCGTGTCCATGAAAATGGTGATAAGAACAAAATTCATGACTTCTGTCACTCGGAGGTGGCTCACTTCCCATGTTCCATGGTGCAGGTATATTTTCCATTAAGATTATAGCTTCCCATATTTTCTCCACACTAGCATTCAGTGGTGGCATCTTGATTTCTTCCCAGACTACCCTGTGACTTCGCTGTCCTCTATGATAACTCTGCCTCTTACTTCCATAAGTTTCTTGCGGCTGATCAAGTCTTTGAATTTTGTTATTTCCTCCACGGTTATAGAAGTTTCTCTCTCTCTCAAATTCCTCCTGATCACGACTCCCCATGGCTACCAACTTTCGCTGACCATCATCCTTTATCATTTCTTGTTGACTCTGCGAGGTGCTCGCCACTGTGTTTATTAGTTTAGGTAACAAACTTGCATTTGCAACTTTTGAACTTGTGTTCGCAATGGGGTATGATTCCATCTCATTTTGTTTTTCCTCTAGAGCAATGTACTCCTCTTGAAGTTCTCGCAACTCAGTCATTGTGATTGTATTCTTGATTCTAAAAATTTGAACATATAGCAGATTGGTTGCGAACATAGCGTTAATGAATGATAAAATGAGGTATCTCTCATCCACGCGACCAGCCATATCACTGCACATTGTCTTCCATCTCACGGTTAGATGCTTCAAGCTTTCACCAACCCTTTGTTTTAACCCAAATACATCTTCAATACCAGGTCGCGAGGAGTTATTACTAATGTATGCCCCTAAAAATATAGCCTGCAAATGATTGAAAGATGTTATTGTATTCCTTGGTAATCCTTCAAACCATTTCAAAGCTTCTCCTGTCAAACTTGATGCAAAATATTTGCACAATATAGCATCATGGTTCTCCCATTGTAACATACATCTCACATAAGCTTTGATATGTTGTATTGCACAAGTTGTTCCATCGAAAATCTTTGGTTAACGTAGGTAAGTTGCACTTTGGAGGTATTCCTCCTAGTTGTACTTCTTGTGTGAATGGAGTCTTCGCAGCTTCTTCTATGGCTTCATCCAATTGTCTCTTACCTCCTCCCCTTTTATTATTTAACATTCCTCTCATTTCCGCCAATTCTCTCAGAATTTGTTCATTTACACTAGAATTTGGCTCCATTGGTCTTTTTAACTCCGCCTCTCTTCTTCTGCGTTCATGTCTGTTTTGACTCTCTTGTCCATCATTCTCTTCTTGTCTTTCTCTGCGATCTTCTCTTTCATTCCTCTCATTAATTCGCACACCGTTATATCTATCATTTTCTCTTCTTTGCTGCCTTTCGATTCTCCTTTGTACTCTTTCATACTCTTCATTGATATTACCATTGTTGCGATTTTGTTCTCTCCTTCTTTCTCTATTATCATGATTATTCTGGCAAATTTCCTCTTGTAACTCATGTTCTTCCATTTATGTTCTCAACCTTTCTCTTTCTCAAGCTAGACGTGCTTGCTCAACATAGTGTCTTTCAATTTCATCTTCAATTTCTTTTTGCTTCCTCTGTGCTTCTCTCCCATGCAATATTCTTCTTCCTTCTTCCCAATTTTCCTCATCACCTGAATTATTACGCCCTTGACGCTGCCTATTTCCTTGATTTCCTTCATTTTGCCCATTTTGAAGAGTCTTGGGACGTGGGATATAACGATCTTCCATTATTTCTCTTCTTTCGCAACATTCTTCGCCTGGATTTTGCACTTCCTCTCGATTTTCTTCATTAGCATTTTCTATAGGTAAAGTTCTCCTTCTTTCCTCTCTAACTGATCTTGAGCTTGACCTTGTAGTGCTTCTCGACCTTCTGTTTTGTAATCTCATATTTTCCATCCTCAACTCATGATTTTGCCTTGTCAAATCTGCACGTTCCTCTGCTTCTAATCGCCTTTCTTCATGTATTGTTTGTCTCAATGTCTCTAATGCTGCGACCTCTTCATTTCCATGAATTATTTCCCCAATCACTTCTCGGTCTCTCACCTCTTGTCCATTGTTTATCAATTGTTGTTCTTCTCCCCTTTCGTCCACAGAGTCTGATCTCCAAGTATGCACGCTTACTCTATCATAATCTACGCTTCTATTCTAGTCTTGGTTGAATTGGTGATTGAATTTGATTTTCTTCATTATTTCTTGTGTTCATTCTTGAGGATTCCCCCATTTCATTTCTCCCTTCTCCAGAAGTCTCCTGCTCCTTCTAACAGTTGTTGGTTGTTCGGATGCATGTCTTCTTCTAGCCATTTCTCAATTTCAATAAATTGTTGAAAATTATATGAAATTCCTTCCCTATTACTCCAAATTCTTTCAAATCACGATGTCAATCCTTACTCTTTCTCCCTGTTTCTAGCGCCAATATGTAGTTGCAGGAAATCCTACACTACACCCCTCACAAGAATCCACACAATCAATCCATTGAAGATGAACAATTATAATTTTTGTTGATTAATTTCTTGAATGTTTACAAGATAAAATGGAAAAGAGCTAAAGAAAATACAATCTCTATAAACTTTCTCTCTCTTAATGACTTGCTCAACACTCGAAAAAAGATCTCTCTCTCAATATGCCTGTTCGGCTCTTTATATAGGGTGTTACATAAGGGATGACAGCTAAGCTGTCCTTTATTTTCGGGAATGACTTGCGAAGTGTCGCAAATGTATAAATGTATAATCTCGCGACACTCCTAGATCTCGCTAGGTCTTCACACTTTTGTCGTGTTCTGGCTGTCGTCATCCATTGCGTCACTTATTTTATTCGTCTGCGACTCCTTCGCTATGTAACGTTTATGAATTTCGCAGAGGTGTTGGTGTTGCGATATTCAGACCCTACAGTTTGTATGCACAAGATTCGTTTGGAGGACGATGCAAAGCCTACAAGGGAAGCGCATCGTCGTTTGAATCCTCCCATGATGGAAGTTGTGAAAAAGGAGATACTCAAGCTTTTGGAAGTGGGTGTTATCTACCCCATATCCGATAGCAAGTGGGTAAGCCCGGTACAAGTAGTACCAAAGAAATCAGGTGTGACGGTGGTGGAGAATGATAAGAATGAACTTGTCCCAACTCGTGTGCAAACCGGTTGGAGGGTTTGTATTGATTATAGAAAATTGAATGCCACTACTAGAAAATATCACTTTCCTTTACCTTTTATTGATCAAATGCTTGAACGTTTAGCTGGACACTCTTATTATTGCTTCCTTGATGGCTATTCAGGTTACAATCGATTGTGATAGCACCGGAGGACCAAGAGAAAACCACTTTCACTTGTCCATTCGGTACTTTTGCTTATAGAAGGATGCCTTTTGGCTTATGCAATGCTCCAGCTACCTTTCAAAGGTGTATGGTAAGTATCTTTTCAGAATATGTTGAAAACATAATCGAAGTGTTCATGGATGACTTTAGTGTCTTTGGTGATTCATTTGACCTTTGCCTGAACAATTTGTCTCTAATCCTTGAACGATGTGTTGAAACAAACCTTGTCTTGAATTGGGAGAAGTGCCATTTCATGGTAACTCATGGCATAGTTTTAGGCCATATAATATCTTCTAAAGGCTTGGAAGTTGATAAATCTAAGATAGACCTTATTCGTGCTTTAACCCCTCCCACTACGGTGAGGGAGATACGCTCTTTTCTTGGTCATGCAGGTTTCTATCAAAGATTCATCAAGGATTTTTCCAAGATAGCATCACCACTTTGTAACTTATTGCAAAAAGATGTGGTTTTTAACTTTGATGAAAAGTGTATGGCGGCATTCAATCGTTTGAAAGAACTTTTGATTTCACCCCCTATCATTAAACCACCGGATCGGAGCAAGCCTTTTGAGCTCATGTGTGATGCAAGTGACTATGCGGTTGGTGCGGTGCTTGGGCAGCGTGTGGGGAAGATACCTCATGCCATTTATTTTGCTTCTAGAACGTTAAATGAGGCCCAACAAAACTACACAACCACTGAAAAAGAGTTGTTAGCCATTGTTTTTGCTTTAGAAAAGTTTTGCTCTTATCTAATTGGTACAAAAGTTGTTGTCTTTTCTGATCATGCAACGCTTAAGTACTTGCTTACAAAGAAAGGGGCGAAACCGAGGCTCATACGATGGATATTACTCTTGCAAGAGTTTGATATTGAGATCAAAGACAAGAAAGGAATTGAGAACACCGTTGCGGATCACTTGAGCCGTCTTGCTGTGGACAAGGAAGCTATCCCATTGCGTGAAAGTTTCCCGAATGAGCAACTATTCTCAATTGCCTTTGGAGAACCATGGTATGCCGATATTGTCAATTACTTGGTGTATAAACAAATCCCAAAGAACTTGTCTCGTGCTGAGAGGGACAAACTTAAGAAGTTAGGGAACCAATACATATGGGATGATCCATACTTATGGAAACATTATAGCGACCAAGTAATACGAAGGTGCGTTCCCGAATATGAATTTAATTCTATCTTGTCTTTTTGTCACTCCTATGCTTGCGGAGGACATTTTGGGAGTAAGAGAACCGCTCACAAGATACTTGAAAGTGGTTTTTATTGGCCAACCTTGTTTAAGGATGCACATATATTTTGTACAACTTGTGATAGGTGCCAAAGAACAGGCAATCTAGGTGCCCGAAATCAAATGCCACAAACTTTTATTCAATTTATTGAAGTTTTTGATGTATGGGGTATTGATTTTATGGGTCCTTTTGTCAACTCCCATGGGAATTTTTATATCTTACTTGTTGTTGATTATGTCTCGAAATGGGTGGAAGCTAAGGCCACCCCAACTAATGATTCTAAGGTGGTTTCAGATTTTGTGCAAGCTAATATTTTTGCAAGGTTTGGAATTCCAAGAGCCATAATTAGCGATGGGGGTTCTCACTTCAAAAACATGATTTTACAAAGCTTGTTGAAGAAGTACAATGTGTTGCACAAGATTGCAACACCTTATCATCCCCAAACAAATGGACAAGCCGAGGTGTCTAACCGAGAGGTGAAATCTATTCTAGAGAAGACGGTGAACCCAACAAGGAAGGATTGGAGCATGCGACTTAATGATGCTTTGTGGGCATATAGAACCGCATACAAGACACCTATCGGGATGTCTCCTTTTAGGCTTGTGTATGGTAAACCTTGTCATTTACCCGTTGAAATTGAGCATAAGGCGTTTTGGGCTATTAAGCAATGCAATATGGAGATGGATGGGGCTGGAAAGCAAAGGAAGTTACAACTCCAAGAGCTAGAGGAGCTTCGCAATGATGCATTTGAAAGCTCACGCATTTATAAGGAAAAGACGAAAGCATTTCATGATAACATGATTTCTAGGAAACAATTTTGCATTGGGAAGAAAGTGCTTTTGTTTAATTCTCGCTTGCATTTATTTCCGGGTAAATTAAGGTCACGATGGATATGACCTTTTATTGTTACTAATGTGTTTTCTCATGGTGCAGTGGAAATTCGTAGCATATCTACAGGGAAAGAACTTAAAGTTAATGGGCACCGGTTGAAACCATATTATGAGAATTTCACTTCCGAAGTGGTGGAAGGAGTTAACTTTGTGGATGTACTCCCTCTGGAGGAGTCATAGAAAGCAAGGAGATAGTCGGGCTGACGACTTTAAACCAAGCGCTAAATGGGAGGCAACCCATCGGATGAGTATTTCTTGTCTTGTATTTATTTCTTGTTTTGTTTTTAGTTTTTCTTGTCTTGTTTTTATTTTTTCTGATTTCTTGTCACATATCATGTTAGAATTTCCCACCTTGACTTACTTTGGACGATTCAATTTACATTGAGGACAATGTAAAGTTTAAGTGTGGGGGAGTGGTTAAGCATTTGCATTGTAAATTTTTCAAATTTTTCAACTTTTGTGTAAATTAGTGGAAAAAAAAAAAAAAAAAAAAAAAAAAAACAAACTCCAACTTGTAGTTAGTTTAGAGTCACATAGTATACATGTCGTTAAGATTACATCGAGATTCTCATAAGAGTGACTGAACTTAGAGATGACAAAGAACATGATCGGGTTTCTTAATTGTATGAGAGTTAAAGTTGGATTTAACCATGCCGTGGCAAATAAGGTGCGGATCGAATTCGGTAGTAGAGTAGTGGTCCCCTATAGTGGAGACTACCTATGTTACATCATGCGAGGCACCGACCTTCAATTCTTTGTACCTGTCTAAATATGTGCTTTTAGAGTGTGTGTCACCGTACGTAAATTCCGGGCAGAATGGTGAGCTGCCCAACCTCCCACCATAGAAGCACTATTTTGATCTCTTGAGTGCTTTATCAACCATGATGGTGACATCGAATTGCTAACTTACATACCACTTGTAATCTTGTTCGCAGTTAGCACCATCCACTTTATCTCTCTCTACACCAACAGGTCCATAGAAACACCATCATCATCAACAAGAGGAGCATCACAAATTTGAAGGAAAGTTGAGGACGTTCAAGGTATACAAGCAACAGTACAGAAATGAGTAGATTTCAGATTCAAGTAAAGCAACAAGACAAGGAGCAGAATTTGTACAAGTTGAAGACTATTGTGCAAGAGTGAAAATTATCAAGGATGAGAATTCAAGAAGTTTATGATATCAAGACATACAAGTTGTGAAGAATCAAGCGGTAAAGTACTTACACCATGGCCTTGTACTTACATTTTTATTTTATTTGTATTTTACTTACTTTAAGATGAAAAAAAAAAGATGAAAAAAAAAAAGACAAGAGAAAATTTTGTTAGGTTCATCATTAGTTTTATTATTTTGTTTTGTTTTATTTTCATTTTGTATTTATTTTATTTTTCTTGTCTCATATAAAAAAAAAAGAAAAAAAAAAAGAAAGAAAAAAAGAAAAAAAGAAAGAAAAAAAAAGAGACAAGAAAAATTCATTGTATCATATTTTGGGTTTGTATAGTTCGTTTTTAGTTTTGTATTCTTTCAATAAAGCCAATGGAAGAAGGAATATCTACAAAGAAGTTTCAAGCAACAAGGAATTAGAGGAAAGAGTTACATTGTCAAGATTTCACGAAGTTCAAGAGTTATCATCAAGAGTTGAAGACCGAAGACGAAGATGAAGACATTGATTGAAGACTGAAGACGTTTCTATGGATGCTGTGAGAGTGGTGCTAGCTGCACGTCGAACGGATAACGAGGTAAGTAAGCATATTCCCACCTTCGTTAAATGGTTGATTTCTTTTCTTAGAGATCGTCAGAAAAATGGGTTTTCAAAAATGATAAAATATGTGGGTTTTTAAAATACTTCGGAGGATTTTTGCCTTCCTACCATTCAACGTGTTGCAGGATTCTCTCTTCATTCCTACCTGGACACATGTATGACCCATAAAAAGTTGTTTATTATTGAGAGCAATATCATAAAACCCTTTATTGTGAGGCAGAGTCGAGACTTTCGATCACTCCAAACCCGAATTTCTTTCGAGAAGGGATGGTTATTTCTCTCTCAACTTTTAAGGATGAGATTGTGTTCATTTATGTGTCTAACTTCTTATGACTAGTGTGCAGAATTTCTATGTCTTCTTAGCGCGTTGGATGTTATCATTACGGAGAACTAGTAAGTTGGAAAAGTAGGTTTTGTGGGTATATCTCTAGTAAACCCTCATGAGACTATAACTCGTCCACTAGGGACACCTAGGGGTTTAAAGGCTTGTTATACGTGCTAAGTGTGACCGTAGCCTCGACGACACGAAGTTGTATGTATGTTTTAGAATTTATTTTGTTTGATTTGCTCGAGGACTAGCAAAGTCTAAGTGTGGGGGAATTTGATAGGTGTTGTAAAACATCGTAATATCTATCTATTGTTTATGCCTTCTTTGCGAGTTTTCTTGTAAATTATGTATTTTATGTTTGCTTTTGAGTTATTAGGTGCTTTGGAGTCATTCGAGCAAAAGAAGAAGAAATAGGAGCGAAAAGCGCAAAGCATCATTCCAAGAGGAATTGCTAATGGGAGCTAGACCAAGGATAAGGAGCTGCTGTGGGAATCACTAATGGGAAGCCAAATTGTTTCTAATTCAGGGACTGCTACTTCAGGTGGCCATTATCAGAAGAGTGGGTGCTTTGAATAATTTTCATCATTACCATACACCTGAATCCAGAGAAGCATTCATTTGTTTCTTCTCTCTGCCTGAGGTCGATGGCGGCTCCATCAATGTTCTGAGAAACGAGAAAGATGAGGAAATGGAGTCGATGCTGTCTAAATATCGAGGAGATGATGCTGATTGAGATCGATAAACTATTGTTCATTGTTGAAGATGAAAGTTGAATCTGTAGCTTGAGTTATATTGAAGAACAAGAGAAATTAGGGTCCGAGAATGATCTAGGGTTTCTGAAATTAGGAGAAAATGGAATTGGTGGTAGTTACAACCTTGATTTGGTAGTGAATGTAATGGGCAATTGTTCGAGTTTGAGAGAATGAAGAAATGGGTCTGAGGTTTACTGTCATGGATTCAAGAAGGATGAATTTAGGGTTTGTTTGAGCAGAAGCAGAATGAATCGATGTTGCTGTGGTCTAATCAATACCTGAGAAGATGGATTGCGATGATGCTACCATGAAATGAAAAGATGGGTTCAAGTTAGAACAAGGGAATCGGGGTTTGAAGCTGTTGCTGTTAGAATTGAATCTGGATTTCTGGAATGGAGCTGAAGTTTATTATGAACTGCAAGATAATGTTGCTGCTGAGAAGGTGTATGGGTATTGGCTTGAGTCTTTGTGCAATGATGCAAATGCAATTGCAGCTGCTCCAATTGGAGGTTTTAGTGGTGGATTTGTTTGAGCTCTGTGCTGCTGATGCTGAGTTAGTTTTGCAGGCATGTTGCAGCTGTATCATAGTTGTTCTGACGGTGCAGGTGCAGTGACGGAAGTTTGTTTCAGATGGCTAGGCCATAGGAGTCTGTTGCGGCTGTGATGAAAGATTCATGGGGATTTGCTGTTGCCATGAAGAGGTGAAGGTTATGACTGAGATGGCAGATGCTTAGATGGAGTTGTTGTTGGTGTTGGTATTGGTATTGCAGGTGCAAGAGGATGGTGCTGGTAGTTTTGAGCTGAGCAGAATGTAATGGTGAACTGCTGCTGCAATTGGTTAGATTGAGAAGGGTTTCGCATTGGAGAAGATTTGGTGGAGTTTCAAGACTAAACTCAGTTGAGAAGAGAGAAAGATAGACTCCAACAGAAGCAGGGAAAATGGTTAGAGTTATGATATTTTGTGACCATGTTTTTGAGCTGAATTTCAGCTGGGAACAAATCGTTGCTGTGACCCGAGATTTGAGGACTGATTTCAGAAGACAAGGAGAGGAGTAAGAGAAGGTTGGCTGCAAGAGTATTGTTTGTGGATTGAGCTATGCACTACAATTTGTAGTTTGAAGTTGTTATGAGGCTTGAGACAATTGCAAAGCGAATTGCAGGTGGAAGAAGCATAGATGTATGCTTAGGTTGACAGGGAAGTTTGAACTGAAGTCCCGTTACAGATTGTTGATTCCGGTGGAGTCACGAGCTGAAATGCTGTGTTGATTCTAATGAGAGTTGCAGTGCAGAAATGGAAGCAATGAATGTATGAGAAGTTGCAGGTGGATGTTTGCTAGTGGTTGCAGCTGAGCTAGAGTGCAGGAAATGATATTGCAGAAGGAAGATTGTTGGTGGTGATTTTGTGTTGAGGGTTGAAGTATTGCAGTTGATGCAGCTGTTGCTTACAGCTATAGTTAAAGTGCTAATGGATTGCAGGGTAGCTAGAGCGAGAGATGATTGTGCGCATGGTGGTTGCTGCTGTTGATTGTGATGCTGTAATTTTTGTTCAGCTACTACCAGAGGAAGAGAAGAAAGCAGACATGGTGCAGGTGAAAGAGAATGAAATGGAGGAACTGAGGTCTAGAGCAAGAAATGATGCTGATGTTTGTGTTGTTAAGAGAATGGAGATACACTGCAAATGGGGGAGGTGAGTTACAGCTGAGATTGACAATGTGGGAAGACTTGATGTTGTGGATGAATGGCTGGAGTTTCACTGCCCTGGTTGTGTTTGAATCCATAGACATTGCAGGTGGAAAAGCTAGCATGGAAGCTATGATGCTGGTATGGAGAAGAATGGTAAGAAGATGATGTTGTTTCAAGGTTGCAGTGTGGTGTTGGATGGAAGTGAAGCAGTGATGCACCATCCTGGTGCAACACAAACTCTGGCCTTCGCAAAATGGCGTAGGCCTTGGCAATAAGACCAAATCAGCGAGTTAGCTTCGATTCAGTGTCGACTCAATCTAGTTCAGACTACGAGTTAACTCTACCGACTAGACCTTGACTCGGTTGACCTGACCGAGTCGACTCATTTGACCGGTGACCGGGTGGACTTTGTCGGTCACCTGAGATATATTTTCCTGCCAATTTCCGGCCACAATACCAGTTTTCCGGCGACTATTTTTTGGGACATATTTTCACATGGGTTTTCACACATGGGCTTGGTGGACTTCTATCTATTGGACCCTTGGGGCTTGACCTAGTTTTGGAAGAGAGGAAAAGCTACAAAAAGGAAAAGTCTTCTACAACTTTGAAAAGGACGTATTATTCTTGGAACTTGGAGAGAGCCGCTTTTGTTTACGCTTCTAGGGTTTGCTTTTGTTCATGTTCTTCTATTCAATTAATATTTTTATGATGAACTCCATAGCTATGAGTATCTAAACAATTATTATTGGTTATGGGATAAAGTGGATTTCACAACATGTTATATGATTCAATGAATTAGTTTTGTCTCAATATTTTATTGTTTATGATTCACAATTAATAATGTTATATGATTTGAATACTTGTTAGGTTGAGTCCAGAATCAATCCGATTTACTTTCATCTCTATTGCTAGATTAGGGTTTTCAATACGAAATAGTTGTTTATTCCTGATTCTAAGTAGCATAGTGTGGTTATTACTAGTAGTGATACATCTTTATAATTGCATATGAATCATAACCTTGGTTAAATTGAATTAGTGCTTTTACACGTTTGATTGCCTTGATTAGTCTTATTCCATAGAACTTATTGCTTTTAGGGAGTTAAATCTAATTGTGCTTTTACACTTTAGGTTGCTTTCTAGGAAGAATTCACATATGCATCTTTTAATGTGGTTGTGATGAAATCAGGGAACTAGCGGGATATACTTGCGATCAAGGTATCCTAGGACTTTTAGTAAATGAGAGATTAAAATACCAATTCTAATCGTTGATGAAAATACATGTTTGTGAATGATACTATCCCGTGACCAATATCTTCTCCTTATTGATTATTCAAATTATTTTATTGCTTTCAATTATTATTTTATTGCTTAGATAAAACAAAAATCCCCCCCTTGGTTACTAAGAAACTGAAATCGCATAACAACAATTGCCTCTCTGTGGATACGAACTCTTTCTTATCACGTACTTCATTTATATTTAGTAGAGTGAGAAAGTGAAATTATTTTTGCTCGGCTGACAACCGGTCAGCGCCAACCCGTGATGTAATTTTTTGTTGTGAGAAAAATGATCCCAAGAACACTCAAAACGGTTGAGAATTGATGTTTAAGAGAATCAACAGTTCACAAACAGTTGAGTTTCTTCTCCGTTTGCGAACATAAGAGATGAAGAAGAAGAAGGTGAAGAAACCAAAGAGATTTTTCTCTTCAAATGTGGCGAGCGGTGGACTTGATCTAGTTCGAGTGCGTTCTGGAACAACGTTTACAAACCAGACCGGATAGCCTTAGGGTATGAGAACCGTACGTGTGCTGACAGGGGCATGTTTGTTTTTGATCAACGGAGTTAAACTCAACGAATAAATTTGCGAACATCCATTATATTCAAGCAACAACGAAGCATATAACACCGTGACACCAAGAGAGAGTTTCCTTCCAACAACTCTTACATTTTGTGGTGTTGAGAAACACCAACGAACTGCTTTTATACGTCTATCAAAGGACTTCAAGAAAACACCAAAAAATTTGTGTTTATGATTTCCCATTTTCCAACTTATAAAGGGCAGTTTCTGTTGATAGTTTTTAGTATTGCTAAGGGAAACTCTTTTAATAAGAGACGTCCTAACTTCTTTATATGAGAAGACAATACTGCTATCTTGAATTGAAGTATCATAATTTGAGCAATGAGATGATTCATGCTTTGAGGTGAAACACTCATATGACTGTGATTTAAACTCTTCTTGTAATTCTTTTAGTTTGTTACAACTAATTGGATTACAAAGAGGAGGAGCATTGCTCTTACTGATTAGTAAATCAATATCAACCTCAACATAAATATTATTCATCATAACTTGATTTAGCCTGTCAAGAGATTCTTGTTCTTTCTGGAGGTATAAATCAACATCAAGAGATAAGCTCTCAAGTTTCTTTAATTTCAAGCCCTGAAAACACTTCAAGGGATTTTAAACCTGGTGATGGTTTAGATAGAATTTCTTCTACAAATTTTATTAAATCAGTCATGGAAGAGTATTCTGTAATCCCTGGATCTGGTGGTGCATTTATTGAGATAGCACTACAGTCCATATCAGATCGCTACAAACACAGACTTATAAGGTCTTTAATGTGTTTGCATGCTCTGATACCAATTGAAAATACGGGGGTACAACAACCACACCCAACAATTTGTTTGGCAGTCTGAGAGGACTTACTCCAATATACTTTATAGAGAATCAACTAGACAGTCAGACTCAATCTAGAGAAAAGTAAATACAAGAGTTTATATCTCTATTGAATCTTAATTCAATTGAATATGTGAGAAACCAACAAATGTTCAAAATCAATTTCAATCAACAACCCAAGAAATATAAATTTTATATAACACAATATAATGCGGAAAAGAAATAACACATACACCGAGCACTAATCGATTGAATATATGAGAAGTAACTTAAATGGTACCAAAGACCTTAATGTTCAAGGATCAATCAATTTCAATCAACAACCAAAGGTTGGATTTCCTAATTTTATTTTAGTTTCTGCGACTCCCTCGTCACCGTCATTTATTGATCCCACTTGAGCCCTATGCATAACGCCTCTTTTTCCCTTGAATATTGCAACCGTTGTTAGTAATCTTTGATCTTTGTGATATTTCATTCTTTTGCGAAGTTATATAACATCTCTTAATATAATGCGGAAAAGAATTATAATTTCACATACGTCTCTTTCAACCACTTTCTTGACGTTCATGTCTCTTCGCATTAAATGACCTTTTTTCTCAAAGTTTGTCTCACTTTTCTTTGAATCCTCAAGAAACTCTCAATGAAATCACAATACAAAACTTCTTTTGATAAACAATCAACTTCATCCATTCTTTACTGAAATCTTTTCTCTGTTTATCATAAAATCTTCCTATTCCCTTGTAAATCTGGTGCCTTTATTTTTATGCAATATAAAAAGTAAAAGATATTCCACGAGGAAAAAGGATCATTCCTTTCGAGTATTTGGAAATAGCAATCACTTTTTTTGAAAATTACATCAATCAGATCTATTAACAAAATCAATAATTTATAAAAATAATGTTCCTTAATAATAATTTTATTGATAGATAAAAGTATGTTTCGACTTCAAATTTGAATTTTCTTTCTATCTTGTGAGTTTGTGAAATCTTTGGATTTGAAAAGAAGCTACAAAAGGATCCGAAAGACAACAATATTGATTAATGTATGCTAGAACAACTTTCTTCTCGCCTTAGCTCAAACTGTTCTTCTATGGGTCGGTTGTCTGATATTCTTTAAAGAGAAACTAAAATGCCACTCCTCTGACTAACTATGTCTCTTTGGATCCTTAATGTAATCATATCTCCCGTTGGCTTTATATTGTTGTATATGTATATGACTTTTTCTATCTTCTTTCATAGGTTGGAAGGTCTTCTTTTGTAGTTGCCTCGGATCTTGAGAAAAGAAATCTTGAGAAGAAGAATTCGCAATTGAGCAAGAAGATTCGACTGCGTTATCTCGCGATAAAGGCAGAGGCGATTCAAAGTTAAATCAAGGAACTTGACTCTCAAAGAGGTATCCACCCTTCAAAATGCTAATCACAACTTTGTGGTATAATATTTGCCTTCTTTTATTATTTTTATTTTATTGGTCGTGTATGCCACCTAACTTATTACTTTGTGACGTGTATAATCTCTCATAAACTTCTCCAATTTCAAACCTATGGATAATAACCTTCTTCTCGCTCATCTCAACACTTCTTTAGTAGTTCTTGAACAAAATTAACTCTCTTTCATTAGATGAACTTAGGACCAAATATCGCCTTTTAGAGATTGAACATAGATGCAAAAGTCTGCGGCCAACCAATTTAAACAAATGTTTCTTGAGTCTCGTAAAAAGAAATCAAAATTTTGAGGAAGAAAATTAGTGATCACATAGATGACAAAAGACCGCATTGCTAACAATGGTGCTCAAGCATTAGCAACATTTCAAAAATCTCTTCTTGAGCTACAAATTGAAGCAGATGGTGCTTCGCGGAATTCCTTACTTAGTGAGCGAGAAGATCAATCTTAATTCAATCTGTTAGCAATCAAAGAAATATAAATTTGCGAGCCCGATTGAATATATGAGAAGTAACTTAAATGGTACCAAAGACCAATGTTCAAGGATCAATCAATTTCAATCAACAACCAAAGGTTGGATTTCCTAATTGATCGATACAACGCACAACCTGTGATATTTCAATTATATAACACAATATAATGCGGAAAAGAAATAACACATACAATTCTTTCTCTTTCGCAGCTAGTCAATTTTTCAAAGTCACTAATCCCAAGAAACTATGAAAATCACAACTTTATAAACAATCAACTTATTGAAAGTTTATCATAAAATCAGAAAGCAATATAAAAAGATATTCCACGAGGAAACAAGTATTTCAATCACACATCAATCACTATTAACAAAATCAATAATTTATAAAAATAATGTTCCTTAATAATAATTTTATTGATAGATAAAAGTAGAATTTTCAGAATTATTGAAAGACAACAATATTGATTAATGTATGCTAGAACAACTTTCAAAGCGACCTTTTGATCAACTAATAATATGTTTAAGAAAAAAGAAATAAAAATGATTCCAATTAATTTTTCTTGGTGGTTTATGCTAGCTCTTAAAGATGAGCTTGAAATACAACCACGTTTTCCTTATATTATTTCAACATGAAACCATGATTAATGACTTTATCGGTACACAACACGTGTTCATAGTAGATTTTGATTTGATTTACATCCTCAACTAATTCCTTAAGTATTTTTATTTTCGTTACAAGTTTTAACACTCCGTCCAGTAAATTAGTAGATTTAATCTTACAAGAAGATAAGCAAATGGTATAGCGACAATACTCATAGTACAAGGTTAATATCCCTTTTTTAGTGATAGTTGAGTCAAGAAGTTCCCCAACCTTTTCAACACATAAATCACTTATAAATTCTCCACTTGGAATGTATGTGTCTTGGTATTAAGATTATTAAAACCATTAAAATATATGAACGAAAGCAACAGGTAAAACAAGCAATTGAAATACACGGTGCCCTTGTAGGTTCAACGAGTTCTCCTTTACACATTTATTATTGTTTGGCCATATCTCAAAAAAAAAAAATGTTAATGTCCCTACAAACCATTATATCCAAGATAGAATTGTCAGATTAACCTATGAATAACAAAAACACGAGTCACCCACTCTAGATCTTAGCAGCAAAAATAAAAGATAAACACTCAAATGTGCAGTATAAGATATGAACCAATGAATCGAGAAGAATGCAGAGGATAATTGCTCGTATTTGAGTAAAGTGAAATAACCTCTAGTAGTTTATATAAGCGAAGAGACATATATAGTTAATGTGCAATTCAATACAGTTGATGAATAATGAATGCTATTGAAAACATCAATAAATATGTGCAAAACCATCAGAAAAACTATTACACATTAACTTATCCATTATCGTACATAGTGTTTCTTAGAGAAAAAACTTGGTAATTTTTTTTTACACACAAAGCATATACTCTTCGAAAAAATTGTGGTAAAATATAAAATTCAATTTTTATTTTTATTATTGAAAAACTCAAATAAAGGTTATTAGAAAAAGAAAAAAGATCTTGTTAAACCCAAGCTTACGGTCACGGTGCGAACAGGGAGATAGACGGCGCACAAAAGTGTGTGTATTTTATACTAACCATTGCTTAAGTTCTGTCTTGCAAATAAATAAAAGTATGTTCACCCCAAAGGTCATTCCACTCAATCTTTTGGTTGTCGCTGAAATCGATGTTGCTAGAGCGGGAGTAGTGGCCAATGGATGGTGGTGTGTGTGAGTGAAATTCGGCATACCCATATCATCAATCAACATATGAAAGCATGAAACATTATACGTATTATTAATAGTAGTAGTAGCTAGTAGTAATTCTACTCGCACACTTCAATCGTCGTACTTGTATGAGCACGACGACTTTATATATACAATACCAAAGTCTAATAGAGGACGCGATACAACTTCAATAATAAAGAACTTTCACACAAGACAATTATGCGAAGAAATAAAGAAATATACAATACTCTCTCACACACGACAATCATTTGCAATAAAAAGGCAACAATTTGGATATATTAGGCTAGCTTCGATTGACTTGGATGTGATATCTCCATACATCCACATTATTTGCGTCCCTCTTTCAGTCGTTGATAGGGTGTAGAATACATCCTATTTACTATCTATTGTTTATGCTTTCTTTGCTATTTTTCTTGTAAATTATGTATTTTACGCTTGTTTTGAGTTATTAGGTACTGTGGAGTCACACGAACGAAAAGAAGAAGAAATCACCGAATTGGAGCAAAAGGGGCAAAATTATCGTTTCATTGGCAAACACTATATAGAGTCTAACCAAGGTTAAAGGGCTACTACTGGAATTACTAAAGGCAGACAACTACTTACTCGGGGCCACCACCAGCTGGGGCTGGTATAGCAGTGGGTGTAAATAGCCCGTTCCAAAGTTAAAGACCTAAATTAGGTCGAACTGAAGAAGAGTTTTTTCTTTCTTCTTCATTTGAGGCTGCCGATCCACAGAGAAGAAAGGCACTGGTTCAAGGGTTTGAGCTGAAATTGGAGGTTGATTGCATAATGGGTTTTGATGAAATTAGTTAGGGTTTGCTATGTTGCTGATGCTGTTTGACCGAGAGATTTGAAGATAAATGGGCAGAGAAATTGAGAAACGATAATGGGATCTGGTTCTGTTAGATGGCGCTGTCATGAAAGAAACGTTAGAGATCGAGAAGATCTCAGAGATGAAGAATTAGACTCAGGGTGATAGAGATGGTGTTCGATGGGTTCTGGTTATTGTTCAAACAACAGATGAAAGAGGATGAAATTAGGGTTTCGATTTGAATTTGCAACCGAAGAACAAATGAAGGAAATCAGTGATGGTGGTATCTGAGATGGTTAATTTTACAAGGGGATTTCCGTCTGAGTCCAATTGACAGCAGGGATTCGAAGGAAGGTGGTGGTAGCAGGTGAATAAGCTGCAGAGAATGAGTCTGTAATTGAAGCAGTGTGAAGTCAAGAAGATGGGTTTCGCCTGGAAATGTCCATGGGTTTGAGTGGAAGAAGGAATTGAAGAAACTGCTACCTGGGAGAGTACACATGGGATGACGAAGATGCTGTTACTATGAAGACTTAGGGAACAATGGGTTTGTGGCTAATTGATAGAAGTGTGAGGTGCAGCTGTTGTTGGTGGTAGTCTGAGAAGAAATTAAACAGAAATCGGGGTATGTGTTGCTGCTGCTGTCGATATCAGAAGTGGAGGAAATGGTGACGATTGGAAGCCTTGCAATTGAATGACAAAGAAAGTGTTCTGTTAGCACTGTTAGAAGAGAATGAAGTTGTTGATTGAATGCTAGATGAATGTGTAGGATTCTTAAGCAGGTATGGAGCTGAAGAGAGGCCTGAACTCGGCCGGGAAAGCCCTGTAAATAGCCGAAACTCGGCCGGACTCTGGCTCTGGCGAGTCAACTCATCGATTCAGATGACCGATCCAGAAGCCGATCCAACTCACCCCAGTTAGACCAGTCAGCCGATCAAGACACTAACTCAAGCTGACTCGGTGGCTGACTCTCCTTCCCTTGACCCGGTTGACTGACGGTTGACCCATTTGACCGTTATCTCTAACGGTGGACTGACGGAATATTCCGTCGAATATACCATTGACGGCGAAGAACTCAGGTGGCCGACGACGACTTTTCCGGCGGATTCCGACCATAATACCAGTTTTCCGGAGCCAAAAAATCCAGAATTTTCTGTGGACTTCTCTCATGGGTGTGAAGACTTGGACTAGGAATTGGATGGAGAATTGGGCTCAAATTTGGAAAGAGAAGATGGAAGATAAGAAAGACTTGAATTTGGAAATTGAATTACTATGGAATGAGGATTCTATTCCTTGGAAGATTTGGAGAATATTGAAGCCTATAAATAGAGAAGTTTTCTACATCTTTTACACACCTCTCTACACACACAACACTTGTGTTTTTGCTTTCAATTCTTCTTCTTAATTATTTGTGTGAACTTGAAAATTCTCCTTTTAATTGTTATTTGTGTGAATTTCAAAAACATGAGTAGCTAATTTTTTATTGATTGAGGATGAATTCCTAGTTCTTAATATATGATTTGAGTTTTGTTTCAATTCTATCTTGAGATTTTTCACATGATTATCGTTTGTTTTTACTAATAGGAATGTTTATTCATTCATGGTTGTTTGATAAGTTATTTAGAGTGCACGCTAAATTGATTTGTTAGTTTAATCTAAATCTAGTATAAGTTAGGGAATAAGTAATCGTTCTCGACACTTTACACAAGTAGAAAACACGAGACCTTGCGGAGGGATTCCGTGGAGCGATTGTGTGTAAAAACAACGCTAGAAAGTGGACCAAGCGAACCGAGTTTAACTACTAGTACTAAACCTAAATTCATAGATCTTAATGCATTCGGGGAATTACATCTTGTAAGCGAACCTCAAGGTGGTTCTTTCGAATAGAATCTGATAACTAAGCGGACTTGTTACTCAGTGAAATAAGGGATTTTGGGGCTAGCTAAGCGAACCTGCTATCCTACGGTTGGTGATAATCTGTGACTAATAACAAGTAGAAAAGAACATAACTTTAATCATTGTTTCGCAACGAAGAAGGATTCCTTGATCTTGTCTCTCTTATTGATTTCAACTTTATTTTTTAATTGCTTTGTTTACTTTCTTTTGCTTTATACATCCCCCCTTTTTTGTGACAATTTTTACAACTAGAATCTCTTGCTCCTCGTGGGAACGAACTTGACTTCCATTATATTATTTTTAATTGAGTGGAAATAAGATATTAATTTGATTGCACCTACGACACGCATCATTTTTGGCGCCATTGCCGGGGGCAAATGGACGATTTTAGTTGTTTTTATTTTTCTTTTTGCTATATTCTTGCTTTGTTAGATTCTATACCGTATCTAATTTAGTTTTCGATAATCTTGTTTCACGTGTTATACCTTTGGTGAATACTTAAAAAGGGCAGACCGAGTCCAATACGTCTTCGATCCGGCACTCAACTAAAGGATTTCATTCGAGCGGTTAACACTCCACTTCCTCCTTCTTCATCAAGTGATTTCACAGATTCGGACAAAGAGGAAGAAACGATGGCTGATCGTACACTCAAGGACCTAGCTTCTCACAGGCTTGATACACAACAATGGTGTATCCAAACTAACTCAACCTTCGAGATCAAGCCGAGGTTGATTAGAGAGTTACCAAAGTTCCATGGCATGGTGAATGAAGACCCAAACAAACATCTTATGGACTTCTATACCATAGTTATGGCTATGCTTCCACCGAAGACTAATGCGGATGGAGCAATGTTGAAAGCTTTCCCGTTTTCTTTGGCGGGCAATGCTAAGGAATGGTTATATTATTTGCCTTCCGGAAGTATCACAACATGGAATGGGATGAAGAAACTTTTCCTCGAGAGATATTTTCCGCATCCAAAGCTACTCAAATTCGCAAGGATATTTGTGGATTGAAACAACATGTGGGAGAGTCATTGTATGAATGTTGGGAGCGATACAAGAGGTTGGTGGCAAGCTGTCCACACCATCAATTCAGCGATGTTATGATACTCCAATACTTCTACAAAGCTCTCAACCCAAGTGATCGATCTCTTCTTGACGCCGCGGGTGGTGGTGCACTAATGAACAAGACGGTGACCCAAGCTACCGAGTTGATTGAAAGTATGGCTGCGAACTCGCAACAATTCTACACAAGAGATGAACCAATGGTTAGGCGAGTGCATGAAGTTAGTGATTCATCACATCTTGATCAAAGGATGGGTAACATGGAGAAAATGATTCAAAGGATGGCCGCGGTTATTATTCCGGATGATGAGACCGAACAAGTCAATGCTTTATATCCAAATCGAAGGCCGAGGTACGATCCATACTCGAATACTTACAATCCCGGTTGGAAGGATCATCCCAACTTTAGTTATGCAAATAAGCAAGCGGCGGTTCCCAATCCGTATGAGCAACAAGGTGGTTTCCAACAATCACGTTTCCAACCTCAACAACAATTTCAACCACAACAAGTCAAGGAACGTGATTCTTCAATTGATGACAAGCTCAATGCATTGATGCAAGGTATGCAAGGTATCACCACTTTGGTCCAACAACACCAACAAAAGACCGATTCGGCAATCAAGGATTTACAAATTCAAGTGGGGCAATTAGCGACCAATGTGAACCTATTGAAAGCTCAAGCGTCCACAAATCTTCCTTCACAACCATTTGTTAATCCAAGAGAGAGCGTTAATGCGATTACTTTAAGGAGTGGGAAACAAGTGGAGCAACCAAATCAACAAGATAAGGTGTATGATGAGAAAGAGGAAATTGAAACCGCACCAAAGGAGAATACATCCCCAACCAACCAACCCGAGGAGACGGTTCCTACTTTCACAACTCCACCCCCGTTTCCTAGCCGATTTGCTAAATCAAAGAAAGACTTGGAATACAAGGATATGTGGGACATCCTTAAGAAAGTACAAGTCAATATTCCACTCATTGAAGCTATTCGTCACATTCCTTGTTGTGCAAAGTTCTTAAAGGAGTTGTGCATGAAGAAGAAAGGGTTGAAAGGGAATGAAGTCATGAGTGTGGGGGAAAATGCTTCGGCGTTTATTCTCAAGAAACTCCCACCAAAATTAAAAGACCCCGGTAGTTTCAATATACCTTGCACAATTGGTAAAACAAGGTTTACTCGTGCTTTGCTAGATTTGGGAGCATCGGTTAATGTTATGCCTTCCTCGATTTATGATTCTTTGAATCTTGGTCCTCTTAAGGAGACCGGGGTAGTTCTTGAACTTGCTAACCGATCTAATGTTTACCCGAAAGGGATTGTTGAGAATGTTTTGGTGCAGGTTAATGAGCTTGTATTTCCGGCCGATTTCTATGTCTTAGACATGAATGATGAGAATTCTTCCAAGTCTACACCTTTGCTATTGGGTAGACCATTCTTAAGCACCGCCGGAACAAAGATTGATGTCCAAAATGGCACCTTGACTATGGAGTTTGGTGGTACACTCATCCACTTTAATATCTTTGAGACAAAGAGATACCCTAGTGATGTGAAGTCATGTTGTCCCGTGAAAGAGATTGATCCGGGCTAATGAATCTTGCAAAAGCTAAGTCGGGCCGTCGACTTTAAAACAAGCGCTTAATGGGAGGCAACCCATAGGTTTTGTATTTCTTATCCTTTTGCTTTTTGCTATTTCTTTTTCTTGTTCCATATCATGTTAAAATTTCCCACCTTAACTTTACTAGGACGATTCAATTACATTGAGGACAATGTAAGGTTTAAGTGTGGGGGAGTGGTTAAGCATGTATTAAAAAAATCAAAAAAAAAATTAAAAAAGTTTTAAAAAAAAAAAAAAGTTTTACATAAAACCTTCAACTTTTAGAGATTTTAGAGTCACTAGCATACTTCTAGGTATGTTTACATAGAGATTTTGACCTACATAATTGAACTTGGAAATGTTAGAGAACTACATTCGGATTTCTTGCTTGTTTGAGTGTTAAATAATGGATTTAATCATGCCTATGATGCGAATTTGGTGCAGGAGAAATGCATTATTAGAGTTGCTGATCAATCATTAGTGGAGACTACCCGTATTCATATCATGTGAGGCACCGACCAGAAATTTTTCCATCTACTAAAGAGCTTTCTTTTGAGTGTGTGTCACCATACGTTAATTCCGGGTAGAATGGTGAGCTACCCAACCTCCCACCAATAGAAGCACTACTCTTTGATCTCTTGAGTGCTAATTTTGTCAATCATGAAGGGTGACGTCTATAGATAAAAGCCTCCTTCTTGTAGTTCGATTTGCAGTTAGCACCATTCTCTCTCGCGACAACAACGGATCCATAGAAACACCATCATCATCAACAAGAAGCGACATCAAAATCTACAAGGAAAGTTGGAAAAAGTTCACGGTTTACAAGCAACAAAACGAGAGAAAGAGCAAATTTCAAATTCAAGTAAAAGCAACATACAAAGAGCAGATTTTTACATATATGTTGATGACTTACAATACAATGAGCATAATTCTATATTCAAGTATGAAGACTTATTCACAAGAGCAAAGAAAATCAAAAGGTGAGAATTATTGAAGTTTATGATTTTGAGGCGATACAAGTTGTGAAGAATCAAGCGGTAAAATACTTCTCCCACGGCCATGGTTGTATTTAATTTCTCTTGTTTCAATTCGAAAAAAAAAAAAAAAAAAAAAAACAAGAGAAATATTTGTTTTGTTAATAAGCCGTGGGGAAGGAAAATCTATATGGAAGTTTCAAGCGACAAGGATTTAAGGTAAAAAAAAAAGAGTTACAAATTGTTAAGGATTTATGAAATTCGAGAGTTTATCACCAATAGTTGAAACCGAAGACGAAGAGCAAGAAGATAAAGACAAGGAGCGGAAGACGTTTCTATTGGATGCCGTGAGAGTGGTGTTATCATAATTGGCGATCGGATGTGAAGGTGAGTAAGTAATCTCATCCTCGATAATAGTGGTTGATTTCCTTTCTTAGAGATCGTCAGAAAAATGGTTTTTCAAAATGTTAAAAGATGTGGGTTTTTAAAAATATTTCGGAAGTTATCCTTCCCACCATTCAACGTGTTGCAGGAATTCTCTCTTCATTCCTACCTGCACACATGTGAGAACCATAAAAAAGCCGTCTTTTTGAGTGCAATTATCATAAAGTCCTTTTTGGTGAGGTAGAAGTCGAGGCGAAATGCTTATTGATCGTTTCTCAAACACGCGTTCTCTCATTATGGTGTGGTTATTTCTCACTCAACATTTAAGAATGAGAATATGTTCTTTAGTATTTCTAACTTCTTATTACTAGCATGCAGAAACTCTATGTCCTCATAACTCTTTGGATGCTTGGGACGCTTGAACGCTTTGAAGTTGAGAGTTTTTAGTTTGATTTGCTCGAGGACTAGCAAAGTCTAAGTGTGGGGGAATTTGATAGGGTGTAGAATACATCCTATTTACTATCTATTGTTTATGCTTTCTTTGCTATTTTTCTTGTAAATTATGTATTTTACGCTTGTTTTGAGTTATTAGGTACTCTGGAGTCACACGAACGAAAAGAAGAAGAAATCACCGAATTGGAGCAAAAGGGGCAAAATTATCGTTTCATTGGCAAACACTATATGGAGTCTAACCAAGGTTAAGGGGCTACTACTGGAATTACTAAAGGCAGACAACTACTTACTCAGGGCCACCACCAGCTGGGGCTGGTATAGAAGTGGGTGTAAATAGCCCGTTCCAAAGTTAAAGACCTAAATTAGGTCGAACTGAAGAAGAGTTTTTTCTTTCTTCTTCATTTGAGGCTGCCGATCCACAGAGAAGAAAGGCACTGGTTCAAGGGTTTGAGCTGAAATTGGAGGTTGATTGCATAATGGGTTTTGATGAAATTAGTTAGGGTTTGCTATGTTGCTGATGCTGTTTGACCGAGAGATTTGAAGATAAATGGGCAGAGAAATTGAGAAACGATAATGGGATCTGGTTCTGTTAGATGGCGCTGTCATGAAAGAAACGTTAGAGATCGAGAAGATCTCAGAGATGAAGAATTAGACTCAGGGTGATAGAGATGGTGTTCGATGGGTTCTGGTTATTGTTCAAACAACAGATGAAAGAGGATGAAATTAGGGTTTCGATTTGAATTTGCAACCGAAGAACAAATGAAGGAAATCAGTGATGGTGGTATCTGAGATGGGTAATTTTACAAGGGGATTTCCGTCTGAGTCCAATTGATAGCAGGGGTTCGAAGGAAGGTGGTGGTAGCAGGTGAATAAGCTGCAGAGAATGAGTCTGTAATTGAAGCAGTGTGAAGTCAAGAAGATGGGTTTCGCCTGGAAATGTCCATGGGTTTGAGTGGAAGAAGGAATTGAAGAAACGCTACACAGGAGAGTACACGGGGGATGACGAAGATCTTTGTTACTTATGAAGACTTAGGGAACAATGGGTTTGTGGCTAATTGATAGAAGTGTGAGATGCAGCTGTTGTTGGTGGTAGTCCGAGAAGAAATTGAACAGAAAATCGGGGTATGTTCTTGCTGTCTTTGTCGATATCAGAAGTGGAGGAAATGGTGACGATTTGAAGCCTTGCAATTGAATGACAAAGAAAGTGTTCTGTTAGCACTGTTAGAAGAGAATGAAGTTGTTGATTGAATGCTAGATGAATGTGTAGGATTCTTAAGCAGGTATGGAGCTGAAGAGAGGCCTGAACTCGGCCGGGAAAGCCCTGTAAATAGCCGAAACTCGGCCGAACTCTGGCTATGGCGAGTCAACTCATCGATTCAGATGACCGATCCAGAAGCCGATCCAACTCACCCCAGTTAGACCAGTCAGCCGATCAAGACACTAACTCAAGCTGACTCGGTGGCTGACTCTCCTTCCCTTGACCCGGTTGACTGACGGTTGACCTGTTTGACCGTTATCTCTAACGGTGGACTGACGGAATATTCCGTCGAATATACCATTGACGGCGAAGAACTCAGGTGGCCGGCGACGACTTTTCCGTGGGATTATTCCGGCCATAATACCGATTTTCCAGCGAACCAAAAATTCCAGAATTTTTCTGTGGACTTCTCTCATGGGTGTGAAGACTTGGACTAGGAATTGGATGGAGAATTGGGCTCAAATTTGGAAAGAGAAGATGGAAGATGAGAAAGACTTGAATTTGGAAATTGAATTACTATGGAATGAGGATTCTATTCCTTGGAAGATTTGGAGAATATTGAAGCCTATAAATAGAGAAGTTTTCTACATCTTTTACACACCTCTCTACACACACAACACTTGTGTTTTTGCTTTCAATTCTTCTTCTTAATTATTTGTGTGAACTTGAAAATTCTCCTTTTAATTATTATTTGTGTGAATTTCAAAAACATGAGTAGCTAATTTTCTTATTGATTGAGGATGAATTCCTAGTTCTTAATATATGATTTGAGTTTTGTTTCAATTATATCTTGAGATTTTTCACATGATTATCGTTTGTTTTTACTAATAGGAATGTTTATTCATTCATGGTTGTTTGATAAGTTATTTAGAGTGCACGCTAAATTGATTTGTTAGTTTAATCTAAATCTAGTATAAGTTAGGGAATAAGTAATCGTTCTCGACACTTTACACAAGTAGAAAACACGAGACCTTGCGGAGGGATTCCGTGGAGCGATTGTGTGTAAAAACAACGCTAGAAAGTGGACCAAGCGAACCAAGTTTAACTACTAGTACTAAACCTAAATTCATAGATCTTAATGCATTCAGGGAATTACATCTTGTAAGCGAACCTCAAGGTGGTTCTTTCGAATAGAATCGATAACTAAGCGGACTTGTTACTCGGTGAAATAAGGGATTTTGGGGCTAGCTAAGCGAACCCGCTATCCTACGGTTGGTGATAATCTGTGACTAATAACAAGTAGAAAAGAACATCACTTTAATCATTGTTTCGCAACGAAGAAGGATTCCCTGATCTTGTCTCTCTTATTGATTTCAACTTTATTTTTTAATTGCTTTGTTTACTTTCTTTTGCTTTATACATCCCCCCTTTTTTGTGACAATTTTTACAACTAGAATCTCTTGCTCCTCGTGGGAACGAACTTGACTTCCATTATATTATTTTTAATTGAGTGAAAATAAGATATTAATTTGATTGCACCTACGATACGCATCAGTCGTAACAACAAATGTAATATTGGAATTATTCATGTTGCAGAGATCCAAGCACGCATTGTTACATTGTTTCACCTCCTTGTCCGGTTTCAGAAACAACTACCATGCATTAAGATGATATAGTCTATTATTTAAGTTTTTTTAAAAAAACAGTGTTCGATCATTTTGCCAAAATTTTCGGGAGTAGTAATGATTATGTTATCGCCACATTTAGATGATACATACCCCAACTTGAAGTACTCATTGATTTGATATGCTTGATTGCTACGTATGTCCGGTTTCAGATTCCTCTGGTGACCAAAATCAAATTGGATTAAAATGGAATCTTTTGTATGCTCGAAAAATAAGTAAAGCTTCCATAATTTTTCTTTCATTAATGATTGATTAATTTTTACGCACCCGAGGGCAGGTAATCTCCCGAGGACCAATGAAGAATGTGTTAGATCATAGCTCGGTTGAACCCACCAAGCGCTGGTATGTCATGTTTGGTTGTCATATTTTAGTGAATCAAAACTCATCTAAGAGTCGCTTGATTATGTACTATAGACAACTTTGTATAGGTTAGACTAGAAAGTCTAGGAATATTGAGACATACGCGTATTACTCGAAGACCTGAAGAACGTGAAGAAGTAACGAGCTACAACGACGACATCATCCTTCCTCTTGAGGTTAGTAATATTGACTTGAACTGTTTCATTCCCAACGTATCTTTCAAGTCGTGCTATATTGAATCGCTAAGGCGTGAATGAATATTTTACTCTAGTAGTGAGACATGATCATATGATCATAGTATTAAGGAATTAGACTACGCAATATAACGCTTATCTTTTGAACTTCGTAGATATGACATCGACATAATCTTATGAATGTTGTTGTGATTATGTGAATGGGTAAAGGCGAAGATTTCATCCTAGGAAACAATGTTTTACATTTGTTTAAAGGAAGTACATTCATGAACTTGTTTTATGAATCGAAAGGGAAATCGCTATGCTTATTGGTATTGTTGTTCATTTTTAAATATTTGGATTACCAATATGTGTGAGATGGTAGAACCGATCGTAACTTTGTTATGTATCTTGTATAACTGATCACAGTGCCTGAATTATGATTTGGTATGACTAGTTTTAATTAGTGTAACCGATCCTAAGTAATCACCTGAGATGGTATGATCGATATTTGTAATTGGTGCGACTGATCCTAGTAATTGGTGTGACCGATCACAAAAGAGTTGTGTAATCAATCCTTGTAATTGTAACCGGTCCTAGTAATTGGTGTAATCGATCCTAGTGACTGGTGTGACCGATCACAAGCAATACCATGTGTATATGGTAACCAGTCCTGGTAACTGATGTAACCAGTCCTGGTAACTTGTGTGACCGATTACAAGTGTTCCATATTAGGGTATAACCGATCCTAGTGATTGGTAGAACCGGTTGAACCCATAGTTGTCTTGGAATACAGATGAACCAATTCTAAACTTGTTTGGAAGTGTGGTATAATCGATTCCAAGATTGAACACGTACAATAACTATTATCATTTATTGTTCAAAGATATTCCTTAAGTACTCAAGGAGATCCTGTTCCGAAATAAATTAAGAATCTTTTAATTAAGGTTGTTATTTTTATATGCTTTAATTACCAGCAATTAAATGCATATCTCTAGAACAATAAAAATTAATAATGTGCATTTACTAATTGGAGATTTTCTATTGTGAGATTTCGGAAAATATTGGACAAAGCATTTCCTGGAATTATGAAAACCGAATGGGCATTTATTGCATATCTTGAGAATACTTTCGGTTTTGGAAATTCCTTGGTCTCCAAACATCCTTGGTCTATAAATACCCAAGTTTGCATTTCTAGCAAACTATCCTAAGAGCCAGGCAAACTTCATCTTTTTGTTGTTTCTGGTGGAGCCG
The DNA here is from genome assembly GCA_023531295.1 of Papaver armeniacum. NCBI lineage: Eukaryota > Viridiplantae > Streptophyta > Magnoliopsida > Ranunculales > Papaveraceae > Papaver > Papaver armeniacum. The sequence goes on along the minus strand of JAJJWW010013137.1, from coordinate 114,359 downwards.
TCTATCCGGAGAGAAAAGTACCCTAATTAGGCGAAATCTCTTACGACCGCTCGTTTAAAGACTTCTGTGGGATCAAGAAGCTCTACGAGTACCGTTGGTGGGAAACTAGATAATTGCAGTGTTATTAGTTTTCGATTGATTCGATTGACTAACGGTTGTTGAACTTTGATTGCACCTAGTTTGTTTATTCTTGAGAATCTTCTCTTCTGATATAAGATTCACTCAAACTAGATCGAAGTATCGACGGGATCTTTAGAACTGTTTGTAGATCTCAAGACATCTTGTGATAATCCATTGTTAACAGACGTCATTCTGTGCGTGATTGATCACAAGAGATTCAAGTGGTGTTGTGCATGTTTAATTGAATATTAAAGAAGATTTGAAGACGAAGAAGATTTCTTATTGGTTTCTCATATCTTTGTGTAGCACAAACCTTGATCGGATGGGATCCAACTAGAATCAGATTTATTTGATTGATTAGTTGTGTGAGATCGGTAACGCCTAATAGTTCTCTTGAGATCTATTTTGATTGTTACAAATCCGAATCTTATTACTTAGGTAATAAAGATTGGATTGATCTAACTAGGCAAAGGAGTTTATCAGCTTAAACGGAAGAACCTTTGCATATGACTTGAGATATCTTTATCTTGAAGAATCAATAGAGTTGTTACCAAACAGATTTGTTGTTCCTTTACTGTTTGGAATACGATCCAAAGGAATTGTTCCAGTGCGTGCACTCATCGAAGTCGGAAGCGCAGGGATACTGAAGAAACTAAGTGAACTAGGGTTGGTTGCTTGATCTCAACTATACGAAGTTGGTTTAGATTTTGTATAGGGGCTTAATTCTGAGAGTATTCAATTCTGGACTAGGTCCCGGGGTTTTTTCTGCATTTGCGGTTTCCTCGTTAACAAAATCTTGTTTGTGTCTTTTACTTTTCTATTTCCGCAATTATAATTGTTTATTATAATTAGAAGTAAAATACACAAACGTTAACTCCGCTTTACTTGATAGTGATCCTATAGAGTTTGGTTATGTCCGAACCTATTATCAAGTAATCACACTTTGATTGTTGTATTCTCTCGATCTCGTATCCATAGACGATCACACAAAGTGTGAATACCTATTTGTTGTATTGTCTCGACTTTGTCCATAGAAAATCACTTTCGGTAAGAGGACTTATAGGTGGATAATTTAAAGATTGTGGTGTATTTGGGTACCCTCGTCTTTTCAGAATGTAAAGGTCAACTTTACACAATCTTATACAAAATGAGGGCTAAAAGGGTTATCTCCCGAGGGCCTATGGTATATCATAGGGACACTACACCTTCTTTTACAAAGTGAGTGGATTTGAAACTAAAGCAGTTCTCATAGCACTCATCACTTAATTGGGTTCTCTTGAAGCTGGGCAGAGCCTCTACTGAACCCGAGGGTGATCTCCCGAGAATGATACGGTAACAACAACTTTTCACAAAATATTGTAGGATCGGGATTCACGACAGTTCACAAAGCAAATTCTCGATGTTGTGCTCTTAAAGTAGGAGGAATGAGCCTCTGCTGAAGTTTGTACTATAAACAACCCCAAAACGAGTACACCCATGATCATATCTAGGAGAGGGGCTTTTACAAATTTCCCCGCTTCCATTTTTTCCCCTTTATTTTTTCTTTCCTTGAATATGTGAATACCTTGAGTATATATGCGAGTTTCGTACATCTATTCATATCCAGAATGATTAAATATAAAACTCCATAAGATAAGAATTAGGTAGCTTAACTAGGCATGAATCCACCTGGTAGTCCTCGGTTCGGATTAATATCTGTCATTCTTTACTGGACAGTACGATTTTAGAATTCATTAGTCATATTTATCCATCCATCAATCCTTATTGGTTGCAAGTTGGAGCAGTTATTGTTTTATGCCAAAACCATTTTAATGTGACTAGTAGGTTAGTTTATATTTTCCAATTTATTGGCCATTTTCATTTAGTTTTCCAAATATCATATGTAAGGGAATTAAATATTATTCATTGCTTGGGTAGCTTGCAAATGTTTCTAAAGATGAACCTTTTTTTTTAATTGGATATATTGGTGACCTTTTAATTACATTCGATACTTCTTAATATTTTACAGAATTAACACATGACAAAGATTTTTTTTTTTTTTTTTTTTTTTTCTGTGAAACATACGACAAAGAAGATGTTAAGGGATTAAATTTTTCATTATTTCTTGCTGGAGTTGAAGATGATTTCGTACATAGTCTTATAGATGACGAGTTTCTTGCAGGTAGAGTTCGCCGAATGGAATTGATTTTTTCTAACACCGAGGCCTTTCCAATACACTTGGCTCCGGAATTGGCTAAAAACTCCGCAGTTAAGCGTGGTTGGTAGGACTGTCAATGGATATCCGACTACCCGAATTTAAACCGGACCTGATCCAGTTTCGAGTCCTAATATTGGTTATGTTAGCAAATTTGATACCCGGCTGGTAAAGCTGCTGAGAACCAATAAGCTTGCAGGTCCTAATGAGTATTAGCCACCGGGAACTATTGGGTACAAAGTGCCCAAATAATTACCCTTTTCTTGGTTCATTTATCCAAAACACAAAGGATTTGTCTAGCTTCAACTTCAGACTTATAATCACTTCCCATATTTTTGATATTCAAGGATATTAACAAAGGAATAACAATAATTGATATTGATTATATTAAATTTAGTAAAGATAACGATTTTGAAAAAGAAATTAATTTGTTTTTTAAATACCCAATGGGTATACGGACCCAACAAGTACATGAGTTTCTACCGAGTCCGTTTCCGGGTCCACCAATGTAGGAACCGGAGCCAGATCCGTTAGGACACGAACCCGACTTTTATTAATGAATCCGGTTTCAAGTCTAGTGATTCTCGGGAGGAACCAGACCAGTTCATAACCCTAGTGCTCGGACAAGAGTAATCAAAATATGGTTGACCTCATGGAAAACTGTTGTTGGATGACTTCAACGTTACCTGTTAATAACCCCACACTGCTGGATAATCGTAGGTGACATCCTGGGAAGCTACTGTTGGATGACTGCAGTTGTGCCCATTGAAAAACATTACATTGTTGGATAATCGCAGTGGCTAAGTGAGAACAATATCAGTTTGGGTCATTGCAGATGATATCAGAGCCGACGACAGGTCACCTATTGAAGGTGAGAGAGTAAGTCGGATGAGTTGGATCAGGTATTTGTCTCATGAGTGGTAGGGAACGTCGGTGATACGATATTATATATTTATGAGCAGCGGTCAGCTCCAATCTAAGGGGGTGGGATTGTAACACCTAAAATTCGACAATAGTTGACTTAATGGAATATACACAATGATGTACCTTAAAAATAATACTTACGGCTTTTCACACAATTGGCTCCGGGTTGCCCAAAACCTCAGCATTTTAGCATGCTCGGACATGAGTAATGCAGGGATGGGTGACCTCCTGGGAGATGTTGTTGGATAACCACAGCGGTGGATGTAGAAAATCCTAGACAGGATAACCGTAGTAGACGACCTCCTGGGAGTTGTTGTTGGATAACGACATCGGTCGCTGTAGAAAATCTGAGACTGTTGGCTAACCACAATGGCTAAGTGGGTACACTATCATTGGAGGATCAAGTCATTACAGATAGTATCAGAGCTCATGACGTGTCACCTATCGAGGGTTGAGTCAGGTACTCGTCTCATGAGTAGCAGGACACGTTGGAGATCTGGACTATGTATTCAGGAGCTGAAAATGGTTCCAATTGGTATTGTGATACCCTGATTCCACAGGCAAGGTTCGCTGAATGGAATACAAGGAATGGTCTAACCTTTCCTATACCGAGGTATTTTCAACATGACCAGCTCCAAAGTTGGCAAAACAATCCACAGTTAAACATGCTTGGACAAGAATAACCCAGGGATGGATAAAGTTTTGGTGCAAAAAAGCGACCACTCCATACTTTACTCCGCATGAGTCGTATCCGGCTAGAGTTTTTAGCCGATCATAAATATTCTCCGAATCCCGAATTCGAAAATATTTCCTTATAAGACGAGGCCCAGAAAGGTATTTGCCTGGCCTGGCCTGCTACTGACTATCATAGTATTTGACATTTCCCTACTCTGTAGAGAAGCAGAACCGGAACTAGCCCCTATAGTTCTTGGTCTTATTGAATACTTTGATTCCCATGGAAACCGGTCTTTTGTTCTTGTACGATAATAAATTTAGATGAACTAGAATTAGTCATTGATGGTAACATTGTCTATTTAATGCGACTAGGACTTGTGATTTCTATTTCCTAGTGGCTAATGGTAACCCTCTCCTCTAGTAACACTGCAAGAGAGGATTAAGTGTCATTTAAAACAACAACACTCGCTATAGAAGTTCAACAGGGACAGGTGAAAGAGCAAGTGAAGTGCTGGATGCATCCATGTAGTTTACAAACAAATTATGGACATCCTAATTTTCGAACACGAAAACTACATAACCACACACCTTGCACAACTCTTCTCTTGTATACACACAACTCTTGCACGACAAAATGCCCGCTGAAGATTCCACAGTGCAAACTAATACATAAGAGAAGAAATATGAGATATGCTATATCCATCCCCTTGTTCATTTGTGGTCGAAAATTATGCGACTATAGAAATTCACATGTATATATGCAAACTCATCCCAACTTCTAACTTTCCAATTTGGTAGCCAATCAGCGAGACAAGAAAATCACAATATCCTTTCTCACACCACCACACAATACTTAACTACATCCAACCATTATCAATTTACCCTTGCATTCTGCTTACATATTACTAACAACACCACTACTTTTGAAATCGCAAAATGACCCCTTGTAACCCAAGCATTGCTTCTCCTTGATAGAAAATGAAAGGTGATTATGGTAGTTTACTAAACAATGATGACACCATGATTGTTACATTTTGTACTTTGTTGTGGGCTAAGATTCTAATTCATGGGTGTAAATTGGTTACGATTCACAAAAATAATGTTGTTTCATGATAACATTGGGAAAGAAAGAACAAAAACTCAATTTCTTTACTTCCTCATTTCTATTCTCTTCTTACTTGTTCTTCATTTTAGGCATATGATGATATGAGCAAAGTAATCAAGAAAGGTTAAGCAGCAGCAGCCATGGGGAAAGTTGATCAAGAAGAAAGTGCAAAAACAACTCTTAATGCCTTGTTTGCTAAAAAGAATGAAAAACTCTCTGCAGCAATGGAAAGAACTAGTGACTGGTTTGATTTCCTTTACTCATTTGAATATTTGAAATTGTTAAGTTTTTATCTGCTCTTCAAATTGAATTATAAGATCTTTTTGTAAACTGGTATTATGCTGAATTTTCACAGGATTTTCTCCCAAGAGTTTCCTAGTGATGTTACAGTTCATGTTGGAGAAGTTTCCTTTTCACTTCATAAGGTCTATACTTGATCCAATTCTTGTTTTAGATTTCTTGCATATGTTACGGTGGTTGTTTCGGTCTTTGTGGAATCGAATACTGTACTTGAATTGGATTTGATCTAGTTTATACCCTGATTGCAGTATCCATTAGTCTCAAAGTCAGGATACATAAGGAAACTAGTGTCAGGAGCTAATGATGCAGATCTTTGTGCTATAGAAATTCATGATATTCCTGGTGGCGCAGAAGCATTTGAATTGGCGTCAAATTTCTGCTATGGAATAAATTTTGAGATTGGTATTGAGAACATAAGCATGCTCAGATGTGCGGCCGAGTATCTGGAGATGACTGAGGACTACGCAGCTGGGAATCTGGTGACCAGAACGGAGTCTTATTTGAATGATATAGCATTGAAGAGCCTTTCGGGTGCAGTCACGGTGCTGCATCTAGCGGAAAATTTGCTTCCAATGGCAGAGAAGATTAAGCTGGTGAGCCGGTGCATAGACACTATAGTTCATATGGCATGCAAAGATAACCAATTCTCGTTGCTTGGGAAAACCGAGAATGGCAATTCTTCATCTGCTCCTCAGCCTAAGCCTATCGTACATTGGTGGTCCGAAGATTTAACGGTTCTGAGAATTGATATCTTCCGACGCGTTATCACGACAATGATGACAAAGGGCTTTAAACAATATGAGCTTGGTCCAATACTCATGTTATATGCGCAGAAATCATTTCGAGGTTTGGTGAGAAACTACTCTGAATTGCAAAAGAACATATCTTTACTTGTGTCAAGTACATTTTAAATGTAGGTTTAATCTGACATCATAATGCAGGATATATTTGGAAAAGGAAGGAAGAAAATCGAACCGAAACAAGAGCACGAAAAGCGGGTTGTATTGGAGACCATTGTGGCTCTTTTGCCCGTGGAGACGAATACCATGTCAGTTAGCTTTCTTTCAATGCTTCTACGTGCATCAATATTTCTTGAGACAACTGTTGCTTGCCGTCTTGATCTTGAAAAGAGAATAGGAGAGCAACTCGGACAGGCAGTGTTGGACGATCTCTTGATTCCGTCATATTCCTTCACTGGTGATACATTGTTTGACGTCGACACTGTACAACGTATCATGATGAACTACCTCGAATATGGAATGAATGGAACCGAGTTTGATGATGGATATGTTTCACCTCTGCCAAGTGATATGGAACGAGTTGGGAAGCTAATGGAGAGTTATCTTGCTGAAGTAGCATCCGACCGCAATTTAACAGTGTCCAGGTTTATCAGCCTAGCAGAACTAATCCCCGAACAAGCAAGAATCACTGAGGATGGAATTTACAGGGCTGTAGATATCTATTTGAAGGTAATATCTATGTGAAGGTAATATCTAAAATTGGCTCATAATCAGTACTCAGTAGCATCTGACATTTCAAATCCTTTTATGCTATTCCAGGCACATCCTACCCAGAGTGACATGGAGAGGAAGAAAGTTTGCAGCTTAATGGACTGTCAAAAGCTATCGCGAGGAGCATGCGCCCATGCAGCTCAAAATGAACGGCTTCCTGTGCAAACTGTAGTTCAAGTGCTTTACTACGAGCAACAACGTCTACGAGAGGGCATGGGTGGGGAATCTCCGGCTTCACGCATGGGTGGAGAATCTCCGGCTACACGCATGGGTGGCGAATCTCCGGCTCCACCGCGCAAAGTGAACATATACTCTGCAGATAACCACCAACCCTCTGATGAACTTTCAAGGTTACAAAAAGAAAACGACCAACTAAAACTCGAGATAGCCAAGTTGAAAATGCGATTGAAAGAATCAGAGAGACAAACGGGAGGAGACTCTGCATCAGCAATGAGTACTCCATCACAATCTAGTAACAAGCCACCATTGCCTAAAAAATCATTCATAAATAACGTGTCTAAAAAACTCGGCCGTCTTGTTCGTGCTGATATATTGAAGCCTCCTGCCCGGACAAGACCCGCCAAAGATCGAAGACATTCCATCTCTTGATTCTTCTTCTTGGTCTTTAATTACCTTATAGATCGATATATATATATATATCGAGTATACTTCCGCAGTTTGTTTGCTATTACAGTTTCAATTACAAAGAGACTAGGTATTCTCATTTTGTGTATATTGTACTTTTATGCTGTATATTGAAGTTGGAACTGAAGTTGGCAGGACCTTGTTTGTCTACTGCTCCAGCCTGCTTGTGCTGCGAACTTGCAATTCATATGATTCTTTGAGTTGATTGTGCTCAATTTTCACATAATGGAATGCTAATCTACACTTGCAGATAAATTCTAATTGCAAAATGGAACACAAAGGGTAAAAAACATAACAAGTTCATTCATGTTGTTCTTTACAATGTCACTAGAAATGCTTCAAAAGAAAAAGTCCCAAATGAACACCAAAAATGTCTGTCGAAGTAAGCATTTTCAGAGACCTTCATAATCAAATTTGATTCCACAGGCTTTGGTAAAATTAGCTAGCTTTATAAAATGGGCTAGAAAATATAAAGAAGAGAAAGCAGGGTATTAAAAACTGCAAACCTAGAAAAGAAAACTCTTATCACACAGTAGACAGATTTCATGAGTTAGTAGAGGAAGAAATCCAAACCCATGGGATGATGATCAAACTAAAGAACTAACAGAGGGAGGAGATGTGAATTCATTTTCAGGTCATGTTTAGACTCATAACTCTAAAAAGCCAAGGAGATTGTTTTTGTCTTTCTTGTCTCAATTGTTCATCAACGTCACAGTTGTTCATGAGTCCACCCCATTTGTTGCCTGCACTGAACTGTTGTTCATCGCGGTTATCTCCTCGTTTACGTGTATTGTTGTTAGTATTTCGCCTCTGGACATAGCTTGATTCATTAGAAGATGATGAAAAACTCGGTCCGGTTTCCGAATTCAATGATGTATCATCCTTGCTCTTTCGTCTTTGTTGTCGAAAACTTGTTGGACCTAATCCTAATGTCAATTCAATATCATTCTCATCTTCAGTCTCTAACATTCCATTGTTATTATTTGCACCTGCTTCTTCCATGATATACTCTTCAGCTGGACGTTCTAAGTCAAGTTTCCGTCTTGGCTTTTGTTGTTCATGATCATAAGTATAGTTGTGGACATTATAACCATGAGTTTGGCTGGTTTTCATGTTGTTCATTAACATCTTTTGAATTCGGTATAAACGATGAAGTTCATATACCTGCAGGAAAAATCACTCCCCATACTTAGAATTTTTCCAAAACTAGTCTTGAATACTCAAAACACAGAAAAATTACATAGTGAAATTTACCTGTTCTTTAAATGTTTCTTCATGTTTTAGCATAGCCATCTTCATGCATTCTTTATCATAAGGCTGCAAAATCCTGCTCTCCATTTTTAAACCCTTTTTTCTTTGTAGTCAAACCCAAATTCAGCAATTTTTCTGATTAACTCTTGGTTCTGTTAAAAAAAAAAAAGAGTTTAACATCATGATCAAATGCATAGAGATCTACTTGATTATAACACTACTCTGTTCTTCTAAATATACATGCATGTTGAAACAAACCTACAATTCTAATGAAATTCAAAGGATTTAACTGATGGGGCACTCTAAAAATCAACAAGCAATTTTGATAACATATAAAAGTACAGATATCGGAGAAGAATCATGCAACAAAAGAAATTTTGTACAGAAAAAAACAGAGTTTGAATAAGTAAACCAAAAATATTTACAGATCTTCATGGTTTAATTCTTAAATGATGATCTTCAAACAAAACCCAAAAGTTGATATAGAAAGAGAAGAACTGTTTTCTACACAGTCACTCACTCACTAACCTGTATAATAGAAGAAGAATCTATCTGATAAACTTTGTTGAAGATGATGATGAAGATGAAGATATCAAAAACTTTGATTGAAAGAAAGGAAACTAAAAACACTCTTTCTTTTTCTTTGTTTGAAAGAGAGAACCAGCCAAAAGTTTATATATACAGAGAGTTTACTACTTATCTTTCAAAACCCACTTTATAATAAACTCTCTATAAAAACATCATCATCATCGTCAACCTCTATGATGAACAAAAGTACAGTTCAGCTGCAAACGTTATTAAATTAAAAAATAAAACTGAAAGAAAGAATTTAAGATTCTCTAGAAAGAGAAAATATTAATAAAGAAAAAAATTGTGGGTGAGAGAGAAGGCATGCGAAACAAATCTCAGAGCCTAAACCAATGTAATTCAAGATATGTGAAAGAGATGCTTTCAAGGAGTTTCAGACAAGTACAGATAGAGTTTTTATATTATAATAATATCAAAAAACCAACAAAATTATTCTAATAAAATCTTAAATAATTTAATCAAAATTTTGTGATGCTGATACAGAAAAGAATCATGAACTATACAGAATTTTGAGTTCTTACTCTAGACAACAATCATCAAAACGGACAGCTTAGCCTTTGTGTTAACATGAATCACATCACATGCACTCAAAGATCTCTCTACCTCTTTTTATAAAACAAAAAATCACTGTATATTATTATTATCAAACAGTTGTCTTAAACTTAATATCTCAATTATTATTATTATTATTATGCTAATTATAAATCACATCTAATTATGTGGTGGAACTGTGGAACTCATTCATCTTGGCCGTACATTCGAGTTTATCCATCAGAAATGTTAGTACAAAAGTAGAGAAGCAAAAAAATAAATTAAGCTTGTTTTTGTAAAGTGTCAGGAAAATGGATTCAATCATTTTTGGTGCAAGTTAGATTTTATTATGGGAAGATATCCCCTCGCCCATATGCATATGGCGGGCCTATGAAAATTGTGTGGTGTCTATATCAAAACATCTGTAAATATACCCAAACAAATGAATCTTTGAGGTCATCAAACTCAATCTTAAACACTTTGAATTTTCTTATTATGTTTTCATCTGCAGATAGCCCTATACACTTTTCATTCTTAAAAAAGATCGTCATCCAAAAAATAGTATTTATGGAGTTTGCCACTAGTGCCCTATGCCTGTTGGCAGCCACACATCTGGTGGCTTGTATTGTATGACATCTTGGTCAGGAATGGATATGCTGTTGGGTACAAAACAAGGTAATGTCATAATAACGTGAGTATTCAGTATGTCAGTACTGTGTAGAGTTCAGTTCTACATTTGACCGGATGTCTCTTCCTCCCATTGGACTCATGAAAAAGAGAAAACGTACGTTTTTTTTTTTTTTTTTTTTTTTTGAAGCATAAACGATGTATAGTACATAGCTTTACGTGTCAAACTCACTGCGGCTGATGAGGTAAGTATGAAACTGAGTTAAGTAACACGAAGAACGTGTTTTTGTACGTCGTCCTTGATTTATATTCTTGTAGGCAGGCAGCTGTGATGCTGCTGCTGACAGATATTGTAAGAAGATCCATGAGATATAGTTCAGACTCTATCCAAAATGCCATTGAAATGGCTCTTATAATGGAGAGAAACAGACAATGAGACATTATTAGATTCGATATCTTTAAAAATACTATATACTTGTATATATTTTGCCAATGAAAATTTGTTATTAAATAAAGGAAGAAGGAAAGAAAGAAACAAAACTAAAAACGAAAACCAAATCCATGTCTGCTAAGAGTTATCTGATCTCTCAGATATATATGGATCACATGCATCTCTCAAAATTGTCCTTCTCCTTCCATCCTCATCTCATCATTCATCATCATCATCTGGAATGCATCTCTCTTCAAGTTCATGTCCTTCTGTCTTTTGAAGAATTTAAAATGAGGGAGGATTCTAAAATTTATATTTAACAAAACAAGTACAGCGAAAGAAGACAGAGATGGAGGAAGGGAGGGGACATGGAAGCACGCTTTGCCGGTGCAACAAGGTGCAATCCTTATGGGGTAGTGGGTCAAGTAGGGATTGCTAGACTAGCCTAGCTGCTAGCTAAAAGGCTGAGGTCCTGAGGAGATGATCAAGTGTTTTGTTGGGACCCCCTTACTTACTAAAATTCATAAAGAAAAAAACATACTTTTCTTTCTCAAATTATTTGAACTAGTAATTTCAATTATGTATAACAACTACTACTTTACCTAACTATAAACTCAATTAACTGATGATAAAAATGATTAAAACTTCAATCATGCCGAAAAACAACTGTATGCTTTGATGGTTCAAGACTTTTGGTTTTGGCATGAGATTTTTTATTCATACATGCGGTGGAGCTGCCGGTGGTGTGTTTTGGCCAAGATGATTCAGCTATAAACGGAGCCAGACATTTTTTCAAATGGGGGCGAATTCATATAGTAAACTTTTGTGCATAATAGCGAGTAAGCGGCCAAAGGCCGCTCGATTTTATTTTTTGACAATTTTATTTACTTTTTAATTTCACAAAATTGGTTAAAAAGACCAAAATTAAAATTTCCTGGGTGAAAAGGACAGTTAGATTTTGATACTGTTTAAATGGACAAAAATTTAAAAATATGCAGGATGTAACCAGTTTTATCCTGCCCATTTTCAAATACTTTTTCTTATTTTTAATTTACACAGGATGCATCCAGGTTTAAATCCTCATATTTTTTTAAGTTTAAGCCGGGATGAATCCAGGTTTCATCCTTCTTTTTTTTTGTGTCCATTTCACCCGTAAAATTTTTTACTCATCCATTCGAACCGTGTTTTAAATTTTTTTGGACAAATGACCCATTTTCCGATTATTGGTCCCATTAAAAATGAAAATTCAATTCTATTTAGCATATTTGCCCCCCCAAGATCCGTAAATTACAGAAATGATAAGCCTATACTAAAAGAATTTCAAAATCAAGTGGGGCCGGGGACCCCATTTGTCCCCATTTCCCTCCGTCCCTTGCATGCATCATTTCTTACTTAAGATAGGAATCATACAGCCGTTTTAGTTGATTTTCTTGCGGGAAAAAGTTACTGAGCTACAATAATGCAAAACCTTTTTGGAGATGAAATGACTAAATGTTCGCATTTTGTGCACAACTTGTATAGGTCGCCTGAAGTTTATTCTAGCGTGCGTCATTGAATTTAGGGTGTTCTTAGGCCTCTTCCTATGCACATGCCAAAACATGGTATTTGGCATATATGCACCCATTATGGGTATGCCAAACTGCCAAACTCATATGCCAATATGTTTTTCCTGGCATATAGGCATACACGACAGAGTTTCAATGAGCGATAGAGTCTCGGTCGCTCGATGGTCAAAGAATCGTTCGATGGTCATTCACTCAACAACGGCAGTCAAGCTATCGCTCGATACTATGATAATCGGCCCGACCGATCTTCATCTAACGGCTACAATTTCCCCCTCAATAAATACACGATTTCAAACTCATATCAACTCACACCAAAAATTCTAAATCTCTCTAGAATTTCTTAATTTCTCAATCTTTTTCAAATCTAAAACTATCACAACTCCTCTACAATTATATTTTCTTGTAAAATGGATTCACAAGCACAAACTCAAGGCAAAGGTAAGAAGAATCGAGTCCGTGGTGCAAAATACACCATGATAGAAGATGAATGTATTTGTCGTAATTATGTTTTTTTTTACCCAAGATTGTATCGGTGGTGCACAACAACATGGTAACACCATGTGGGATAATATATTTCTAAAATATGAAGAACAAACCATGAACATCAATGGTCGTGATGCAAAAGGATTGTCGAACACTTCATTGTAATCAACCTAGAAGTAGCCGCTTATGTTGCATTGATAATGCAAGCCAAGAGAAAAGGAAAGGACAAGTGGTCGACCGATGTTGATTTTGAAAGAGAGGTTCGTGCAGATTGGCAACGAAAACATGGTAAACAGTTTGCTTTCGAAAGTTGTTATCATATTTTGAAGGGTTTGAACAAATTTAATCCCGATTACTTAGTAAATAATCAAATAGTACCTGAAAAGTCACCATATAATTCTTCTCCCTCAACACCAAATTCTTCACCATTTTCACAAGGTCCATCAAATTCTTCACCAGATACCCCTACAAGCTCAAATTCCAACATAGTTTTCAATAATTATGTTGATGGTAATAATAAGGAAAACTTCCGGGAGGAATCGGGCAAAATCTGGCTAGAAAATTAGCTCAAGAAGGAGGGAGTTCCTTGAGGATTTAACATGGCGGAGTTTATGGAACATCAAAAGACCGTCGAGAAGCAAAGATCAATTGAAAGGAAATTTCAAAACCGGGAGAGTAAGAAAAGTCGTCTTTCTCAAGAAAAATTCCAGTTTGACTATGACAAGCATATCATGAAACGGACAGATGGAGAAATTCCATACTTCAAATCTTCAAACAGAAGCGACTTGTGCAAAACATTAATATCATTTTGTGAACCCGGAAGACCAAAAAAAGCGTGCCATATCCAATAATCGTAAGAAGCAAAAAGCTTCTAGGATAATTGTTGGTTTTGGATAATGACCTTTATATTGACCAAACCCAATAAACATGGCATCCATGCCATACCCAATGCATACAATCGAGACTACCTAGCATTCACAGGAATCCCCTTTCCTCATTCTCCCTTAATATTTGTCTAACATCTTCGTCGGTTGGTTTTCGTAAATATGTTGGACCAAAATGATTAATCATTACTTCACAAAATAATGAAAGGTAAGTGTAAGAAGTTGTTTTACCCATACGAAGGTACTCATCATTCGCATCCGCTTGGAGTGCCATAACCTAGAATCCTTAAAGCCGAAGTAACTTTTTGTTCGGGACTATGACCTCTAATATTCAAAGTGCATCAAACTGATAATTGAATTGAGGTTCCACTCGACAAAGCTCTTCAATAATCTTTTTCACCGGATGACGAGGCATGCGGAATCGACCTTGAAAATCTCGATCGGAGTACACACAATTGGGAAGAAAATAATCGTGCATGAGCTTCGATGGTAAAATTCCCTCCCTCGATACGTATATCTTCTTGATAATACTTCTTTGGGCTCTAGAACTCTTGGTATTTGACCCGTATGTACAAGCATCAAAGTTTCAGTTAGTTTCTCATCTTCAACTTCCTCTTCGTCAATTTCTTGTAACCTCATACGATAACTTTCTTGCTTGTAACTTTGAACCTATTCATAATAATATCCCTTTCTTCATTGGATCTCGACATTGTGAAGCTTAAAATTGAGAATAAAGGAGTAATATCTTTAGAAGCGGTGTGAGTTTTCTCGTCGAGGTAAAATGGCGTATATATAGGAACCATATGGGGAACTAGCCGTTTGCGAGAATAACTACTTGGCGATAACAATTGTATCGCCGGCGTTATATTATTTTTATCGAGCGATATTGACAATATCGACAGCGATAAAGACTTTATCGTTGTCGATATTATGATTATCGCTCGCTAGGGATTCGATCGCTCAGCGGTTTCCCCATAGTGGCGCAAATGGTTTGGCATGCCACCTGGCATGCCAAACACCATTTTTTTGGCATGTGCATAGGAAGAGGCCTTAAAGCAAAAAGAAAGAGGAAAAGAAAGAAAACATATCAATGCTACTATGCTAAAGTCAAGTTTTAGAGAAAATGTCTTCCCCATTAGGTGTGAGGGATAGAGTTCTACCAAAAGAAAAAGAATTAAAACATGAAATATGTCCCCAAAAGAAACCGGGCTAAATTGGGGCCTATCCCACTTAATTGGGCCTACTACTAGGTGACAAAAAAGGTCATTAGAAATAACTTTCACACCACCCCTTATCCAACAATTACCTAAGTACCTATTTTATCCCTGTTTAATTAGCACGGAGTAATCGTATTAGGTGTTGATTATGTTTTAGATGTGAGATCAACTAATATTAAAGAGTTCTTCAAAACATCAAATAACTTAAATTTTTTGATTTTTTTTTTCGTGAACAGTACCCAGAATCGGTTTACGTTCTTCCACTCATAAACCGATTCTGGGTTGGTGTTTCCAAAATTAACAGAGGACTTCCAAAATCGGTTGACTTTGGCATATGTAAAATCCGATTGTGAAAATCAGGGTTTTATGCGACATATATAAACCGATTGTTGTCTTTCATAAGAATTTTTTTTTTCATTCATTTCATTATTGTAGGATGCATGTAGCACATGCATCGAGCCTTTAAACCCTTAGGCGACCCTAGTGGACGAGTTATAGTCTCATGAGGGTTTACATAGAGATCTACCCACAAAACCTACACAAAAACTTCTAAAACCATCAATCTTCGTCGGAGGAATCCAAGTCTGATCCACCCTCCATGAAGTCCGGGGCATACTCCGGGATTTTGGATACCATGAATTGATAGCTTGCATCGAATGCGAATGCTTCTCCCTTTTCCTCCAAGTAGCGCTTTGACGACTTCATGCTACAAAAACACAAACACAAACTTACTTTGTTAGTGGTGTTTAGTAGGAAGATCAAACAACATGGATCCCGTAAAATAAACCACAAAAATACTTACAAATTGTTCAATGGAGTAGCTAACGTGGGTAGCGTTCAAAATCCGTTTTTGGATAGCTAAAAAAGCAAGTATCGCATTTTCGATGACTAGGTGCCTATCATGCACTTGTTGAATACTTCTTCCATTCGGATTCCCAAATTCTTGCCTATATTTGTTGTGTACCCTTGCCCAAAAGGTTACGGCATCCACCCTTACGGAGGACTGATTTCTAAAATGCTAGGTGTCCGAAGTCCATATCTACATAAATAAATAAATAAAATCAAGTTAACAATCGGTACATAACTACGTAAAAGTAATCTGATTCTTAACAACAAAACATACAGGAGTGTCAAACATTATTAATCGGTTTATGTGATACATATATAAACACCGATTGTGGAATGGAATCTGAAGAGACAATCATAATCGGTAAATTAACAAGCACATAAACCGATTATTGGATCGCATAGTTTAATAAAAAATTGTATCCAGAATCGGATTATTCTAAAGCACTTATAATCCGATTCTGGGGATGTATTTTCATATTTCGTTTCTAAACCTAGAATCGGTTGATGTTAATCATCATATAATGGTCGAAGAATAAAACCCATAATCGGTTTATTCGATATGTCAACATATACCGATTCTGGGTGTAATCAGAGATTTTGATGGATGAAAATCGAAGATTTAAACAAGTAAATCAATGAAGAAATGTGAATCATAGAATGGGTTGATGGAGATTTACCTTTTTCTTGGTTGGATCGAAGATCGTTGGAGAAGAGGATGAAAAAAAAATTGATTAGGGTTTTGAGATTGGAAAGATTAGGATGAAAATAGAAAGTTTTTCTGATTTAGGTTTTTATGTTTTTGGATTTTGCTGAAAGAGGTAAGGATTAGTATTTATATGAGATTGTTTTAGGAATTAATGTGGGGGTAAATAAGTATTTTTTTAGAAGTTTGGTAGCCCATAGCAATTTGGTGGAGTGGGAAGGTAATTTTGATACGCCCCAATTAGCCAGGAAAAGAAACCCTTTTGAGTTTTATCTTTAGTGCTACTAATACTATAATAAAATCAAATCTGATTCCCTTGTTGAGTATGATTGTATGAGTATGACCGGGTCTTATGGAGATGCCCAAGGTCTTCCCAAATGCCTTTACACATTAGCCTGGGAAGAACCTAGCTCTTGCAGTTGTTCCCGATTTTAAGAGAAAAACGGATAATGGTTGTCCGGTTTTTAATTTGTCGGGTCCACCAATTAAAGAAACCTCACTTAAATCTCTGTTGGTCCCACTAAATTTCACCAAAAACGGATAATGATTATCCTGTTTATGTAAGTTGTTAGATTTTTATGCTAAAATCTCTCTTGGCCCCATTAAGTTACAAGGGTTTTAAGAACACAACGGAGAATCATTATCCGTTTCCACCTTTTTTAGAACGGCTAATGGTTAGCCGTATCCGAAGTCTTCCCGCTGGGATTCTCGCACACTAGGAAAGGCTTGCGGGAAGAGGCACTTTAGGCCACGGTTTTCGCTCTTGGGAAGAGCTTGGGCAGCTCCATAAGACCCAGTCTATCTCTTTAATCAATCAGCTCATTAAGTAATAATACCAAATTAAGAATATGTTCTTAATAATGTCCTTTTAAAGCTAACAATTCCCTCCAATCTTTAAAGTTTAAACATCCATCAAAAAGGAAAAGGAAAGGCACTTAATCAAAATGGAAATTGCCCAATCTTTAGCAGGATACTATGTTTTGCCACTTGAATGATTAGCTATTTAGCTCACTTTTAGAAACCTCAAAATTTCAACCCATGACGTAAAATCGGACTCATTGAACATATTCACGACCTGCTTAACAATTATCGGTGGAAGTCCGATTCTCTGAATATATTCACAGTCAACTTAACATCACGTCGCCAAAAATGTTTTATACGAGAAAAGTGACATTTCACTCAATGGTGTGGAATTAGCGAATCACTCGAATAAAAATGAACACAAATCACTATCAAAAGTTAAAGTCCTAATGTAAACTAAAATATACACAAGTAACACAACATTTCTCTGTGGACTCTAGCTGCTTAGCTAGGTTCATGATCATTAGTCTTAATCCAGCTAGCTAGTTTAATTATTTAAATAATTAAATTATCGCCGAAAACTTTAATCTTGATGATTATTCATTAGTTAATCATGCAATTAGAAGTTTGTCGAGACCTTTCTCATTGAAATCCAGGATTATTTAAAACTTAGATTCGTTTCTTTAGAAATAAACGACACCGTTAACCAAGGTAGACGTGGTATGCATTAACGAATATAATACGAAATTAAGACATCTTAATCTTTCTTAATTGCAACTAATGATCGGATCGAGTGCAATTATTCTTACCCAAACCATGCTTAGGACGGAGACGTCATGACTTTTTTTTCTCCAGATTTTTTTACAGGTATCGACAAAATTAAGATGATTTAAATATGGTTTAAGATAAGATTTAGTTTCTTAATCAGATAGATTAGTTAAAATAACAGTGATGATGATAATAATAACAATGGACGGTGTAGGAATCTTGTAATAGTTAGTGGAAGAACACATGGGTCGTAATATTCTCAGGCTCAGCCCTTCAGGGCTACCTACATTCCCCGTTCTCCGTGTACAAGTACTATTTCTGAACTGCTACTATGCTGGTGTTGCACCCTACCGTAATCATGGAGTTTGCCTGTACGGAGATACATATCCGTCTTTCAATTGGGAAACAGTTTGACTAGTCAATCAAGTGGGAAGCAGTTTGACTGGTCAAAAAGGTTTTACAGGAGTAGATGTAATAAAATTGTTTCATTTGTTTGTATATTAAGATTTAGGTCAAGCACTATCATGTTTTGCCTGGCTATAGCTTAAGTACAACAAAATACGACAATTATGGGGCATAGCTGATTTTTGAATGGATACTCAATATTCGTTTCTGGTTTCACTCTTTTACTCTAATACTTTTTTTTCTTTTAACTTTTTTTATCTATTAAAACATTTTTGTTTATCTATTATGTCTCCATCTTTTTCTAAACAAATTTATGTTAGAATACGGGCATCCAACTGAAAATCAATTGGCAATGAGTGGAGTGACCCTATAGATTATAAACCTCGGGATCTTAGATAACCCAGACAATGTGGGACTAATAATCTCAACACGCCCCCTCACGTGTAGCCTCGTTGGGTCTAACACGTGGACAACAATAAATCGGGTGACGCGGAATAAAGGTGCGGTCAAATGAATGACTCAACACAAATAGCCTACTCTGATACCATGTTAGAATGCATACATCCAACTCAAAACCAATTGGCAATGAGTGGAGTGGCCCTATAGATTATAAACCGCATAATCTTAGATAACCTAGACAATGTGAGACTAATAATCTCAACAATTTAGATTAATGCATGTTAAGTTATAAATATAGATTACGACACAAAGCTGGATCACATAACAATTTAAGTGTTACGAATACAGTTCTACAAATTTCTTAAGATAAGGAAATACTTGGAGCATTATGAGCCGAATCACTCCTGTAATGGCACCTTCATCCTTATGTTCTCATCTTCACCCCTCAATGACTCAGACTTGGATTTCGCTGGACAGTTTTAGTTCATATGGCACATTTGGATCATTAAGTAAATATATTATGTCTTGGACAGACTTTTGGTAATAGTGACATATTTTGTGTTATATGGCAGATACATGGGTCACGAGTACTGTAGTGAATCTCGAATTTCGAGCCGGGACATGATCGTGACCCAGACACGTTAATAGTTTTATGTTGAAGAAAATTCTCAGTGAAATCTATGTATTTTTGTTTCTAGATTGTATGCCACTTAATCAAGTAGTTGATAAAGATATGATGAATTTTAGACTAAGTTGAACTCGCCTTTCTTGATATATTGCACAATCACAATTTCTCACAACATAAAGAAAATTAATTATTTTAAAGCTAGTTTTGATTTTTGTAATAAAATCCTATATAGCTCGCTAACATGTCTCAGCGAGATTGAGAGATTCGTGTTTGTTATGTATTGAGACCATGAATCTTAGCAAGACCTAGGCCAAAATTAAATATATTGGTCACGGGACATATATTGTGTTACGGTAACTTTTTTTTTATGGGGAATTCGTTCAAAGTTACCCCAATTGAATCAGTAATCCGTAAAGCATCCCTTTTTTTTCTTCTGAAAATCTATAAAGTACCCTTTAGATTTTCTATCCATCTTGGTTAAGTCAATCAATGTTTACTTATTTACTCTTTACTAGTTGCCACATTGATTCTCTATATGATTTTTCAGGTTCATTGAGCTCGATTTTGTATTATTTCATCGTTTTCAGGTTTGTTACATCATTCCTCTAAAAGGGTTCACCATCCCTTAGTGTATTTGGATTTATGGTTGCTGGAGGATCAGTTTATTCTACAACACATTTCAAATTGGTCGGCCCTGGTTCAGGATCGTTATTATGCTTATATTCGTCGAGTCAGGTTTAAGATTGTTTTTTTTTCCTCAGCAAAAGTAAAAATTATATTGACAAAGCTTACTAGAAGTAAGCAAAATAAAAAATCCCACGAACACAGAGATTGAGCAAAGACTCAAAAGTCACTCAACCCACTGAACCCAAAACCCGAAAGAAAAAGATCTACTTAATTTACATAAAATTGACCCCAGTTGGACATAACACTATCAAGATGAATCCCTTGCATAGCTTCGTGGTTTTTGCACTAGCTCGAGTTTTGATCCGATTTATAACTTTTTCCACATCGAAATTTCGTTTTCAAAGACAAGCTTGTTCCGATGCGTCCAGATTGTCCACGAGATTGCCACTAGAAGGACCTTCCAAAGCACATGACCAACAGCTGTCAAAGGAGACAACCGTTGACTACCAAACATCCCTTGATAATAAGGTCAATACAATTAGGCATAACCCAGTTCAAGATCAGATA
This sequence comes from Papaver armeniacum, assembly GCA_023531295.1. Taxonomy (NCBI): domain Eukaryota; kingdom Viridiplantae; phylum Streptophyta; class Magnoliopsida; order Ranunculales; family Papaveraceae; genus Papaver; species Papaver armeniacum. The sequence goes on along the minus strand of JAJJWW010013137.1, from coordinate 93,562 downwards.
AGAAAGAAAATACTGCCATATGCTAGAAGAAACAGGGTAGTGGAGAAGTAAATGCATAGCCGATTCACCCGTTTTGCGGCAAAGGAGACAACCGTTAACTATCAAAGTACGTTTTTTTGCGGAGAATATCCATTGTTGCAATCTTCTTGTGATAAACTTGCCAAAGAAAGAATCATATCTTGTGTGGCCACTCCCTAGACCATATAGTTACGTTTTTTGTTATTATTGCATGATCTTTGTTAAACCAAGCATAAGCCGACTTCACACTGAAATTTCCAGTTTTGTCGACCGACCAATGAATTGAATCTTCACCCGAACCCAACGAAACATTCTCGATGACAAAAATAAGGGAAGAGACTTCTTTTATCTGATTGTTGTAGAATCTTCTTTCGAGACCCAAATTCCAAGCTCCACCGTTAGAAAGAGTTTCTGCGCATCTCATAACTGTCCAGTTGTCTGTAGTAGTGATGGCGTAGATAAGAGGGTATCTTGAACAGAAGGCTTGATCTCCTACCCAACTGTCTTCCCAAAATCTTATTGTGCTTCTGTTATCTACTTTCAGTTTTCTACATAGATTGAAGGAGCTGAGAAGAGAATAAATGCCTTTCCAAACCCCGCAAGTGTTAGGATGCTTTGGCTTTTTTGTTTCTCTGTCAAAATTTGTAGAGTTGTACTTCGACACAATCCCATTCCTCCATAAGGCAGAATTCTCCTTATTAAAGCGCCGCTACCATTTGGAGACAAGAGCTTTATTTATACTGTTCAGAAACTTGAGGTCAAGACCCCCTTTTTTTGAGAGGCATGCGACAAGTTTTCCAAGCCACATAATGGTGTCCTTTTTTTTTGTCTCCGAAGAGTCCCAAATGAAGTTACAAATAACCGTTTCTAGAATTTCGATGACCTTCGGCGGGGCAATAAAAAGAGATAGCAAAAAAATTGGAATGCTAGATAATACACTCTTTGCTAGAGTTAACTTACCTACTTTGTTGAGACTAGAGTTACGATGTCAGATTTAGGATTGTTACATCGCTTTCAGGACCACCGAATTATTTATCCTCTCCGCCAAGAAGATGTGGACAACTCGATTCAACTTAACCCATTTCCGAACTTTTAGGATCTTTTCCCTAGTAAGCCTGTGATTGTAAGCTAAGTTAGGAATACTTTTTAGTTTTTGGAAAAAAATAATCTACCAAGTCATTTACAATCAAATTTTAAATCACGTAGTAGATTTTCTGTTTGGACTGCAAGATTGATTTTGGGGCGCTTAATGTATTTAGGGTCATATGAAACGATTTACTGGTCCCTATGACAAAGTCGATCCATAAGATTTCATTTCCATTTGAAATGGTAAACTGATACTTTTGATGATAAATATTATTCCATGTGCAGAATCCATAAATGGTCGTATTTATTCAAACAAGTAGAGAACATACAAGTATATTAAACTGAAATAAAATCAAAACCATCAGGTACTCGATCTCCCCCTCTCTGCCTCATACATATCTAGCATAACCTAATGCACGTTTCGTTGGAATGATAAGACAAAATACGTTACTTGAATCTGTACTTAGACTAATTAATCAATAATTTAAGACAAAATATTGGCAAATTTTCAAAAGAAAACCGCTAGACTAATTAATCAATAATTCGGATATCCACGAGCGGCTTTTCTAGACTTACATAAACACGAATAAATATATAGGTTGGATCAAGTCAGTATCAATTATCTGATTGCATTATTGGTTTTGTACGTTTAATAATTCCTCAACTCCAATAGTTTAGCAAAATCTTGTTTCCTAAACTAAGGCCACCCTCACGCCATTGACATTGATTTAGTACTTAAATCTGATGTGATTCGTTAACAATAATTTTGGAATTTAATCCCATGTGGGAACCCTCAAATTACCCCTATCATAAGGAAACCCTCCTCTCCAAGGTCCGCAATGAAGATGCAGGCATGAGGCATGCAGTGTATAGAATAGTAAAAATTACACACCTGAGCTGACAATTTGGAGTACCCAAAAAATCCGTAAATTTGTGAAATGGGAATTTGAAATTACTAGAAACTTGTGTGGAAATGGCAGAAGTTGTAGGGTTTTAAAATGGTATTCCTCCTCTTCCATGGTCCATGCGGGATTACGGGTAACATCACCACAAACAAAACTCAAAAAAGTGTTGTGTGCATATCAAGTAGTATATTCCTATGTAGAGGGGATTCTACTTCTAGGTTTTGTTTTGTTATTGTTCGGAAAAGTATATTTTGGGGAAAGAGAGAAAAATCAAAAATGGTTGTTTCAATTTAAGTGTAATGTAGACAACAACTTTTGGCTTTTTATGATTAGTAAAAAAAACTAAGTATGGGTTTCATCATCGATTATCATTAATCAATATCTGTAACCAATGTACACGCATGTTCGTAGACTTGCAGACTACAGACAAATCATAGTATAGCTATCTACTTTTGTGGACGTCCACTCAAATGGGCAAGTATGGGTGCTAAAACAAAAAAATCCAAGTGGTGGACCATCATTATGTTTTTCATGAATTAACGTCTCACCTCAACATCCATCCATCATGATCGAAGTAATAGTAATGCTGATGTCAGGAGGAGGAAATCAGCTTGAGTTTAAGGTAGGGGACATCGAGTTAAGGTTTAACCAGCTGCCACTTCACGTCATTTTCTTTTTTGCAAAGGGTAAATAGGCAAAATGCCCCAAAATCGACACCAACCCGGATATTAAGAAATAAATCAAAATGCTCCAATCCGTCACTTTTGAGTAGTAGTTAAAACTAGGCATCTTGACCAGTCAATAGTGTTTTAAAATTCCATTTTTAGGGACATGTATTAAATTGATCATCACCACCGCCACCACCAAACGAACAACCACCAACCACCACAAAACCTAAGTGTCAGAATCCATCACCATCAAAACTACCACCACCAATAGTGCCATTTTTAGGGACATGTATTAAATTGATCATCACCAACCACGAATCACTAAGCCCAACCACCAATTATGAACCACCATCACGTAATGCTAACCCCATGTATCCTAAGGATAATTTCCATGTACCTCAAGTCTTTTTTTACATGTGGGAAGTCACATGTGTGCAATTTTGACTATTTAACTCTCTCTAACGGAAAATCTAACGGATTGGTGCACTTTGATTTATTCCCTAACGTCCGGGGCATTTCCACAAGGTTGGGGTCGATTTTAGGGCATTTTGACATTTTGCCCATTTGCAAATTCCATTGGAGAAGTCAAAATAATCAACTGTATGTTAGACATTTTGCAAGACTAAGACTACTGTGGCAATTTATTTATTTTTTATTTTTTTTGCTCGATTACCGTCGGAGCTTCTGGAAGAACGAAAAGTAGATGAGCTGAATGGAACATTAACGAAGGAAAAGAAGACCATAGAACTTAATCTAAAGCCACCTTAGTTCATTTTGTGTTTATCAATTTGGCTACAAAGGAAAAGATATAAGATTACCACTAAAATGGGACATTAACAAAGTTATTAATCATTTTAGATTTCGGACACTAGCTTAGTATGATCTAATCTATGGCCCCAATCAAACACATTATAATTTCTACTGACTATTCAAATGTTTGAGATAGTAACTAAAGTCTCTTTCTCACTCAATCTCAAGTACCCACTACCCACTCAAACATTATTGATTTGAGCAAGGGGCCCAAAATATGCGATCACATATCTATGCCCATGATCAATCTGTCTAGGTCTCTATAATTTGGTCCATATCAACCACACATTCATCTTATTTGTGGGATGTTGTCATGTTTGTCATGTTGGAGATTAATTTCATGTGGTGTTTGATTAGACACTTATAGTTCTACTAGATTATAGGTTTGTTTGTCTTTGTACCCTACCCCATATGAACTTTAAGTTACTAATTGATTTTCATTTGTCGTATTTGATAATTGGTAAGATAATCTGTAGTAGTCGATCACAAACTGAATTAGCCCTGCCTTTAGATTTATTTAAGTAAAAGTCCACCTTCAAAACTAACAATAAGCTGAATGAAACTTAGCTTGGGGTTATTTCAAATGAATCAGTGACTCAAAATGATCGTATAAGTTGGGTTTCAGGTACATAATTCTCGGTGGTTATTGTTTATTTTGTTGAAAAATTGGGTTAAAACTAGAAAATGAAAAAGTTCAGGAGAATAGTGTATCATTGATTTTAAGGATCTTCCGACCTTTTTAGACAATAATCTGATCTTTCCAAATAAATTGTCAAGCACAAAAGGTTAATAAATTATGCCATCATGATTCAATGAAGTCCTAACGCTGTAGCAAATTCAAGAATTATACTTCCTTGACCCGACCAAGAACACACTTTATAAAATTCTGTTGATGTTATTAGAGAAAACGAGAATATTAAGTTGCGATGTAATTTCAAGAGAAACAGTCATTGTCATTTATAAGGGGTTTCATGTCATTTAAAGATGTTTGTTTCATCATTATGACGTCCACCCGGGACTCCCCTGTCGTAGCGGCTAACATAATGCATATGTTTTGTAAATATCCAACACTCTACTCCTATTTGTAAAAACAAATAAAATGCAATACTTAAAGTAAAAAACTTTTAAAACTTGGAGTGGTTGCATCACTCAAAGTGACTGCCTCATAGAATAGTGTGTTATGTAGCCAGCACGTTAATGACCATGTGCTCAACTCCTAAATTCACGAGTCTTCTTTAGAGAACGGTCTTCGTCTTTTAGGGAACGACCTGATTTACATACTCATATAAGTAAGTCTCTTCAGATTTTTCTGCTTAAGTGTTAGAGCACTGCTCGGTCAAACTCGCATGTTTTGCTATCTCAAGCTTGTTTTCAATCTTAGATGCAAAAAACTATATCTTGATTTCTAGTCTACCAAAGTCAAGTCTCGGACTAGGCTTAGAGGTTGGTAGTTGAGTATCAGACATCACTAGATAGCCCTCGAAGATTGAAGACTGAAAATCAAACGAAGGCATTTGGAGAACTTCATCAACAAGAGGTATGCGAAGACTGAACCATTCTATTTACTCACATGAATTACCATTCTATCTATACGAGACTACGTCGCATGATTTATAGTAGATTTAATGTTGCAAAGATGAAATCTTGAGTCAAGCTTGTCTTGTTAAACATCTCTGAAAAGACGAGGGTACCCAAATACAACACAATATTTTGATTTTAACCTATAAGTCATCTTATCGAAATTGATTGTCTATGGACAAAGTCGAGACTGAAAACCGGGGGTACAACAACCATACCCAATATTTCGTTTAGGAAATCTATATGCACAAACTCTAATATAATTCCAAGAGAATAAACTAGACAGTCAGACTCAATCAATGGAAATATATCCAAGAGTTGTATCTCCGTTTCTTAACGTAATCAGCAAATCAAATAGATAGAAATCCGTGAGCCTGATAAATATAAGAAACAACTTGGACGGTATCAAAAACCAATATCCAAGTGTCAATCAATTCAATCAACAACCAAAGGTTGGATTCTCTAATTGATTGAACTTACGCACAACCTGCGATATTTCAATTATATAGAAAATATAATGCGGAAAAGAAATAACATAGACACTAGAAATTTTGTTAACGAGGAAACCGCAGATGCAGAAAAACCCTAGGACCTAGTCTAGATTGAACACCACACTGTATTAAGCCGCTACAGACACTAGCCTACTACAAGCTAACTTCGGACTGGAATGTAGTTGAGCCCTAACCAATCTCACACTAATCAAGGTTCATTTTGGAGGTGCGGTATAAAGGTTGCGTTCCTAACGCCTCTTTACTAAAATAAACGAGTGGTGCTACGTATGGTCCACGTTGTACATCATATGATTTTGCGGGCTTTTAGTAGCTTTGATTCCATTAAACATATAATATATCTCTCTTTCTCTCTCTTTCTATTTTTTCTATTTCTCACCGCTTCTCCTTCGATCTCACCCACAACTAAGAGTTGCTACGACCCAAAGTCGAAGACTTGATAAACCAAATTTTATTTGTACTGATCTCACACATAAAAGTCTATTGAGTAGATAAATCTTTCTCCCAACCAAGGTATAATATTTCTATGCTTTTAAGAAATACCTACAAGTTTTGTTAACTCACATAAAGTCTTTTGATAAATCAAGGTGAACATGAACCAATTGATACACCGACTTATATTCCCGATATTGAATAAGTAAGCACCCATTTAACAACCAAGTAATATCAATCACCTCACAATAATCTTAACCGTATGGTAGCGGAACAAGATATTGTGGAATCACAAACGATGAGACGAAGATGTTTGTGACTACTTTTTATCTTACCTATCGGAGATTAAATCTCGAGCAAATCTTAGAGAAGATAGTACTCATGAACCAATTGATACAAGGACTTATATAACAAAGTAAGATCTGAACACGCAACTACAGAGAAAATAGTTAGGTATGGCTTCGCAATCCTAATGAAGTCTTCAAGTCGTTAACCTATAATGGTTTTAGGAAAAACCTAGGTTAAAGGAGAATCGACTCTAGTCGCAACTAGTATCACACATGAGGTGTGGGGATTAGGTTTCCCAGTTTCTAGAGTTCTCCCTTATATAATCTCCAAATCAGGGTTTGTTTACTTTGGGACAAAGCAACCAATATTCACCGTTAGATGAAAACATGATTAAATTTAAGCTAATATCTTTCAACTATTAGATCGAAATTAGCTTTTTACACACAAATGAAATGCACCTTCATTTAGATATGGGTAACCGTACCTAAACGTGTACACTTAGTTGGTTCAACAATAGTTAACCGAAGTTAGCCATATGAACACTTTCATATCAACCTTATTCATCTTTATCACAACTAGTTCAAATGACTCAAATGAAACTAGTTATAGAGTTATTCAATTGTTTATATTCTCATAGAAGTATACAAGAACAATTGAAGCAAAATCGATTTTGATTCACTTGAATCAATTCATGAACATTATAGCCACGGTTTGCAAAGATTGCATTCCTTATTATATAAATGTATTTGTTCATGAGTATGTAAACATACATTTCCGATTTTAGAACTTAACCCACTCAAGTATGCAAATGTGTACGCATACCTGAGTTCCCGGACTTGGCATGTGTTCGCCAGTATGCAAACGTGTACGCATACTATCCTACACTACCAAAACTCAGTTGAAGTAAGTATGCAAACGGGCACGCATACTTTAGTTCCCGGACTTCAACTGTTAAATCAAGTACGCATACGGGTATGCACACTAGATTCCCGGACTTGAATATCATGCAATAGTTAGCATACAAGTACGCATACTATGTTATATCCAATCAAAGGTTAATTGTTCTAAACTCCCATTTCAATCATTGAAGCATTCTTAGAAGACAACAATAGATGTCTCACACAAACTATTAGCTTCAAAGCAATTTTCAAGTGATCAAATGATCAATACGAAACATTCCAAGTCTACACCAAATGACTGTCTCACACAAATCATATAAGATGTTACCAGGCGATTTTCAAATGATCATCTTTTGACTTTCGTCAAGAATAAAAGATGAACTTCGTTAAAGCGAAAGCTTACCAACACATATTTCGAAAAATAGATAAGCGAGTTAAACTCAACTCGAAATACCAAATGTGTATAATATGAAGTCTATATAGCAATACGACTTTTGTCTCAATAGGAGATAGAATACAAATAGACTTTCCAAGTGATAGATGAGTTCAAGTCTCCACATACCTTTTGTTTATGAAGTTCCACAAGCTCCCCTTAGTAGTTCTTCGTCTTTACCCGATGAACGCCGTGAAGTCTAAAGCTCAACTACATATTCTATCCTAATCCGAGACTTAGCTATAAGTAGACTAGAAATCAAGACTTATAGTTTTGGTAACTAAACTTGACAAACAAGCTTGAGATAGCAACGCTTGCGAGTTCGAACGAGCAGTGCTCTAACAATCTCCCCCTTTGTCAATTTTAGTGACAAAACTATCAATATGTATGGATTACAAAATAAATAAACTTTGTAGCTTCTCATCCAAATGCTTTATTTCCTTGGTTCTTCAACATAACTCGAAATCTTCGTCACCTCCAAGTATTCCAGTGATCCCGAACGTGTTCAACTCTGCATCATAGTTGTTGAAGATCCGTAGCTATAACAATAAGAAAATAGTTGTTCTCAATCATTGTTATACAGTGACATAGTATTATTACACAACATCAAAGTTCAATTGTATCACAACTTTGACAATAATACCATGGTGATATGTATCACTCCCTCTTAGTCAATACTTCATCTCACAATGAAAACCACTCCCCTTACATAATGATCCGTAAACCATATGTATTTGTAGTGTGAACTACACAATAATTCTCCCCCTTTTTGTCAATATAAATTGGCAAAGGTGCGAAAACTAGCGGGATCATAATGAAATTCTCATAGAGGTACTTCATAACTAAAATAGAACATATCAACTTGTTTCGATGATTTCACATAGTCGAAACTTAGTGTATTCATCAAAGAGTTTATAAAGATATAAGATAACTCCTATAATATTCCACAACCGCACTCCCCACAAAGATTTGACAATTAAGTACAAGTTCAATTAAGAACTCTCCCTCATAAAATTTCGTTCCCAAGGGAACAACAAGAGCGGACTTACTTTCACGAGAAAAGAAGGATTTCTTTGGACATTAACAAATTACATAAAACATGAATTTGTATCCAGAAAACTCAATTAAATTAACCACAAGAGAACCCATGATTAATTTAATCGGAAATGCTCAACATAAGAGAACTTACGGAGTCGTACAGTACTTTCACATAAAGTGGATCATGGAAAGATCAATACTGCGGAATATACAAAGATTCATTCTATTTTTCATCAAAATTTGCATAATGATATCATAGACTTAATCTTTGTCATCAAAAGTTCATTCTAATTTCCATCAATATTTGCATAAAGAAATATAATAGACTTAACTTTTGACATATATGGGACAATCATAGTTCACGGACGTAAACACACATATCCCATAATATTTTTGCAATATATAAAACCAATAAAGATTAATAGTTTATGCAATATTTTTGCAATATATAAAACAACAACGTAAACTACTTCTCTCTTTCAAAACCTCGTCTGAAAACCAAAACCCTAAAACCACCCGCCTGTAAACTACTTCTCTCTTTCCTCCCGTCACCACCACCATCATCTCGATGGGTTAGGGTGGTGGGATGTTTGAGGTTTGTTGTTGGTTTTTCTTTTTCTTTTTCTTTGGATTCCCGGCTTGAGAATTACTTTCCCTTCCTAGATAATTGCTTGTACAGTTTTACACGATTTCTCTGATTGTGTTGCTTTGCCTTTCTTTGTTACACTGTGCGAGTTCGCTGGTGGTTTTTGCTGTTGTCGACAGTTGAGCTGTACCTCCCATCCTGTTTGCTTTTGTGCCTGAATGACGATAGCAGATAAGGGAGTATTGATATGCCCTTTCAAATACTTTCATGGGTGCCCAGATGGGGGGACCGGAAGCAAGGATTTCGCATGTTTAGTGCCCCATTTGAAGAGGCTTCATCTCTGCAACTCATACAAGAAGAATGCTCTTCAACAGGCCATTGGAAGTGACTTGGATGTGTTTAGTACCTTGGAAGAAACCTTGAGGAAGTTGAAGCAATGGCTATGCTTTGACTGTATGAGTATCCAGACATGGAAAAGGGCATGTAAACATGGAGAGACTGACGTTAGACCTGCAACATGTGAGGTGCCTGGGGATGTAACTGAATTGATCGTTGGAGTACCTCGGCCTGGATCCATTCTCGTACAGTTGGAAGACAAAGGTTTTGAGTTAACTGTTGAGACACTAGATGCAGTTCTTCATGCTCCTGTGAGTACTGTGAAGAGTATTCCTAAAGGTTGTAGGATGGTCTTTTCCCAGGTTTTGAAAGCAGCACTTTTGAAAGTGGCAGTAGAGCCTAAATCAGTCCGGAACTGGGTTAGCTTATTGATACTACCTCGATGTACGTTGCGCGTCTTCAGACCCAAGAATCGGACGGAATGTAAATCCGGGAGTCGTAAATTTATACAGCAGAAACAAATTCTAAAAGCATTGGCGTTATGGGGTGAAACAGGTGGAGTTCAACAACTTGTTAAAGAGGTCCTACAGGTGCGGCGTACTGAAGGTGTTAAGTTAGAGGAAGATGAAGAACCTGACAGTAAACGTACGAATATATCTGCTTGCTTGCGCAAAGTGGCAGACGAACACTTTACTGCTACGGTTAAAGCCATCAGCTCTTCAGGGGTGGCGCAGTACAATGAAGACACGAAGAAAGCCCTTGAAAATAAACATCCATGCATGCCCCCTCCGCAGAAGCCATCTATCCCGTTAACCGAGACAGCTTTACTGGCCGAAGAGGGAACTGTCCTAAGCTGCATTAAATCATTTCCTAAGGGGACGTCATGTGGCAAGGATGGCCTCCGGGCACAACACTTATTGGATGCCTTTTGTGGGGAAGGCTCTTTTGTGGCTGCTGGCCTAGTCACGACAATAACCAGGGTTGTTAATCTGTGGTTGAGTGGTAGATGTCCACTTATTCTTGCGGAGTTTATTGCGTCAGCACCCTTAAATCCTCTTCTAAATCCAGACAAAAGTATTCGTCCTATTGCTGTTGGGACGATTTGGCGTCGTCTTGTATCCAAAGTTGCTATGAAGGGAGTTGGCAAAGACATGGCAGCCTACTTACAGGAGTTTCAGTTCGGGGTGGGGGTTTCAGGAGGTGCGGAGGCAATTTTACATGCAATGAACAAGTATGTTAGTAAGCACCATCTAGACCCGAGTCTTACTATGCTAACTGTAGACTTCACCAATGCTTTCAACCTAGTTGACCGCACAACCATGCTTCTTGAGGTTCGTAGACTTTGTCCATATATATCTCCTTGGGTGGATTATTTGTATGGTCAACCTGCAAGATTATATGTGGGAGATTATCATATTTATTCTTCTACAGGGGTGCAACAAGGTGACCCATTGGGTCCATTGTTATTTTCTTTGGTGCTTCATAAACTTATAACAAAGATAAAAGAGCAGTGCACATTATCCATACATGCTTGGTATTTGGATGATGGTACTATCATTGGTGACACTGTCGAAGTGGAGCAAGCACTCACTGTTGTTCAGACAGAGGGGCCTCGGTTGGGACTTATATTGAATATTAAAAAAATTGAAATCTTTTGGCCCTCTTGTGATGGACGAAAGGTAAAGGATGGGATGTTTCCTGCTGAGATCTCAAGGCCAAACAATGGGGTCAAACTTTTAGGCGGTGCAGTAAGCCTTAATGATGAGTTTGTGAAAGGGCTTGCTATCAGAAGAGCAGAGAAGGCAGTGGAGTTGATGCAGGTCTTGTCCAAACTACGTGATCCACAGAGTGAGTTATTACTTCTGCGTGCATGTATGGGCATTTCTAAGCTTCTCTTTGGGCTTCAAATTTGTTTCCCGGGGTACACTACGGAGGCAGTAGATATATTTGATAGAGGCTTGAGGGAGGCGATAGAGGGAATTGTGGTTTGTGGAGGTCCGTTTTTCGGGGAGATGCAATGGAGACTAGTTACACTGCCTATTAGATATGGAGGCCTTGGGTTATACACGGCTAAGGAAGCATCACAATATGCTTTTCTTGCATCACGTGTGCAATCTTGGGGGTTGCAAGATCACATACTCAGGGATAGTGGAGTGGAAGGTATGGATGATAATTTTTATATGGCATTGAAAACCTTACAAGAAACTCTGCCCGACCAAGACTTTAGCAGTTTCACCAATAAAGACACCGCCCCTCTTAAAGCACAAAGCAACCTGGCGAGTGCTCTTTTTGGTAAAGTTGTTAAAGATATGGATAGGGTTTACGAGTTTTCGGACAGACATAAAGCAGTTTTTGGTTGCCTACAATCAGCGCATGCGCAGGATTTTCTTCTTGCTATCCCGATTGAGGGCCTTGGGCAGAAGATGTCCCCCTTAGAGTACCGGTCCATCCTTAAATACAGGTTAATGATTCCCATATACCCTTCTGATTCGCGTTGCCCTGCTTGCATTACAGGTTGTTTAGACACGTACGGGGAACATGCAGTTCATTGTAAGGTAGATCCTGGTTTTAAATATAGACATGATCATGTGAGAGATACCTTATATGATGTATTATGGAGGGATGGTATTTCAGCAAAAAAAGAGGCGCCGGTCAACTTTTTGACTGATCCCCTTGAAGGGAGATCAACACTTAGGCCAGCGGATGTTCTTATTTTTGGGTGGGCCAATGGAAAACATGTGTGTGTTGACCTTACTGGGGTTTCTCCATTAGTAGGCATTGGACACGGCTCTTTCACTGTTGGACAGGCAGCTTTGAAAGCTGCCTCGGGTAAGATAGCGAAGCATGAAAAAGCGTGTATTGATAATGGACATGCTTTTATCCCCTTTGCCTTCGACACTTTTGGGTATCTGGCACCAGAGGCGGTTGGACTTTTAGCGAGAGTTCAAAGAGTCATGCACTGTAATGTCATGACTCCTGATTCGAGAGAGTTGGTGTTCAAGAGGATAGGGTTTGCTATTCAAAAAGGGCTTGCGGCGTAGCTTGTTGCTCGCTTGCCTGCTATGTAATAAATCCTATGAGATAGATATAAATAATCTATATTAAATTAAATGCACTAATAAAAATGTTATATTAATAGTGCAAAATCATCTTCCAAATAAACTTTAGAATTTAAATAAATAAATCTAAAAACATTGCAAGATGAAAATCGTTGGCAATAGCTATGTGTACTCACAATCATTGTTATTCCAAACCCTACTTATCCTTCTCAAAACACAAGAATAAATTCTCATAAGAAGTTTCCTAGACAAAATAAAAATAACTACTCTTAAGAAAAACGAAACCGAATTTTAGGCATAATCAGCAACCATGGATCGAACACAAGCAAGTTCATCAGTTGCAATTTCAAGTTGACCACGTACAACCTCAAAATATCGAAGAAGATTTCTAACCAATTGACAAGACATCTGAACTGGAAGATATTTTTCATGATCAACTGCATGAAAGAAGGTAACGAGAATAGGATTTTCGAAAAACTCAATAACATTGTTACCTTCATCTTTATCTTTCTTTGTGTATTCATCCATTGTGTTAGAGCACTGCTCGGTCGAACTCGCATGCGTTGCTATCTCAAGCATGTTTTTCAATGTTAGTGATCAAAACTACAAGTCTTGATTTCTAGTCTACTTATAGATGTCTCGGACTAGGACATAGATTGTGTAGTTGAGCCTTAGACTTCACGGTGTTCATCATTTGAAGACGAAGAACTACTAAGGAGAGCTTGTGGAACTTCATCAAAAAAAGGTATGTGGAGACTGAACCTCATCTATCACTAGGAAAGTCTATTTCTACTCTATCTCCTATATTGAGACATAAGTCGTGTTACGATATAGTTTTCTATTATACACATTTGAGATTTCGAGCTGAGTTTAAACTCGCTTACATATTTCTCGGAATATGTGTTGGCAAGCTTTCGCTTCGACCAAGTTCATCTTATATTCTTGACGCAAGTCAAAAGATGAACAAACACAAGCTAAAAATCAGAGTTCATGTACGGAAGCTTTAGGCGATCCAGGGCTTTCAGGCTTGTGACTGACGATATCAACTGCATACGGGTTTTCATATTAATACTACAAAAATCATCTACCAAATAACTTAGAATTTAAATAAATAAATCTAAAAACATTGAAGATGAAAAACGTTGGACATAGCTATGTGTACTCACAATAATGGCTATTCCAAACCCTAGTTATCCTTCTTATGATTTTTTAGAAGGATAACTAGGGTTTGGAATAACCATTATTGTGAGTACACATAGCTATGTCCAACGTTTTTCATCTTCAATGTTTTTAGATTTATTTATTTAAATTCTAAGTTATTTGGTAGATGATTTTTGTTCAAATTCTAACTAATTAGGGTTTCGACATGCCAAACCCTAATTTGGGAAAAATTGTTATGCCAACCAAGCCAAATAACGTTTCCCATAGCGTTGGGATCGATGTGGCAACATGGCCAATGTTGCCAGAGCCATATTTGGGTCTAACACCAATATGCCAAAACAGCTGCCACGGCTACGCCACTGGCATGCCGCTATGCCACGGCTACGCTAGGCGCCACTATGCTAATGACGCCACTTTGCTACACAACAAAGATATGGCCATAATCAATGGATACCCTTCCTCATGAGATGCAATCTCAGCCATCCAAGTTCGCCACTGAACTGACGGACTTGCGGCAAGTTCCAGGCAACCAGCTAGTGGCCATGGCTACGCTAGGCGCCACTTACACCACCGTGCCACTGGCATGCACGAGGTATGCCAGTCATGCTGCAATGCCACTGGCGTACGCCAAAAACGCCACTGTGACATTACCAGGCGCTAACAGAAGGTAGCCATAATCAACGACTACCCTTCTCATGAGATGCAATCTCAGCCATTCAAGTTCGCCACCAAACTGACGGACTTGTGGCAAGTTTTAGGCGGCCGGCCAAGGCAAGCCTAATAGCATCACATGCTATTTTCCTATGGCAAGTCTCTTGACTTTGACTTGCCACACATAGCAACCTGCTACACGTTTTCCACGAAAACACTCGAGACATCAAACATGTCACAAACTGGGGGATACTCATCAGGGTATTGGTCTGGCGGTTTACAGTGTGCGGCGTGCAATACACACGTTATAAGAAAGTTTCATGAAGTGGGACAATTAGTGGTGATGAAAGTAACGGTATAAACTAATTCACTTCCTTCATCATGGAAGCATAATGTCTGACGGTTACACGTTACTCTATTCTTCCACCACTCAATCGTTTCCATTTCCTATGAGACCATGGTACGTTTCAATATGACTTGTATAAATAGGTTTCACCTATTTACCACGAAACAACAAGTTTTGGTCGGCAACAACACAGTATCTAGAAATCACCTGGTAGATTTCCATCCTGCTAGCCAGTTCTACTTTCAGATACAAGTCATAAACAACCACACCATCAGAATCAACGATTCTGGTCTCAACACTCTCTTCGCTTCCCTCCCTAAGACCAACCCTTCTCCTTCACTTTGTGACCGAAGTAAGCCTGGAATGGCCATTAGGCCAGGATTGTACATATTGATATCTCGAATCAAAAGTACTCCCGTGCAGTGCATTGTTTAGGGTTTAGATCCGTTTCTCATCCACACACCCGAAATTACCAAAATCAGCATAAACGGTTTTTATCCATAAACAATTACATTGTGTAATAATTAACTGGAGCAGGGCTCAACATAGAGGTGATCAACAATTTATTAATCCAAAACAAAAAGAAAAGAATATACAACACAGACCACTAGACAAGAAGAATTAAGCCTCCTGTGAATTATGTGCATCCTCTCACGGTCTCAAAAAGGACACACATAAGGAGGTAGTCAAGTTGAGATTTGACAAGCATATAGCTCATCAAGGGCATTGACATTTTCCCTACTAACTTTTATTTTCTAGAGCTACACATTAAGAGTTATTGTCTGTGTTCAAAGTATGTTGACATCTTTTCTCTGTAAATCATCTTTCATATTTACATTCTTGGAATCGGTTATACCACACTTCCAAACAAGTTTAGAATTAGTTCACATGTATTCCAAGACTACTATGTGATTAATCAAGTATCAAATCACATACATGGGTTCAATCGGTTCTACCAATCACTAGGATCGGTTATACCTTAATATGGAATTACATGTGATCGGTCACACAAGTTACCAGGATCGGTTACGTCAATTACCAGGACCGGTTACCATATTCTCATGGTATTGCTTGTGATCGGTCACACCAGTTACAGGATCGGTTACACCAATTACCAGTACCGGTTACCAATTACAAGGATCGATTACACATACTTTGTGATCGGTCACACCAACTACAAATATCGATCATACCATCTCATGGTGATTACTTAGGATCGGTTACACTAATTAATCAAAACTAGTCATACCATATCATAAGTCAGGCATTGTGATTAGTTATAACAAGATACATAAAAAAGTTACGATCGGTTCTACCATCTCACACATATTGGTAATCCAAAGATTTGCAATGAATAACCATACCAATAAGAGTAGCGATTTCCATTTCGATTCATAAAACAAGTTCATGAATGTACTTCCTTTAAACAAATGTAAAACATTATTTCCTAGGATGAAATCTTCACCATAACCCATTCACATAATCATAACAACATATACAAGATTATGTCGATGTCATATCTACGTTATACTTCGTAGTCTAATTTCCTAATACTATGATCATATGATCATGTCTCACTACTAGAGTAATATATCCAATACACAGCTTCGCAGTTATGTTTTCAATATAGCACGACTTGAAAGATACGTTAGGAATGAAACAATTCAAGTCAATATTACTAACCTCAAGAGGAAGGATGATGTCGTCGTTGTAGTTCGTTACTTATTCACGTTCTTCGGGTCTATGAGTAATACTCGTATGTCTCAACATTCCTAAACTTTCTAGTCTAACCTAAACGAAGTTGTCTCTAGTACATAATCAAGCGACTCTTAGATGAGTTTTGACACTCTAAAATATGACAACCAAACTTGCCATACCAACGCTTGGTGGGTTCAACCGATCTATGCTCTAACAATCTCGAAATATGATTCAAGCAATGGATGTTCATAAATCCTTAGCAATCTTAGTTCGGAGCAATTTATTTTTCAAGAACTATTTTTGTATCATATGGATCATTTGGAAATTGCCCAAGCAATGATATTTTATATCTATGACATTTAGGAATGTTTCCAAACATCAAAAGAGAGTTTTCAGAACTTACTGAAATCTCGACTTAGGGTAGTACACGTACCCAGTACACATATCATAGATATCTGAAGTTTTGAAGTATATGTAGGTACACGTACCTAGTACGCATACCATTGAGGTTCTGGATTCGTGAATAGGTACAGTATGTATACCTCGTACGTGTACTGCAAAGGATCCGAGTTCATGAATGGAAGATATGCATACCTATTACGCGTACCGTAGGTCCCTAAATTCACGAATTGGCCGTAGGTACGCGTACCATTCCGCATACCTACCCAGTACGAATAATGCAGATGCTTATAGACTATATTCACAAATATGTTTAACATTGCTACGATTCTCATAAACACCTCTAAGATATGATCACTAAGACACTTTGTGTTGTGCATCATGGTATAAATCTTAAGTGTTTAAATGAACACGTTATTGCTTATAAGTTCGAAAGGCATATTTGCTAAGAAATGTCATTATACACCGTTAAGGTACCCGAATCATAGTGTATATTCTTCTATGTGATTTCAAGATAAACTTCTCACATGCTTACATGAACTTCTAACAAGAATATCATCTAAACAAAGAAAATGTTTGCTTGAATCTCAAGTTATCTTAGCTGGAATTTTAAGCAACCCCCGGTCTTAAAAGCCTTTAAATAGAGAGACTCAAACAACTAGAAATTCAATGCCGGACACTTTGGTGCGTCATAAGTGCTTAATTCTTACATATTTACTACTCAAATTTATATTTATTAGTTCTCCATTTTGTACATATTTGACAAGTTTGGTTATTTTTGCAGTTTTTGGGAAATAAAGCTCAATGGGCTAAAATGTGAAATTCTGCTAGAAGTGATTTAATGGGCTAGGCCCATAAGGAAAAATGAAGAATTATCGGGCCAAGTATTTGGATATGGGAGTGTAGTAAGAATGTCATGGCGTGTGTAAAAGTGTGTCATGGTGTGTGTGGAAGTGTGGAAACTTTATGCAATATATTAATTATGATAAAGGATATTTGAAGATTAACTGTTTAATGAAGAAAATATTTCTTTATGAATGTTGAGTAATTGAATATATGAAGATTTGGAAAGAATATTATTCTTTATGGTTGGAAATAATAAAGAAAATATTGATTGCAATATTTGACACGTGACCCATTTCGATTGGAGGATTTTTATATTATTTCACACGTGGCATACTTTCATTGGATGGTGATATGGTAGTGGAAATGGAAATGGAAAGTTTTTTCTATAAAGACCCTCAAGTACATCAACGCTATTAGACCGGTCAAGAGTCGATCTACAAATGTGAAAAGACAAGGGTACCCAAATATACCACAATCTTAAACTTTTCCACCTATAAGTCCTCTTACCGAAAATGATTGTCTATGGACTGAGTCGAAACAATACAACGAATCGTATTCACACTTTGTGTGATCGTCTATGGATACCAGATCGAGACAATACAACAATCAAAGTGTGATTACTTGATAATAGGTTCGGACTTAACCAAACTCTATAGGATCACTATCAAGTAATACGGAGTTCACGTTTGTGTAATTTACTTTAAATTATAACAACAACAATTATAATTGCGTAAAACAAAAGTAAATGAAACAGCAAGATTTTGTTAACGAGGAAACCGCAAATGCAGATTAACCACGGGACCTAGTCCAGAATCGAATACTCTCAGAATTAATCCGCTATACAAAATCAAACAAACTTCGTATAGTTGAGACCAAGCAACTAAATCTATAGTTCACCTAGTTTCTTCAGTATCCCTGCGCTTCCGACATTCAATAAGTGCACGCACTTAAACAATTCCTTTGCTTCATATTCAAACAGTAAAGGAACAACAAATCTGTTCGGTAAAAACTCTTCTCAATCTCAGTGATATGAGTTAGACAAAGGCTCTTCTGTTTAATCCAATAAACTCCTTTGTCGGGTTTAGATCAATCTATCCAACAACTACCAAAGTAGCATAGTTTAGATTATGCAATCAATAATAGGATCTACCAAGATACTAAATACTGATGCCGATCTACACATCTAATCAATCAAATCTATCAAAGATAAACTGGTTATAGTTGGATCCCAGTTGATCAAGTTTTGTGCACACCAAAGATTATGAACCCAAATCAGAAATCTTCTTCGTCTTCAAATCTTCTTAAATCTTCAATAAACACCTGCACACCACAACTTGAATCTCTTGTGATCAATCACGCACAGAACGTAGTCTGTTAATAATGGATTATCACAAGATGTCTTTAGATCTACAAACAGTTCTAAAGATCCCGTCGATACTTTGATCTAGTTTGAGTGAATCTTATATCAGAAGAGAAGATTCTCAAGAATAAACAAACTAGGTGCAATCAAAGTTCAACAACCATTAGTCAATAAAATCAAATCGAAAACTAATAATACTGCAATTATCTAGTTTCCCACCAACGGTACTCGTAGAGCTTCTTGATCCCACAGAAGTCTTTAAACGAGCGGTCGTAAGAGATTTCGCCTAATTAGGGTACTTTCCTTTCCGAATAGACGGCTCCACCAGTAACAACACAACAAGGTAGTTTTGCTGGCTCTTAGGATAATTTGCTTGAAATGCAAACTTGGGTATTTATATACCAAGGAAGTTCTGACATCAAGGAATTTCCAAAACCGAAAATATTCTCAAGATATGCAATATATTTCCAAATCCGGTTTTCATAATTCCTAGAAATGCTCTGTCCAATATTGACCAAAATCCTACTAAAAAATCTCCAATTAGTAAATGCACATTACCAATATTTATTTTCTAGAGATATGCATTTTAATTGTTGGTAATTAAAAACATATAAAATTAACAACCTTAATTAAAAGATTCTCAACATATTTCGGTCCGGGATCTCCTTTAGTTATTAAGGAATATCTTTGAATAATAAAATATAAGGGTTACTGAACATGTTCAAAGTATGTCGACATCTTATTTCTTTGTAAATCCTCTTTCATATTTACAATCTTGGAACCGATTATACCACACTTCCAAACAAGTTTAGTACTGGTTCATATGATTTCCAAGAACTATGTGATTGATCAAATCAACACACTAATCATGGGTTTACGGTTCTACCAAACACAAGGATCGGTGATACCTTAATATGGTTACTGGGACCGGTTACATCAGTTACAAATTGGTTATATCAATTACCAGGACCGGTTACCATATTCTCATGATATTACTTGTGATCGGTCACACCAGTTACCAGGATCGGTTACACCAATTACCAGGACCGGTTACACCAATTACAAGGATCGATTACACATTCCTTTGTGATCGGTCACACCAATTACTAGGATCAGTTACACCAATTACTAGGATCGGTCACACCAATTACAAATATCGATCATACCATCTTAGGTGATTACTTAGGATCGGTTACACTAATAAAAGTCATACCAATACATAAGTCGGCATTGTGACTAGTTTTACCAAGATACATAACAAGTTATGATCGGTTCTACTAACTCACACATATTGGTAATCCAAAGATATGCAATGAATAACAATACCAATAAGCCTAGCGATTTCCCCTTCGATTCAAAAAACAAGTTCATGAATGTACTTCCTTTAAATGAATGTAAACATTGTTTCCTAGGATGAAATCTTCACCCATACCCATACACATAATCACAATAGCATTCATACGATTATGTCGATGTCTTATATGCGAAATTCAAATTAAAGATAAGCGTTATACTTCGTATTGTAATTCCTTAATACTATGTCTACTAGAGTATAATCATTCACAGCTTCGCAGTTATATTTTCAATATAGCACGACTTAAAAGATACGTTGGGAATGAAACAGTTCAAGTCAAAATATTACTAACCTCAAGAGGAAGGATGATGTCGTCGATGTAGCTTGTTACTTCTTCACATTCTTCAAGTCTTCGAGTAATACTTGTATGTCTCATTATCCTAATATTTCTAGCCTAACCCATACGAAGTTGTCTCTAGTACATAATCAAGCGACTCTTTAATTGAGTTTTGATTCACTAAAATATGACAACCAAACTTGACATACCAACGCTTGGTGGGTTCAACCGAGCTATGCTCTAACAATCTCCCCCTTTGTCAATTTTAGTGACAAAACTCTTACAATCACATGGATAAACAAATTACAAAAATTCATTATACATACGCTTGATTCCAAGTTTCAACAGCACAATACCCTGCATATACTCAATCCATAAATGCCGCTATTGACATTTAAATAACAAAGCTAATACTCCCCCTAAAGGTGAGATAGGTAGATTTTCAATCCGCACATCTTTGTTATTTCCCTTTGTAGTTCAAATAACTACAAGTCATCATATGATATGTTTCTCCCCCTTAGTCAATGTTGTACACTTTCGTTAGATATAACGTTTAAGCACAATTTTCCTTTCCTAAGTGATTATAAATCACTTGTTTACTCCATATATTGCTCCCCCTTTTTGTCACAAAATGACAAAGGTCCGAGCAAATACTAAAAACCGAAAGGATCTTACAATCTAAAAGAATTGTACAACCTATAAGAGTTAAGCACGAGAGTTTCACATACCACTTTAGATAACCAATATCAAAACCGAAACTACATGTAATTTGGTTTTAATATGTTATTAAGGAAACAATTTCCCGAAGCAATTTTCCTTAATAGTTTAACAAATTGACTAAGAAAACTTAGTTCCCTTGCTAAACCGATTGCACAAGTACAATCGCTTGTTTCGATAAGACCAATATAAAGATCAGAATTAACTTTATTTTTCTCATCAGGCACTAATTATTCAGACAATAACTTAGACCTTTCACTTTAGACAAGACAAATACTAGGTTAGTTAACTAATATTTCTTGTCAAGGCATTCGATTAGACTTGAATAACCGAATCCTTTACTTTTGATAAGTGTAACTAAGATCAGAATTAACTTAGTTTCTCTTATCTGGAATCGAATTGGACTAAAAAATGATCCCATATTTTGTTAAGCCATAAACAGTACATACAAACCAAATAAATTGACTTGCACAATTATTTTTCTTAACCGGAAGCAATTGAAATAAACATAGACATTAATGCACCGAAATTTTGTTAAGTCTAAAACAATTGATACCAAACAATAAAGAAAGATATCAAACCAGTTTTTCTTAACCGGAAACAATTGAATCACACACACACATACATCCATACACATAATGGAATAAATATCAATTGTACCGAATTTTGTTAAGCAAAAGCAAAATATATGCAATAAACTCATGCTTTTCTTAAATAGGAAAACGATTAACTAACAAATTCGTTACCTCAAATTCCGCATCATCTTCTCCCCCGAAATATACATCATTAAGCGTAAGTTCAAGTTAGAAATCTCCCCCATTATGTTGTTATCCTCTCGCAAGAACAAAAAAACAACAACAACATCAACCTTTACCAGAGAAAGGTTGAATCGGTTTTAACTAATGCAAATAACAAAAGTTGAAAACCCGAAACACATATGCTTTTATGTTAAACAAAAATTCAACATATTGTGACTTTTTCACATATGAGTTTCAATCGGAACACCTTATGATTCTTTGATAAAGCCTACCAACGTGGGCTAAAACTTAATCCCGTTAAATCAAAAAGCCACACAAACCATAAGGGTTCACACAACATATGAGATCGAATATTAAGGTTATGAAAACCGAAATCAAACATCCCATATACATAGCAATAATATAAATCATTCAAGCACAGGCTATGTAACCGAAAAACTATCACAAGAAAAATTATAAAATAATAATTTTATTCATAAATAATAGATAGTTTTATTCAACAATAGACCTTATACAATAATTGAAAGAAATCAAAAACTGATGTCTATTTTGTTGAGACAAGGACTTCAATTTCACTCATCTTTGTTATCCTCGGTTTCCATGATTTCATCAAGATTTTCTTCAAAAATTTCCAGATTGTCCCCCTGAAACTTAATAATTTGAAGATCATGAAACTCTCTATAAGATGCCCAACAAACAGCATGGAAAATAATTTCCTTGTGAGCAATTGAGGATAATTCTTTTAGGAGTTTTTTTCTAGCAATTAGTTCTAACTCCTTCACAAAGATTGGTTGCCCTGACTTCGGTTAAAGAGGGCATGATCTGATACGAGCATAGTTCAGAACAAAGATCGAACCTTTTCTTATTGGAGCTGTCCAGAACACTTTCGACTTCCTGAATGCAGTATTCTCCAATAAATTCACTATACACCTTCCCATTCTTAGAGAACAGGATTATATGAATTTTCCTCGTTAAAAGATCTTGAAATCTACAGGAGTATATCAAATTTGGTATAGCAATTTTTAGGTCTTTCATTTATTTTTTTTAAGGAATTCATGAAAGAACCGAATATGCATCAAGTTCTTATAAGATTTTTATCTTCTTATAAAAAGAAATATTTGTAGATTTTTCGGAAATATTCCTTAAAAGAAATAAATAGAGTTACCCATTATAAACAAATTTATATAACACACGGAGTGTTTGGGTAAGTAGAAATATGTTCCCTTGTAACAGTGTATTATTTTTGACTGTTTTTCCTCTTCAATTTTTTGAGATAATCATATTCAAAAAATGTTTCTGAGTCTATTCTCTTTAAAGAATGAGAAGAAGAATTTGCCTTTTTAAAGCCATTTCTCTTATGCCCCTTTTTAACTGATTTTGGAGCATACCACACAGACCAAGGATCAGCAAAATAGTCCTTTCGTTTGGATGTCATGAAACATGAATCAAGGTTTTTTTTTTTTTTAATTCTTTTGATACAAAGAGAAGAGCATTTTGCATCATACGAATCTTGCATTTTTTCTGAAGATGTTTTCTACTACCACAAGAATAACAATATTTAACATTATAAGAGTTATAATTTATGTTGTTACCTTTGTGTGAAATTTTTTTGGATGCTCCTTCCCTCTTCTGTACGTTTCTTAGTTTCGATCTCTTCTTTATTTCATCCACCTTCTCCTTTATTTCCTGGTTTTACTGATCATTAGTTGTTGGTTTTTCCCTCTTGGTTTCTTCATAGTCACACGGAGTAGCTTTTAAAGATGCCTCAGTTTGAGTACAGGAAGATTTGATGAACTTTATCTCTTTGTCAAGAGCTGAGGTATTGCAACCTTCATAACCCAACCCACGGGTATCCCCATGACTTCTCTATGTTTCCAATAAAGAGGATAGGTTGTTTTAGCTCTCATTAAGTCTTCTTAACATGAAGATTTCTTCCTTTAATGATTCATTTTTATCAAGAGCAGAATTAAGAGTTTCCTCTAAATGCTTTATGTGGGAAAGAAGAGTATTTTCTTTTTCTTTGAAGCACAGTTGTTGAGATTTTAATTCTGCGTTAGAATCATTAAGTTCCTTTTCTAAAAGGCAAACCCTTTTTAGAGATTTATCCAAGTTCTTCCCTCGGATTTCTGAATGAAAACGTTCAGTGCTCACTTTTTCTTCGAAGCTTAAAACTTGTTGAGAGATTTCTCCTTTTAGCAAGTTATGTGCTTCATTGAGATTTTCAACTTTCAAGGTTAGGTCTCTTTCTCTTTCCAGTGCATAAAGAAGTTCACTAGAGCAAAAAAGAAATTGTTTGCTTAATTCTTTCAGTTCAGATGTTTTTATACTTGATCTTTCATCATAAATTTCAAGTATTGAACTCAAAAATATCTCGTTAGAGGTATCTTCAATTGAGCAACAAGAGTTTGAAGAACTGTCTTCTCTTGAGCACATATCTTGTGATACGTTAACCGAGTCTTTAGACTTTATTTCGCTTAGTCTTTCCTTGACTCATATCTTATAGGGTGGATCACACCAAACACAGGTTGTTAGATCTTTTCGTGTTTGCCTGTTCTGATACCAATTGAAAAGACGAGGGTACCCAAATATACCACAATCTTAAACTTTTCCACCTATAAGTCCTATTACCAAAAGTGATTGTCTATGGACTGAGTCGAGACAATACAACGAATCGGTATTCACACTTTGTGTGATCATCTACGGATACAAGATCGAGACAATACAACAATCAAAGTGTGATTACTTGATAATAGGTTCGGACTTAACCAACCTCTATAGGATCACTATCAAGTAATACGGAGTTAACATTTGTGTAATTTACTTTAAATTATAATAACAACAATCATAATTGCGGAAAACAAAATAAATGAAACAACAAGATTTTGTTAACGAGGAAACCGCAAGTGCAGAAAAACCCCGGGACCTAGTCCAAAATTGAATACTCTCATAATTAAGCCACTATACAAAATAAAACAAACTTCGTATAGTTGAGACCAATCAACTAAATCTATAGTTCACCTAGTTTCTTCAATATCCCCGCGCTGCTGACATTCAATAAGTGCACGCACTGGAACAATTCCTTTGCTTCATATTCCAAACAGTAAAGGAACAACAAATATGTTCGGTAACAACTCTTCTCAATCTCAGTGATATGAGTTAGACAAAGGCTCTTCTGTTTAATCCAATAAACTCCTTTGTCGGGTTTAGATCAATCTATCCAACAACTACCAAAGTAGCATAGTTTAGATTATGCAATCAATAATAGGATCTACCAAGATACTAAATAGTGATGCCGATCTATGCAACTAATCAATCAAATCTATCAAAGATAAACCGATTATAGTTGGATCCCAGCCGATCAAGTTTTGTGCACACCAAAGATTATGAACCCAAATCAGAAATCTTCTTCGTCTTCAAATCTTCTTAAATCTTCAATAAACACCTGCACACCACAACTTGAATCTCTTGTGAACAATCATGCACAGAACGGAGTCTGTTAATAATGGATTATCACAAGATGTCTTTAGATCTACAAACAGTTCTAAAGATCCCGTCGATACTTCGATCTAGTTTGAGTGAATCTTATATCAAAAGAGAAGATTCTCAAGAATAAACAAACTAGGTGAAATCAAAGTTCAACAACCGTTAGTCAATCAAATCAAATCGAAAACTAATAATACTGCAATTATCTAGTTTCCCACCAGCGGTACTCGTAGAGCTTCTTGATCCCACAGAAGTCTTTAAACGAGCGGTCGTAAGAGATTTCTCCTAATTAGGGTACTTTCCTCTCCGAATAGACGGCTCCACCAGTAACAACACAACAAGGTAGTTTTGCTGGCTCTTAATTAGGATAGTTTGCTTGAAATGCAAACTTGGGTATTTATAGACCAAGGAAGTTCTGACACCAAGGAATTTCCAAAACCGAAAATATTCTCAAGATATGCAATATATTTCCAAATCCGGTTTTCATAATTCCTAGAAATGCTCTGTCCAATATTGACCGAAATCCTACTAGAAAATCTCCAATTAGTAAATGCATATTACCAATTTTTATTTTACAGAGATATGCATTTTAATTGCTGATAATTAAAAGCATATAAAATTAACAACCTTAATTAAAAGATTCTCAACTTATTTCGGTCCGGGATCTCCTTTAATTATTAAGGAATATCTTTGAACAATAAAATATAAGAGTTACTGAACATGTTCAAAGTATGTCGACATCTTATTTCTTTGTAAATCCTCTTTCATATTTACAATCTTGGAACCGATTATACCACACTTCCAAACAAGTTTAGAACTGGTTCATCTGAAGTCCAAGAATTATGTGATTGATCAAACCAACATACTAATCATGGGTTTACGGTTCTACCAAACACAAGGATCGGTTCTACCTTAATATGGTTATTGGTACCGGTTACATCAATTACCAGGACCGGTTACCATATTCTCATGGTATTACTTGTGATCGGTCACACCATTACTTGTGATCGGTTACACCAATTACGGGACCAGTTACACCAATTACAAGTATCGATTACACATTCTTTTGTGATCTGTCATACCAATTACTAGGATTGGTTACACCAATTACTAGGATCGGTCACACCAATTACAAATATCGATCATACCATCTTAGGTGATTACTTAGGGTCGGTTACACTAATAAAAGTCATACCAATATATAAGTCAGGCATTGTGACTAGTTTTACCAAGATACATAACAAGTTATGATTGGTTCTACTAACTCACACATATTGGTAATCCAAAGATATGCAATGAATAACAATACCAATAAGCCTAGCGATTTCCCTTTCGATTCATAAAAGAAGTTCATGAATGTACTTCTTTTAAACGAATGTAAACATTGTTTCCTAGGATGAAATCTTCACCCATACCCATACACATAATCACAATAGCATTCATACGATTATGTCGATGTCTTATATACGAAGTTCAAAAGATAAGCGTTATACTTCGTATTGTAATTCCTTAACACTATGTCTACTAGAGTATAATCATTCACATCTTAGCAGTTATGTTTTCAATATAGCACGTCTTGAAAGATACGTTGGGAATGAAACAGTTCAAGTCAAAATATTACTAACCTTAAGAGGAAGGATGATGTCGTCGACGTAGCTTGTTACTTCTTCACATTCTTCAAGTCTTCGAGTAATACTTGTATGTTCATTATCCTAATCTTTCTAGCCTAACCTATACGAAGTTGTTTCTAGTACATAATCAAGCGACTCCTTAATTGAGTTTTGATTCACTAAAATATGACAACCAAACTTGACATACCAACGCTTGGTGGGTTCAACCGAGCTATGCTCTAACAAGATGATCAAGAGACGAACTAGCAGCTAATGATTCGACTAATCAAGTATGATCGATAATAAAATAAATTTACTGATCAATAATATGGAGATGAGACCAATATCATTATATGGATCTCGAAAATTCATGCGAAATGGTCTACTCGAACGCGTCTTTTGGACACCGAACGAAGAAGAAATCATCTGAGTTGTATGAAGGGTAAAAATGGTCATTTGACATACAACCGTTTTTAAGGCAACCGATTATGTTGCTCAGGGCACCCCGGTTATTAAAATAGAGTTAATCTTGTTGGCAGCCCATATCCAATTGTTTGAGTGTTGTAGTGAATCTTCTTCCTTATCCTTCTGAGTCGAAGAGAACTCGACTCACTTTTCTTCTTCATTCTATTCTTCTTTTCTCTTTCATCTCCGGTGGTTCAGAGAGTAAAATCTCCATTGATTCAATTCCTTAAAAGACTTAATGAAATCAATAAAACGGGAAAAGTATTTATGAGATTATAGATTCGAATTGGTTAAGGTCGATTATTTATTGAAGAAGATTGATGTTGTAGGAATCATGTTAGGGTTTCGGGAGTTGGCTTTGAGTAGGGGATTTTAATAAAGTGCCACACTTTCAATTCCATGTTTAAGAAAGTGCCACCGTTTTTTTTCAATATTTATAAAATGCCACACTATTGACCTTTTCCATCCCGTTTTTTTGAGAAAACTGTTAACTGCCGTTAGTGCCTACGTGGCAGTAAATCAACCCTAGTAAAAGACATTTAATCCCCCTAATCATCTAACTAGGACTGATTCAAATCGACTTCGTAATGTGAGTCATTGCCGAGTTTGGTTTAATAATAAGTGTCATTGCAGCTCCTCCATTCCTGCACCATTCCATCTCACTGCATTCATCCTGCAAACTCTTGAGTCACAGCCAATCAACAACCCCATTCTCACTGTCTTATACCAAATCACCACCAGTTTCTTTTTGTTCATACATTCCAACACACACACCTGCAATAACTGCCACAGGGTTGTTTCAATCCATTAACCAACTGAAAATCTTGCAACACCACCAGTCTCAAGTGCTTGCTACTAGCAACATCAGAACCACAATGCCTTCTCTGTTCATTAACAACTACAACAACAACAACAGCAAATACAATCTCCAAAGAATCCTTACAAAACACATTGATCCAAACACACAACACCAGTTTGCAACTTCCAAAACCAAACTCACATCTAACAGCTCCAGTTTGCAACTACCAAAACCAGACTCACATCTAACAGCTCCTTCTCAGCTTGGAAGTTCTTATAATTTGTTGTAATATAGTCTCACTACCATCAAACACTGCAAACTCTTCTTCTGCGTAAACCATTCTCTAGTATCAACTGGAGCTTCATATACTTTTTCAAAGGCAACAAATTTGTCACCAACTCACCAAACCCATTCCATTAAATCTTTCATAGAATCGCTACTGATTTCTCTAACCAGATGTTGACTAAAGCTCAACTAACCCACAACAACAACAACAACTCTCAATTGTTCATACACAGCCATACACATTCGTACCAATCCTTTCTTGTTTTTGTATTGTTTCCTCATATTTGCTCACCACTGCAACAACAACACTCAATTGTTCACCTATTCGTCCTTCCTGTTAGAGCACTGCTCGGTCGAACTCGCAAGCGTTTCTATCTCAATCTTATTTGTCAAGTTTAGTTTTCAAAACTATAAGTCTTGATTTCTAGTCTACTTATAGCTAAGTATCGGATTAGGATAGAAAGTGTAGTTGAGCTTAGACTTCATGGCATTCATCTATTGAAGACAAAGAACTACTAAAGGGAGATTGTGGAACTTCATCGACCAAATGTATGTGGAGACTTGAACTCATCTATCACTCAAAAGTCTATCTACTCTATCTCCTATTTGAGACAAAAGTCGTATAGCTATATAGACTTCAATTATGCATATTTGATATTTCGAGCTGAGTTTAACTCACTTATATATTTCTCGAAATATGTGTTGGTAAGTTTTGGCTTTAACCAAGTTCATCTTATATTCTTGACGAAAGTCAAAAGATGATCATGTGAAAATCGCCTGGTAACATCTTACATGATTTGTGTGAGAAAGACATTTGATGTAGACTCAGAATGTTTCGTATTGATCATTCGATCACTTGAAAATTTCTTTGAAGCTAATAGTTTGTGTGAGACAACTATTCCCGTCTTCCGAGAATGTTTCAATGGTTGAAATGAGAGTTTAGAATAATTGGATTTAAGCATACTATGCGTACTTGCATATATGTAATCCATGTTCGGGAACCATAGTATGCATACCCGTATGCGTACATGTTGGTTTGTGAAAGTCCGGGAACCTAGTACACATACCGGTACGCGTATTGGCGTAAGGTTTAGGTCCGGGAATTGCTGCTGAGTTTGGAGGTATGCGTACACATTCGCATGCTGGCGAACCCAAACTTAGTTCGGCCACTAAGGTATGCGTACACGTTTGCATACCTGAGTGGATGATGTTGTGAAATCGGTTTGTTCATGAACTAATACATTTATATAATAAGGAATGCAATCTTTTGCAAACCGTGGCTATAATGTTCATGACTTGATTCGAGTGAATCAAAATCAATTTTGCTTCAATTCTGTCTTGTATACTTCTATGAGAATATAAACAATTGAACAACTCTAGAACTAGTTTCATTTGAGTCATTTGAACTAGTTATGGTTAAGATGAATGAGGTTGATATGAAAGTATGGCTAACTTCGGTTAACTATTGTTGAGCCAACAAGGTGTACACGGTTAGGTACGGTTACTCATATCTAAATGAAGGTACATTTCATTTGTGTATAACAAGCTAATTTCGATCTAACGGTTGAAAGATATTAGCTTGAGGCTAATCAGGTTTTCATCTAACGGTGAATATTAAATGCTTTGTTACCAAGGTAACATTGATTGCAAACCCTGATTTGGAGACTATATAAAGGAGAACTTTAACAAATGGGAAACCTAATCCCCATACCTCCTGTGTGATACTAGTTGCGACTAAAGTTGATTCTCCTTTAACCTTAGGTTTTTTCTAAAACCCAGTTGGTTAACGACTTGAAGACTTCATTGGGATCGTGAAGGCAGACCCAACTATTTTCTCTGTAGTTGCGTGATCTGATCTTGTTGTTTTCTATCGTGATTGAGTACTATCTTCTCTAAAATTGACTCGAGATTTAATCTCCGATAGGCAAGATAAAAAATAGTGACAAACATCTTCGTCTCATCGTTTGTGATTCCACAATATCTTGTTTCGCTACCATACAATTAAGATTATTGTGAGGTGATTGATATTTCTAGGTTGTTCTTCGGGAATATAAGTCTGGTATATCAATTGGTTCATGTTCACCTTGATTTATCAAAAGACGGAACAAAACTCATAGGTTTATCTGTGGGAGACAAATTTATCTACTCAATAGACTTTTTTGTGTGAGACAGATTTGTTTATCAAGTCTTCGACTTTGGGTCATAACAACTCTTAGTTGTGGGTGAGATCAGCTACGGGAATCAAGTGCGTAGAATCCTGCTGGGGTTCAGAGACGTAAGGAGCCCAACTGTACCTTGATCAGTATGAGATTGGTTAGGGCTCAACTACATTTCAGTCTGAAGTTAACTTGGAGTAGGCTAGTGTTTGTAGCGGCTTAATACAGTGTGGCGTTCAAATCTGGACTAGGTCCCGGGGTTTTTCTGCATTTGCGGTTTCCTCGTTAACAAAATTTCTGGTGTCTGTGTTATTTCTTTTCCGCATTATATTTTGTTATATAATAGAAATATCACAGGTTGTGCGTAGTTCAATCAATTAGATAATCCAACCTTTGGTTGTTGATATAAATTGATTGACACTTGAACATTGGTCTTTGGTACCGTTCAAGTTGTTTCACATAATAATCAGGCTCACGGATTTCTATCTGTTTGATTTGATGATTACATTGTGAAACTGAGATACAACTCTTGGATATATTTCCATTGATTGAGTCTGACTGTCTAGTTGATTCTTTTGGAATTATATTGGAGTTGTCCATACAGATTGCTAAGCGAAATATTGGGTGTGGTTGTTAGACCTCCCCCTTTTTTTTCACTTCCCATGTTTACCAATTTCCATTATTTTTCTCCCGAAAATATTCCCAAACTTATTTTTCAGGATTCATAAAGACAAACATCAAATTAAATCAATTGACAATGATGAATCATCGATCTATATAAAATTACAAATACCCAACTCATAAATTAGCAAAAAAAGTTAATATATGCTAAAATCCCCAAATTCTTCAAGAACCCTAATTTAGATAAATCCACAAATTGATAATTGCAAACCCTAAATGATCGACTGAAATTCAAAAATCAGAAGTTGTGCTCAATTTTTTGTATTGTTGGTACTCGATTTTGTACTTATTATGGCGTTTTGTGTGTTTGTAGGTATTTTTGGGCAATAAACATTTTTCGAAAAGTTGGGCTCGAAAAGTTGTTAAAGGCACCCGGAAGAATTACTAAAGGCACCCTCAGTTTGGATAAGGACACCCCCACCTGCTAACGGCACACCACTTATGGATAAGGGCACTTCATCCTCTTCGTTTGAATTTCCAGTTTTGGCGGGAAATTTTGTTCTTCCCCAAGCAGAGATTAGGGTTCGTGTTTTGGAGGAGATTTAAGTAGATTCAATGGCTGAAACTGCATGGGACGACTTGTTTTAGCTTAATAGGCATGGTATGATCAATGCTTTGGATCAGAATTGGCTGAATCATCGGGATTGAATAAAATAGGGAGTCACCTGTCCGAGAGTTTCTGTGAAGGATTTCTGGGAGTTTTGGTGAGATTTAATCGCTTGAATGAGTTGTGATCACCCTGTTACGGCTAAACAGGGAGGCTAATGCTATTAGAATCGAAAAACTTGGGCAAGTTTACGTAGAATGAAGGAGAACCGGGAACGTATAGTTGATTAAGATATTCACGGGATTTCATGGGATTTTCTCGGGCTGGCGTGTGTAGTCAGTGTGGTTGGAAGCAACAGGCGCGTGAAGAAGAGAAAAAGGGAAAATATTTCCCGTATCTGCATGGAAATAAACCGATCGATGGTTGGAGATTTTTGAATTAATTACGAGAGATTTTTAGTCCTGTTGTGTATACAAAGGATGTGGGGAGTCATAGAGCGGAGGGAGAGAGTTGAGAGGAGAACAGAGAGTGAGAAAATAGAGTTGCAGAAACTTCTCTGCTACTGCAGAGAAGATGAACATTGAGTTGTTTAAAATAGTCGTATTTTAGGGTAGTACATTTCAAGTTCTGTAACAGTCCATCAGCAACCAATAACTTCAGTTCGCAACACGTGCTTGTAATAGAGAGTTTGTAACACCTAAAACCCGTTACAGATTCGCTGCTTTTATTATTTTCTCCATTTTCTTCTTGTAAACACCATTTGAGCAATGAAAAAAATATTTTGAGAATGTCTATAATATGAGGAGATAAACCCCAACACTGGGACAATGGAGGAAGCCGAATTTCATACGTGGGTAATTTTAATTCATTCTTTTTATGACTTTTGCACTAATTAAAATTGAATCATGATTTTTATTAATTAGTTGTCATTTCATTTGATGGGTCATGCTTGCTTAGATGTTTTGATGTCCCATGCTTAAGATTTACAACTAATATTTTGAGAATCAGCCTTGGAAAAAATAAGAGTCCATGTTTTTATTTATTGAGCTATAATTGTTAAAAGAATTAATATTTGAACCTTATGTTATGAGTTTGGTGGAATCCCGAGTCCCGGTCATCTCTTCATCCTGTGACCATTATTTTGTATATATGAAAATGTCACCTCTAAGGGCCTTTATTGAAAATTTTGTATATATATTTTCTTATTTTAGTATTTTCTATATTTAGCCTAAAATCAATCTCAACAAAGTCCGAGTGAACGACAACCTTTCTTACCACTATCTAAAATTTTATCAACTAACCATAATCTCAAATTGAGATGATTTACAAAAAATAGTTTCGAATTTCTGGTGGTGCCGATGTTCATGTTTATATGTATTCTTCCTCCTCCTAGTCTCTTTCTCTTCAATAAATCCTTTAATTAAATCATCCACATAATCTATAATTCCACGTAGATAAGAAGATTTAAGAAGAGGTTGTGTATATACAGAAGAACATAAGAGAAACGAGTTATATACAGAAAACCAGAAAGAGAGAAGGTTAGACATGAAGAACGAGATTGTGTTTCCTGTACGATTAAGTTTTTACTTCTTAGGAAATTGAGAAGGTTAGTTTGGTAAATATGCCACATGTTTTGGACTTTTTCAATGAAAATTGACTAATCAAGTGGGACTTAACACAAAACTTAACGTGTGTGGCAGTTTATAAATTCTGAAAAAAAACGGTGGCACTTTATTAAACCGGAAAACCAAAGTTCCCTTTTGAGTTTGTGAGTAATTAAAGATGGATTTGAGTGATTGGTGATGAAGAACACAAAGGGGTTGGTGTTAATTTGTTGATGTGAATCTGTTCTTATGAAGAATCATAAAAAGGTAAATTAGGGTTTCATTGAATTGAATTAGTCATTTGTGAAATTGGATATTAGTTGTTGATTCTCAGATGTGTTTGTTTATATTGAAGTAGAATCAATTATTTGGAGTTATAATTTTAGTTTAATTATGAAATTGAGAATTATGAATTAGGGTGTGTTTATATTCTTCCCCAAATCAGAAACTAGGGTTCCTGAGTGAGGAACTATAGATGACTTTAAGATTGTTCTCGGGGAGTTTGGGTATATAGAGACATAGTAGATGATTCTGGTGTTAAAGGTGAAAAAACGGGGGTCTAACAACCTCACCCAATATTTCGTTTAGCAATCTATATGGACAAACTCCAATATAATTCCACGAGAATCAACTAGACAGTCGGACTCAATCAATGGAAATATATCCAAGAGTTGTATCTCTGTTTCACAATGTAATCAACAAATCAAAAAGATAGAAATCCACGAGCTTGATTATTATGTGAAACAACTTGAACGGTACCAAAGACCAATGTTCAAGTGTCAATCAATTTATATCAACAACCAAAGGTTGGATTATCTAATTGATTGAACTACGCACAACCTGTGATATTTCAACTATATAGAAAATATAATGCGAAAAAGAAATAACACAGACACCAGAAATTTTGTTAGATAGGAAACTGCAAATGCAGAAAAACCCCGGGACCTAGTCCAGATTGAAGACCACATTGTATTAAGCCGCTACATACACTAGTCTACTACAAGTTAACTTCGGACTGGAATGTAGTTGAGCCGTAACCAATATCACACTGATAAAGGTACAGTCACGTTCCTTACGCCTCTAAAACCATGCCGGATTCTGCGCACTTGATTGCCTTAGATGATCTCACCCACAACTAAGAGTTGCTACGACCCAAAGTCGCAGACTTGATAAACAAATCTGTATCACACAAAAAAATCTATTGAATAGATAAATCTGTCTCCCACAGATATACCTATGAGTTTTGTTCCGTCTTTTGATAAATCAAGGTGAACATGAACCAATTGATACACCAGATTTATATTCACGAAGAACAACCAAGTAATATCAATCACCTCACAATAATCTTTATCAATTAACGAAACAAGATATAGTGGAATCACGAACGATGATACGAAGATGTTTGTGACTACTTTTTTATCTTGCCTATCGGAGAATAATCTCGAGCAAATCTTAAAGAAGATAGTAATCAATCACAATAGAAAACAGCAAGATCAGAACACGCAACTACAGAGAAAATAGTTGGGTCTGGCTTCACAATCCCAATGAAGTCTTTAAGTCGTTAACCTAATGGTTTTAGAAAAACCTGGGCTAAAGGAGAATCGACTCTAGTCGCAACTAGTATCACACAGGAGGTGTGGGGATTAGGTTTCCCAGTTGCTAGAGTTCTCCCTTATATAGTCTCCAAATCAGGTTTTGCAATCAATGCTACCTTGGTAACAAAGCATTCAATATTCACCGTTAGATGAAAACCTGATTAGATTCAAGCTAATATCTTTCAACCGTTAGATCGAACTTAGCTTGTCATACACAAATGAAATGCACCTACATTTAGATATGGGTAACCGTACCTAAACGTGTACACTTAGTTGGTTCAACAATAGTTAACCGAGCTTAGCCATATGAACACTTTCATATCAACCTTATTCATCTTTATCACAACTAGTTCAAATGACTCAAATGAAACTAGTAAGAGAGTTTTTCAATTGTTTATATTCTCATAGAAGTATACAAGACACAATTGAAGAAAAATCGATTTTGATTCACTCGAATCATTTCACGAACATTATAGCCACGGTTTGCAAAAGATTGCATTCCTTATTATATAAATGTATTAGTTCATGAACAAACCGATTTTAGAACATACCCTACTCAAGTATGCAACTGTGTACGCATACTTAAGTGGCCGGACTTAGTTTGGGTTCGCTAGTATGCGAACGTGTACGCATACTCCAAACTCAGTTGAATTCCGGAACTTGAACTTACGCCAGTACGCATATGTACGCATACTAAGTTCCCGGACTTTCATTAAACCAACCAGTACGCATACGTGTACGCATACTATGGTTCCCGGACTTGGACCTACACATATGCAAGTACGCACACTGTGCTTATATCCAATCATGGTTACTTGTTCTAAACTCTCATTTCAATCATTGAAACATTCTTAGAAGACGACAATAGATGTCTCACACAACTATTAGCTTCAAAGCAATTTTCAAGTGATCAAATGATTAATACGAAACATTCCGAGTCTACACCAAATGATTGTATCACATAAATCATGTAACATGTTACCAGGCGATTTTCACATGATCATCTTTTGACTTTCGTCAATAATAAAAGATGAACTTGGTTAAAGCGAAAGCTTACCAACACATATTTCGAGAAATAGATAAGCGACATAAACTCGGCTCGAAATCTCAAATGTGTATAAATGAAGTCTATATAGTTATACGAATTTTGTCACAATAGGAGATATAATAGAAATAGACTTTCCAAGTGATGGATGAGTTAAAGTCTCCACATACCTTTTGTTGATGAAGTTCCACAAGTTCCCTTTAGTAGTTCTTCGTCTTCAATCAATGAACGCCGTGAAGTCTAAAGCTCAACTACACATTCTATCCTAATCCGAGACTTGGCTATAAGTAGACTAGAAATCAAGACTTATAGTTTTGGCAACTAAACTTGACAAACAAGCTTGAGATAGCAACACTTGCGAGTTTGACCGATCAGTGCTCTAACAATATCCCCTTTTGTCAATTTTAGTGATAAAACTATCAATACATATGAATTACAAAATAAATAAACTTTGTAGCTTCTCATTCAAATGTTTGATCTCCTTGGTTCTTTAACATTACTCGAAATCTTCGTCACTTCCAAGTACTCCAGTTATGCTGAACGTGTTCAACTCAGTATCATAGTTGTTGAATATCCGTAGCTATAACAATAAGAAAACAGTTGTTCTCAATCATTGTTATACAGTGTCATAGTATTATTACACATCATCAAAGTTCAATTGTATCACAACTTTGAAAATAATACTATGGTGATATGTATCACTCCCCCTTAGTCAATATTTCATCTCACAATGAAAACCACTCCCCCTTACATAATGATCTGTAAACCATATGTATTTGTAGTGTGAACTACACAATAATTCTCCCCCTTTTTGTCAATATAAATTGGCAAAGGTACGAAAACTAGCGCGATCATAATGAAATTCTCATAGAGATACTTCATGACTAAAACAGAACATATCAACTTTGTTTCGATGATTTCACATAGTCGAAACTTAGTGCATTCATCAAGGAGTTTATAAAGATACAAGATAACTCCTACAATATTCCACAGCCGCACTCCCCACAAAGATTTGGCAATTAAGCACAAGTTCAATTAAGAACTCTCCCTATAAAATGTCATTCCTAAAGGAACAACAAGAGCGACCTTATTTTCATGATAAAAGAATGATCTATTTTTAAACTGTTGAACCCTCACAGAACTTTTATCTATGTAGAAACAAATGCGGAATTGAAATAATACTACACTGAAGTTCTAAGCCTTGATTGCCCAAAAGATATAAATGAGTCCAGGGGCAAAAGGCTAGAAATCTAATGAAACAAAACAACACCAATAGACTGCCTTAAGTGTTGAAACGTAGCAGTATCTAAAGGTTTGGTGAGAATATCAGCTAATTGTTGTTCGGAAGGCACAAATTCCATATTGATAATAAAATTTGTATAGAGATCCCTAATAAAATGATACCTTATGTCAATGGGCTTAGTTCTTGAGTGCTCAACAGGATTCTCTGTGATGCGAATCGCACTTGAGTTGTCACAAAAGATCTTCATTACACTAGTGTCAATTCCATAATCAGCAAGCATTTGTTTCATCCATAGAAGTTGAGTACAACATGAACCTGCAACAATGTATTTTGCTTCGCATGTAGATAGGGATTGTTAGTTTTTTATCTTGCTATGCCATGCAACAAGATTCAGTCCAACATAGTAAAATCCCCCTGATGTACTCTTTCTGTCTTCCACACATCCTTCCCAATATGCATCTGAATAGGAAGTAAGATCAATGTTAGTATCAAAAGTATAAGATAGACCATACCCGATAGTGTGTTGGATATATCTCATAATTCTCTTTGCAGTTGCAAGATGAGACTCCTTCGGATTAGCCTGAAATCGAGCACAACAACCAACACTAAACGCAATATCAGGTCTAGTAGCTATAAGATATAAGAGGCTTCCAATGATAGATCGATAAAGTTTTTGATCCACATTTACTCCTTTCTCATCTCGATGCAGTTTACCAGTGGTGGGCATAAGAGTCTGTTTTGGAGTAGACTTATCAAGACCGAACCTTGTCACAAGATCTTTAAAATATTTTTCTTGAGATAAGTAAATTCCATCCTTATGTTGTTGAATTTTTAATCCTAAAAAGAATTTTAATTCACCAACATTGCTTATTTCAAACTCCTTGCCAAGAGAGACTTGAAAATCTTTTGCAAGTTTCTCAAATGTTGAGCTATAGATGATATCATCTACATAGACTTGAGCAATAACAACATCTTTCCCACTCCATTTGGTAAATAATGTTTTATCAGCTCCACCTCTCGAAAAACCTTTCTTAAGAAGAGAAGTAGTTAGTTTTTCGAACCAGGCACGAGGTGCTTGTTTTAACCCATATAATGCCTTATTGAGCTTAAAGACATGATCTGGGAAATCAGGATTTTGAAATCCCTTAGGTTGAGCGACATAGACCTCTTACTTTAAATTTCCGTTTAGGAACGCGGATCTTATGTCCATTTGAAACAGCTTAACCTTAAGAAAAAAAGCATGAGCTAATAACAAACGAATGGACTCAAGGCGTGCCACAGGAGCAAAGGTTTTGTCAAAGTTGATCCCTTCAATCTGTGAATATCCCTGAGCGACAAGTCTTGCTTTGTTTCTGACAATAGTGCCAAATTCATGGGACTTGTTCTTGAATATCTATTTGGTACCAACAATATTGATATTGGGGGGACAAGGTACGAGCTCCCAAACATCTTGTCTTTGGAATTGATTTAACTCTTCATGCATTGCATTCACCCAAAAGGGATCGCTAAGAGCTTCATCAATATTTCTTGGTTCTACTTGCGATAGATAATAACCAAAATTGCAAATATTTTGAAGTTGTCCTTTTGTCTTAGCTGTAGAATCTCTTCCTCCAATAATATTGTTAGAATCATGATTCCTTTGAACCCAGAGGTGCCTTGGAGGCACGCGTTCTTGTTCAACAGGAATAGCCTGATCAGTGTTCTTCTCCTCGTTGTTAGAAATATCATGATCAACGACAGTTGGAACAACTTCAACTGATTCTGGGATTTTCATGACTTTTTCAATTGTCTCAGTTGGAGACAATTCAGCAGGAGGGTTGTCATGACAAAAATTGCTCAAATCATCAATGATGATATTTGCAGATTCCATCATAACTTGGGTTCTG
Organism: Papaver armeniacum; assembly: GCA_023531295.1. Taxonomy (NCBI): domain Eukaryota; kingdom Viridiplantae; phylum Streptophyta; class Magnoliopsida; order Ranunculales; family Papaveraceae; genus Papaver; species Papaver armeniacum. The sequence goes on along the minus strand of JAJJWW010013137.1, from coordinate 53,951 downwards.
AAATTAAATACTCGAAAACCACGACTATCGGATGCATAGCCAAGAAAGATACCTTCATCGCTTTTGGTATCGAATTTCCCTTTCTGTTCTCGATCTTTCAGGATGTAGCACTTACTTCCAAACACTCTGAGATAGTGTAAGTTGGGTTTCCTACTGTACCACAACTCATAAGGAGTGTTTAAGGTTTTTGACCCTAGGTATACACGGTTGATCAAATAACAAGCTGTAAAAACAGCTTCTCCCCAAAACCTTAACGGTAAGTTTTTGTTATGGAGCATTACCCTGGCCATTTCCTGAATGTTCCTATTCTTCCTTTCTGCAATTCCATTAGCTTGAGGAGTAATGGGTGGTGATTATTGTTGAATAATCCTCAGTTTATCACAAAATTCAAACACCTTAGTGTCCTTGAATTTAGTTAAATGATCGCTTCTAATTTTCTCTTGCGACCTTGTTCATTTAATCTTGCTTCTAATTTTCTTTAGCTTGCCATATGACCTTGTTCATTCTTTAGTTTGTTTACCCTTTTGGTAGCGGATTTTATTAACACCTCAATTCTTTGTTGAATCTTGAATTCATCAATGGTTTCATTCTTATGAGCTAAAAATGCTACCTATGTGAATCAAATGTAATCATCTACCATAACTAAAGCATACTTCTTCCCAGCAACCGTAGGTTGTTGAATAGGACCGAAGAGATCCATATGAATTAAATCAAGTGGAGCTTTAGTGAGAATATCTCGAGATGATTTGTGTGGAACTTTAGTTTGTTTACCCTTTTGACTGGCGCCACAGACACCATCAATCTTAGCATTGATTTTGGGAACACCTCTAACAAGTTCTTTGTTGATGATTGATAAGCACGTAAGTGCTACATTTTATACCCATATTTATATTAGCGAGGGCTCGATATTTTTGCTAATAATATTATTTTAGTGCTTTTGTAGAAAGTACATGTGAACTCGATCAAAGTTATTCCGAGAAGATTATTAGAAGAAATAACTAGCTAAATTGGTGTTGGTATGCAATAAAAAATTTGCATACTCCATTGCAAGAATAAACAAGAAGGTGACAAGGGATCACCTTGTCGATCCCCCTTGGATGAAATTCTTCACAAGGTGAACCATTAAGAATGACTGCCAAGAGTTGTTGTGCTTATACATTGATGAACCAATTGGCGATCTTGGCACCATTCAAGCCAAAGGCTTTAACATATCCATTTGAGTCCAATTTTATCTTTCTTTCTCTTCATAGAATGAATAATCTCTTGTGCTATTATAGTATTATCAGCATGATGATCCTTCGAAATATATCTTTGATATGGAGAAATGATTTTCTCCATTAAAGTTTCATCCTATTGACAAGTATTTTTGAAATTAATTTATAGGAAGTATTGCATAATCATTTTAATTTGCTTGACATAAGACACACATCATCTCTCTACGATATTCCATTGACTTTTATAAAAGCTTGACTTGGAATCCTTAGAATTCTCCATGCTTTTTAAAGTAGAAAGAATGTCTTCATCGATAGGAATACCCATAAGCATAAGATTATCATCTTTACAAGTGGGTAGAATTAAGAAAAGAACCTTCATCGGTGTAGAACAACCGGAAGTACTTATACTCTTATAATGAGAAGTAAGATGAGCTGCAATATCTTCCCTTTTTTGAAGCCAAACTCCATTATAGTCTTGTAAAGAATCTATGTTGCTTCTAATTTTCTTTAGCTTTTTCCATTCTTTGGTTACCTTGTTCATTCTGGATTTTATTAACAATAATCTTGAATTCATCAATGGTTTCATTCTTATGAGCTAAAAATGCTACCTATGTGAATCAAATGTAATCATCTACCATAACTAAAGCATACTTCTTCCCAGCAACCGTAGGTTGTTGAATAGGGTTAATGACTTTTTGAAGAGATCCATATGAATTAAATCAAGTGGAGCTTTAGTGAGAATATCTCGAGATGATTTGTGTGGAACTTTAGTTTGTTTACCCTTTTGATTAGCCATCAAAAACCAAAAAACAAGTAAACCATCAATCTTAGCATTGATTTTGGGAACACCTCTAACAAGTTCTTTGTTGATGATTGATAAGCACGTAAGTGCTACATTTTATACCCATATTTATATTAGCGAGGGCTCGATATTTTGTCTAATAATATTATTTTAGTGCTTTTGTAGAAAGTACATGTGAACTCGATCACCGAAGAAATAACTAGCTAAATTGGAGTTATAAGAGCAATTTCGACAAAAAGCCACATTTGAGTTCACGACACAAAAGGAGACGTACTTGAAGGGTGATAGTTTCGGTTATCAAAGATTGAGCCATTCACTAGTAGCACCACTTTGGTACATAGCCGACAGAGGATTGATATAGGAAACAAAGATGCTCTTTGTTTATTCATGCATGTGAGCCAACAAGACAAAAGATAGTGGGACGTGGCATGTTTGCCACAACAGTTCAACACCATTTATTTTCATCGAAATCAAAAGAGTTTCAAACAGCGAATGAGAATAAGTTGGTGTAAGATGGAGTTATGTGGAAGAACACAGACGGTGATGAATTGAATTTGCTGGCGATATCGGAAATTGTTAGCAGCCTATGGGCGAAGAGACGGGTTGAACTAAAATTATGCCGGAGTAATGAATGGAAGTGGATTCTCTGTAATGGTTTGGTTGTTTCGGCTTCAAGGGTTAGTGGTTGAGCTTTGCAGGCGATGGCATCATCTGTTCGAGACATGGAGCTACGGAAGAGTTTGGCAGTTGAGCTCACGAACGACGGTAACTGCCGAGCATGAAGACGAGAGAGTTGCTTGTGTTCGAATGAAATGAGTGATTACTGATGATGGGCTTGTATGAGCTGGTGGTGCTCTGATCGAATTAGGAGTTGGAGATGAACAGTGAATCTGGCAGCTTGGGTTTGTGGCGACGTTGAACTGTGAAGCTCTCTCGATTGGTGTAAGAATTGGCAGCAACCAAAACTACTCGGAATTTAGATGATCAGGGAATGAAGAGCAGGCCAACTGAAGATAATGGTCGAGCTGTTGCAAACGGATAGAGTTGGATTTAGAATGTGTTCTTTTTGGCTGAAGTAAGTGCAGGATCGATGATGGTTGTGTGGATCGATCTGAGGTTGAAGAAGATAATTGGGGAGATGCAGATGGTGAATAAAATAGATGGCATTATGGAGCTTTCAACAACAACATCAACAGTGGGGTTGTGGCTCGCCTGATATGGATCCTGCATTGGTTTTGTGGCTGGAGTTGATGCTTTCACGACTGACGATGTTGTACAAATTATGAAAATGGTGGGTTTGGTTTTGCCGAGAATTGAAATGGAGGTGCTGTTATTAATGTTGCTGCCATTGCATGGCTGTAAACGAAAGATGGAGTCTGTGTAGTATGGTCGGAGTTGAGGATGTACTCCGATTGTGATGCTGTGGTTCGACTCAGTGAACATTTTGGGTCGAATTTGGAGCTCATTTGGGGTTTTGCTGGTGACGGTGGCCTGAGTTTATCATGATTGAAGGTATTAAAAGGCATGAGAACAAATGGGGTTTGTGCCCGAGTGGAGGAAGATGCTTCTGAAGTCGAGCAATAAAGATGCTGGTCGTACATAAAACTGCAGATGTAAAATGGAAGAACCAACTTCCATGGTGTTGAGCTTGCTTTGAGTTGGAAGAGAGCTCGAGATGGAGGAGAACCTTGTACTAAATGGATCGGCAATTGAAGGAACGGCTGCTAGTTGCAGTCAGTGAAGTGGAGATGGATGTATATGCTATCGGTTAGCTTTGCAATCGGTGTAAGAAAATATTTGACCAGCAGATCATGTGACGCATGAGAATGGCAATAATGCTCGAGTTTAGAAGTTGGGGTCAGTGTTTGAATTGGGCCTTTGGCAATTTCGTACATTCCAGTTAGAAGATTGGACCGGGCCTTGGAAATTCACCTGGGTATTTGGAGGATTTCTTCGCAACAACTATATAGATGAAGAGAAAGAGACTGAAGTAAGGAGGCCGGCTGGAGTTCTGGAGGAGGCTGGCTGCGGCTCTGAGGCTGCAACGGGAAGAAGACTAGGGTTTGAGTTTTTGATTCCGTTTCGATTAGCTAGGGATTGATTTTATATTGATTTATGCCTTTTGAGAAAGCCATGTCTAGCTAATCATGTTAGGGTTTAGGTAGAACCCAATTTTATTATGAAAACTCTACATTTATATGCTTAATAATGAGTTGATTGATTAGTAGTTTTTCTTCATATAGCTTGGTATTTAATTGCTCATGTGATTTTCTTGATTATTTTTGCTTTTGAATTGATATTTCGTGCTTCGGTTAAATCCCTAGACGTGGTATGCAAGGATAGATATGTAATACTTTAGAATCACTACCCATGAAGCGAAGAAAATTACAGCGGAGAAACAATATTTGAAAATGCATGGAATATATATTTAATGTTTAGTAGAGTTTGCATAATTAATTGGTGGAAACCGAAAACCCTAATAACCCTAATCTCATTTGTTTATCATTAGAATTTTATATTATTTCATTTTGTTCCAAATTTCTGAAAATCTTTAAAACATCTTCTATTTGGTTACTTAATTTTTGGTATTAGTTGGTAGAGTATTTCACACTCCTCGTGGGAACGACCCGTATTTGCTATCGATACTACAATTGACCCATGCACTTGCGGATATAACTAGGTTTTATTTAATCGTTAATTTGGTCATATAAAATCTACATCAAGTTTTTGGCGCCGCTGCCGGGGAGTGGTTGCATAATACACTCTGACTGATATCAATTTTTGTATATAGATTATTATTTTTATTTCATTTTGTATATAATTTATTTTTCTTTTTCTTTTAGATTTCTTTTAGTCTTTTTACCCAGTTCGTTTGAATATTTTCCAGGTACCTTAGTCTGAAGTGCTATAGGCGAAAAGATGCACTCGCAAAGCTTTTGCAAGGACCACTTGGAAGATCCACTAGAGGTTTTCTTAGCACATTTTGGGTATGATTTTGATGATGATAGTGTTATTTGTGAAGTCAATGCCTTATAAGACTCCACACCACTGCTAGACACTAACAAATGGAAGCCCAAACTAGAACCTCTAGTTATGTCTGAGTCTCGACTAGTTCCATCAGTCGAGAATGGTCCGACCTTGACCCATAATCCATTATGTTCTGATTTTTTTTGTCTTGATGATATTGATAATGAAACCGTTTTACATAATAATGAGTCTATGAGTCGTGATACTATTGCTCCAATGAGGCCTTGTTCGGCAAGTGAATTTGAACCAACATATGTTTGTGTGCCCGACTTAGCTGAAGTTGAACCAATATTAGTTGTGGAAGTTATTTCCGCTGATTTAGAACCTGATTTAGGGCGTGCACCTCAACAAGAAGCTATTGAACAGTTTATACCTCTTTGTGTGAATGATTTACATATCCCGATATTGCATGGATTGATTATTAAGGATTGTTTTGTATGGGGAATGGATTCACATATGTCTTTGGATGATTATAGTGATTGCAGGTGCATATTTTCAGCTGACCGGATTAGTTGGGTTGATCCCCAACTTTTTAGACTCTACATATATGACCGGCAGCATACTTTGGAATACCAACTTCATCTTGTTTGATTACGTGCTACTGAAAGCAGGGAAACAAATATCTTTCGCTTCATGGGAGTCAACCCATCAGATTTGTTCCCTTTACTCTATCTTTTATTTATTTTTTATTTTTTTAAATCTCCCATCTTAATTTCTACCTTGGATGACTCAATTACATTGAGGACAATGTAATGTTTAAGTGTGGGGGAGTGGCATTTTCGTTAGGCTTTAAAAAAAAAAAAAAAAAAAAATGATCAGCTGTGTAGCGGGTCTATAAAAAAATATATATATTATGATTGTTAGGGTTATGACCAGCTGTGTAGCGGGTCTTTTCTTTTTTTATTGCATGTTATGACCAGCTGTGTAGCGGGTCTCAAAAAAAAAAAAATTGTGTCGCGGGTGTTGTGTATGGCATTTGTCATGACCAGCTGTGTAGCGGGTCTAACTCTCTCTTATTATATGACCAGCTGTGTAGCGGGTCAATTTTCTGTTTTGCTCGAGGACTAGCAAAATATAAGTGTGGGGGTGTTGATAAGCACGTAAGTGCTACATTTTATACCCATATTTATATTAGCGAGGGCTCGATATTTTGGCTAATAATATTATTTTAGTGTTTTTGTAGAAAGTACATGTGAACTCGATCACCGGAGAAATAACTAGCTAAATTGGAGTTATAAGAGCAGTTTCGACAAAAAGCCACATTTGAATTCACGGCACAAAAGGAGACGTACTTGAAGGGTGATAGTTTCGGTTATCAAAGATTGAGCCATTCACTAGTAGCACCACTTTGGTACATAGCCGGCAGAGGATTGATATAGGAAACAAAGATGCTCTTTGTTTATTCATGCATGTGAGCCAACAAGACAAAAGATAGTGGGACGTGGCATGTTTGCCACAACAGTTCAACACCATTTGTTTTCATCGAAATCAAAAGAGTTTCAAACAACGAATGAGAATAAGTTGGTGTAAGATGTAGTTCTGTGGAAGAACACAAACGGTGATGAATTGAATTTGCTGGCGATATCGGAAATTGTTAGCAGCCTATGGGCGAAGAGACGGGTTGAACTAAAATTGTGCCGGAGTAATGAATGGCAGTGGATTCTCTGTAATGGTTTGGTTGTTTCGGCTTCAAGGGTTAGTGGTTGAGCTTTGCGGGCGATGGCAAGCATCTCTGCTCGAGACATGGAGCTACGAAAGAGTTTGGCAGTTGAGCTCATGAACGACGGTAACTTCCGAGCATGAAGACGAGAGAGTTGCTTGTGCTCGAATGAAATGGGTGATTATTGATGATGGGCTTGTATGAGCTGGTGGTGCTCTGATCGAATTAGGAGTTGGAGATGAACGGTGAATCTGGTAGCTTGGGTTTGTGGCGACGTTGAACTGTGAAGCTCTCTCGATTGGTGTAAGAATTGGCATCAACCAAAACTACTCGGAATTTAGATGATCAGGGAATGAAGAGCAGGCCAACTGAAAATAATGGTCGAGCTGTTGCGAACGGCTAGAGTTGGATTTAGAATGTGTTCTTGTTGGCTGAAGTAAGTGCAGGATCGATGATGGTTGTGTGGATCGATCTGAGGTTGAAGAAGATAATTGGGGAGATACAGATGGTGAATAAAATAGATGGCATTATGGAGCTTTCAACAACAACAACAACAGTGGGGTTGTGGCTCGCCTGAGACGAATCCTGCTTTGGTTTTGTGGCTGGAGTTGATGCTTTCACGAATGACGATGCTGTACAGATTATGAAAATGGTGGGTTTGGTTTTGCCGAGAATTGAAATGGAGGTGCTGTTATTAATGTTGCTGCCATTGCATGGCTGTAAACGAAAGATGGAGTCTGTGTAGTATGGCCGGAGTTGAGGATGTACTCCGACTGTGATGTTGTGGTTCGACAAAGTGAACATTTGGGGTCGAATTTGGAGCTCGTTTGGGGTTTTGCTGGTGACGGTGGCCTGAGTTTATCATGATTGAAGGTATTAAAAGGCATGAGAACAAATGGGGTTTGTGCCCGAGTGGAGGAAGATGCTTCTGAAGTAGAGCAATAGAGATGCTGGTCGTACATAAAACTGCAGATGTAAAATGGAAGAACCAACTGCCATGGTGTTGAGCTTGCTTTGAGTTGGAAGAGAGCTCGAGATGGAGGAGAACCTTGTACTAAATGGATCGGCAATTGAAGGAACGGCTGCTAATTGCAGTCAGTGAAGTGGAGATGGATGTATATGCTATCGGTTAGCTTTGCAATCGGTGTAAGAAAATATTTTACCAGTCAGGATCATGTGACGCACAGAATGGCAGTAATGCTCTGAGTTTAGAAGTTGGGGTCAGTGTTTGAATTGGGCCTTTGGAAATTTCGTACATTCCAGTTAGAAGATTGGACCGGGCCTTGGAAATTCACCTGGGTCTTTGGAGGATTTCTTCGCAGCAACTATATAGATGAAGAGAAAGAGACTGAAGTAAGGAGGCCGGCTGGAGTTCTGGAGGAGGCTGGCTGCGACTCTAAGGCTGCAACGGGAAGAAGACTAGGGTTTGAGTTTTTGATTCCGTTTCGATTAGATAGGGATTGATTTTATATTGATTTATGGCTTTTGAGAAATCCATGTCTAGCTAATCATGTTAGGGTTTAGGTAGAACCCAATTTTATTATGAAAACTCTACATTTTATATGCTTAATAATGAGTTGATTGATTAGTAGTTTTTCTTCATATAGCTTGGTATTTAATTGCTCATGTGATTTTCTTGATTATTTATGCTTTTGAATTGATATTTCGTGCTTCGGTTAAATCCCTAGACGTGGTATGCAAGGATAAATAGGTAATGCTTTAGAATCACTACCCATGAAGCGAAGAAAATTACCGCGGAGAAACAGTATTTGAAAATGCATGGAATATATATTTAATGTTTAGTAGAGTTTGCATAATTAATTGGTGGAAACCGAAAACCCTCATAACCCTAATCTCATTTGTTTATCATTAGAATTTTATATTATTTCATTTTGTTCCAAATTTCTGAAAATCTTTAAAACATCTTCTATTTGGTTACTTAATTTTTGGTATTAGTTGGTAGAGTATTTCACACTCCTCGTGGGAACGACCCGCATTTGATATCGATACTATAATTGACCCGTGCACTTGCGGATATAACTAGGTTTTATTTAATCGTTAATTTGGTCATATAAAATCTACATCAATGATCTTAGTTAGAAGGCGATAATTGATGTGACCAAAACACTCATGCCAAAGATGTGTAGATTCCACCTTAGTCAAATTGCAATAATTGTTAAACTGAGTATTAAGAAGATAACAGTTATTTTTACCATGAGTTCCCTGAAAAATTACTTTTCCCGTTTTGTCTACAATGTCACATCCATTCGCATTGAAGACAACTTTGTGGCCTTTGTCGTAAATTTGACAAACAGAAAGAAGATTAGCAGTCATACCTTTAACGTATACTACATCATGAATTTCAGGAACGCCGGGAAGTTTGATCGTCCCTTTCTTGCTTATGTAGCAACAGCTCCCATCTCCGAATGTTACAGGCTCCTTCAAAATCGTTTGAATTCACAAACCATGAAAGATCTCCAGTCATATGTCGGATACATCCACTATCAATAAACCATTGAAAAGGTGATGTTGATTTTAGAGCAAAAGCTCCCATGCTAACACTACTATCCCGTTTGGGATTTCTTGTTAGATTGGTACACCTTTTTAGAGAAGTAAACAGTTGTTCAACATTCTTGTGAAGATTACTAGAAACCTTTAAACTTTTCTTGAAGGATGTACATGTATGTTGAAGATGATTATGTGAATCAAAGAACATGGACCAACATCTTTAGACTTATCTTAGAAGTTCTGAGTCACATCAGGTTTTACAAAGCCTAAACATTGCTAATCTCCTAACTTCTGACCTTCTCTAGGGAAGAAATAAATGACTTATTCAAATCCATTGAAGATACTTTGACAGACTTCTATGCTTTTCAATTTCCGCAACAAGATCAGAATTGATCCGGATTTGTTCATCTAACTTCTTCTCGAGCATAACTAACTTTTCAGAACGTTCTCTGAGATTAGACTTTAATTCTGGTGAAGCGTTTATAAAGACTTTACTATCCATAGAGTCAGATTGCTACAAACACAGACTTATGAGGTCTTGAACGTGTTTGCCTGCTCTGATACCAATTGAAAAAGCGGGGGTCTAACAACCTCACCCAATATTTCGTTTAGCAATCTATATGGACAAACTCCAATATAATTCCAAGAGAATCAAATAGACAGTCAGACTCAAGGAAATATATCCAAGAGTTGTATCTCTGTTTCACAATGTAATCAGCAAATCAAACAAATACAAATCCGCGAGCCTGATTATTATGTGAAACAACTTGAACGGTACCAAAGACCAATGTTCAAGTGTTAATCAATTTATATCAACAACTAAAGGTAGGATTATCTAATTGATTGAACTACGCACAACCTGTGATATTTCAACTATATAGAAAGTATAATGCGAAAAATAAATAACACAGACACCAGAAATTTTGTTAACGAGGAAACCGCAAATGCAAAAAAACCCCGGGACCTAGTCCAGATTGAACACCACACTGTATTAAGCCGCTACAAACACTAGCCTACTACAAGTTAACTTCATACTGGAATGTAGCTGAGCCCCAACCAATATCACACTAATCAAGGTACAGTCGCGTTCCTTACGCCTCTAGAACAACGCCGGATTCTGCGCACTTGATTCCCTTAGATTATCTCACCCACAACTAAGAGTTTCTACGAACTAAAGTCGCAGACTTGATAAACAAATCTGTATCACACAAAAAAGTCTATTGAATAGATAAATCTGTCACCCACAAAAATACCTATGAGTTTTGTTCCGTCTTTTGATAAATCTAGGTGAACGGGAACCAATTGATACACCGAACTTATATTCCCGAAGAACAACCAAGTAATATCAATCACCTCACAATAATCTTAATTAATCGATTAACGAAACAAGATATTGTGGAATCACAAACGATGAGACGAAGATGTTTGTGACTACTTTTTTATCTTGCCTATCGGAGAATAAATCTCGAGCAAATCTTAAAGAAGATAGTACTCAATCACAATAGAAAACAGCAAGATCATAACACGCAACTATAGAGAAAATAGTTGGGTCTGGCTTTACAATCCCAATGAAGTCTTTAAGTCGTTAACCTAATGGTTTTATAAAAACCTAAGCTAAAGGAGAATCGACTCTAGTCGCAACTAGTATCACACAGTAGGTTTGGGGATTAGGTTTCCCAGTTGCTAGAGTTTTCCCTTATATAGTCTCCAAATCAGGGTTTGCAATCAATGCTACCTTGGTAACAAAGCATTCAATATTCAACGTTAGATGAAAACCTGATTAGATTCAAGCTAATATCTTTCAACCGTTAGATCGAACTTAGCTTGTCGTACACAAATGAAATGCACCTACATTTAGATAAGGGTAATCGTACCTAAACGTATACAATTAGTTGGTTCAACAATAGTTAACCGAGGTTATCCGTATGAACACTTTCTTATCAACCTTATTCATCTTTATCACAACTAGTTCAAATGACTCAAATGAAACTAGTAAGAGAGTTTTTCAATTGTTTATATTCTCATAGAAGTATACAAGACACAATTGAAGAAAAATCGATTTTGATTCACTCGAATCATTTCATGAACATTATAGCCACGGTTTGCAAAAGATTGCATTCCTTATTATAAAAATGTATTAGTTCATGATCAAACCGATTTTAGAACATATCCTACTCAAGTATGCAAACGTGTACGCATACTTAAGTGGCCGGACTTAGTATGGGTTCACCAGAATGCGAACGGGTACGCATACCTCCAAACTCAGTTGAATTCCGGAACTTGAACTTACGCCAGTACGCATACTAAGTTCCCGGACTTTCATTAAACCAACCAGTACGCATACGTGTACGCATACTAAGGTTCCCGGACTTGGACCTACACATATGCAAGTACGCACACTGTGCTTATATCCAATCATGGTTACTTTTTCTAAACTCTCATTTCAATCATTGAAACATTCTTAGAAGACGACAATAGATGTCTCACACAACTATTAGCTTCAAAGCAATTTTCAAGTGATCAAATGATCAATACGAAATATTCCGAGTCTACACCAAATGATTGTATCACACAAATCATGTAAGATGTTACCAGGCGATTTTCATATGATCATCTTTTGACTTTCATCAAGAATAAAAGATGAACTTGGTTAAAGCGAAAGCTTACCAACACATATTTCGAAAAATAGATAAGCGAGTTAAACTCAGCTCGAAATACCAAATGTGTAGTATAATATGAAGTCTATATAGCAATACGACTTTTGTCTCAATAGGAGATAGAATACAAATAGACTTTCCAAGTGATAGATGAGTTCAAGTCTCCACATACCTTTTGTTGATGAAGTTCCACAAGTTCCATTTAGTAGTTCTTCGTGTTCAATCGATGAACGCCGTGAAGTCTAAAGCTCAACTACACATTCTATCCTAATCCGAGACTTAGCTATAAGTAGACTAGAAATCAAGATTTATAGTTTTGGCAACTAAACTTGATAAACAAGATTGAGATAGCAACGGTTGCGAGTTCGACCGAGAAGTGCTCTAACAATAGGTAGAGATGAAGTTATGGGATGTAGTTTGAGGATTAAATTGGGGATACATATGAAGATGGGTTGGAATTGTATGAGGTGTATGCACTGTAGGATGATGGTATCAGTTGTGTAATTTACATGATATAAAGAAGTGATGGAGTTGAGATATGTTTGGGAGTTCTGTAGATATGGTGATGTTGTTATTGATGCAAGTGAAATAAGATGGACATGAGATGAACCTGAACTTAGGTTGAATGCCAGGGAGGTATTGTTTAGAGATGGAATTGCAGGTAATTATAGTGTCATGTTTGAGTGACAGGTGAACTGAAATTGCAAGGATGTGAAGTTAGAGGTGATGTTGGTGTTGAGATGGAGATGCAGGGATGGTTTTGTATAATGAATGGGCCTGAAGTTGCAGGTGATGATGGTTTGGGAAGTACATGATGAAAAAGCGGGGGTACAACAACCACACCCAATATTTCGATTAGCAATCTGTATGGACAAACTCCAATATACTTTCAAGAGAATCAGCTAGACTCAATCTTAATAAAGTATATCAAATAGTTATATCTCTCTTTGTCGATTCAATTTTTACTCAAGCAAATAAAAATCTGCGAGTCTAATTGAATACAAGATAAATAACTTGGATGGTACCAAAGACCAATATCCAAGTGTCAATCAATGTAAATCAACAACCAAAGGTTGGATATTCTAATTGATTGATCTTAATGCACAACATGTGATATTTCAATTATATAACAAAATATAATGCGGAATAGAAATAACACGTACACGGGAATTTTGTTAACGAGGAAACCGCAAATGCAGAAAAACCCCGGGACTAAGTCCAGATTGAACACACACTGTATTAAGCCGCTACAGACACTAGCCTACTACAAACCAACTTCGGTCTGGACTGTAGTTGAACCCCAATCAATCTCACACTGATACAAGGTACAGTTGCGCTCATTACGTCTATGATCCCAATAGGATACTCCGCACTTGATTCCCTTAGTTGATCTCACCCACAACTAGGAGTTGCTACGACCCAAAGTCGAAGACTTTAATAAACAAATCTGTATCACACAGAAAAGTCTACCGTAATAGATAAATCTGTCTCCCACTGAAATACCTACAAGTTTTTGTTCCGTCTTTTGATAAATCAAGGTGAACAGGAACCAATTGATAACCCATACTTATATTCCCGAAGAACAACCTAGTATTATCAATCACCTCACAATAATATTAATTGACGCGGCGAAAGAAGATATTGTGGAATCACAAACGATGAGACGAAAATGTCTGTGACTACTTTTATATCTTGCCTATCGGAGATATTAATCTCAAGCCAATCGTTACGATTGTACTCAACACGATAGAATCAAAGAAGATCGATCACACAACTACAAGAAAGTAGTATCGGCCTGGCTTCACAATCCCAATGAAGTATTCAAGTCGTTAACCTACAGGGTCTCGATAAGAAACCTAAGGTTAAAGGATAATCGACTCTAGCTTATACAACTAGTATCACACAAGAGGTGTGGGGATTAGGTTTCCCAGTTGCTAGAGTTATCCCTTATATAGTCTTTCAAATCAGGGTTTGCAATCAATGTTAGCTTAGTAACAAAGCATTCAATATTCACCGTTAGATGAAAACCTGATTAGATTCAAGCTAATATCTTTCAACCGTTGGATCGAAAACTTAGCTTGTTACACAAAAATGAAATGCACGATTTTAGGTTTGTGTAACCGTACTAAACATGTACATTTGTTGGTTCAACAATAGTTAACCAAATGGTTAGCCATATGAGCACTTTCATATCAACCATATTCTTCTTCACCATAACTAGTTCAAATGACTCAAATGAACTAGTTAGAGAGTTGTTCAATTGTATAAATCTTATAGAAGTATACAAGACACAATTGAAGCAAAAATGATTTGATTCACTCGAATCGATTCATGAACTTTATAGCCACGGTTTGCAATTTGCATTCCTTAGATAATATAAATATAAGTTCACAAAAATCGTCTTTAGATATAACCAACTTAAGTTCGCAGACTTAGTTCGCGGACTTAAGTTCTCGGAAGGAGTTCACAAACTCCAGCAGATATTCTCGGGATGAGAACTTCCGCCGGTTCGCGGACTGAGTTCACAGCTCTTATTCCGGTTTTCCTGATCAACAAAGTACGCATACTTTGGTTCAAGGAATAAGGACTTATACATATATGTGTTTCCACACAATGCTTATATCCAACAATGGTTATATAATCTAAACTCTCATTTCAATCATTGAAACATTCTTAGAGGACGTTATTATATAGTTGTTATTCACAAACTATTTTTCGTCAAAGCAATTTTCAAAGTGATTGAAACATAACATGACTTTCATCACTAGGTAAAGATGAACTTGGCCAAAGCGAAAGCTTACCAACACGTATTTCGAGAAATAGATAGGCGAGATAAACTCGGCTGAAATAGTAAATGTGTATAATCAAAGTCTATATAGCAAAACGACTTTTGTCTCAAAATAGGAGATAAAGTAGATAGACTTTTGAGTGAGAGATAAGTTAAAGTCTCCACATACCTTTTAGTCGATGAAGTTCCACCAGTTCCTTGAGTAGTTCTTCGTCTTGTATGATGATTGCCATGGAGTTCTTGAGCTCAACTACACTTACTATCCTAGTGCGAGATTTATCTATAGTAGACTAGAAATCAAGACTTATAGTTTTGATCACTAACATTGACAAACATGCTTGAGATAGAAACGCATGCGAGTTCGACCAAGAAGTGCTCTAACACATGATCTTGGAGATGTTAAGAGAGTTGAATTGCAAAGTTAAAATAGATGAGTGTTTGTGGATATTACTTATGAGCAAAATTGAGAAGTTGCATTTGGGGAAAGACTAGTGGCTCGAGAAGTATGAGTTGAACTTAGTATTGGAGCTATATTGGTGGTGTTGAGTATTATTGTGTGAGTTAAGATGTAGCTGAGTTGTGGTGGTTGAAATGGAATTGAAGTAGAAAGTATTGTAATGCTGTGAGTAGTTGAGGTTCAGGTGATAGAGTTATTGATTGAATTGCGGATTAGGAAGTTGTGTTTGATGTAGGTGATTGAAAGGACTTAAAGTGTTGATTGATGAAGATGGAGCTGGATTGTATCTTAAGCATGATGGTAATGCATCATTTTGGTTTTAGCCTGTCTGTGTAGCACCATTTTGGTGCAACATTGTTGAGTTCCTATGGCCTGTGCAATGGCTCAGGCCAGTATTATTTCTTCTCAGTCAGATGTCTGACTGATTTGATATTTCTGACTCAGTTGTCTGACTGAGTTAACCCTTTGACCTGAATCAGTCTTGTTGACTGAGTTGACTCATCGATTTCTTGTTTGTTTCTGTGGACCTTGACCGAGTTGATTACTCTGAATAGACTTGACCTTGACCTTTGACTGACATTGACCATTAGACTGAGCAATGACCAAACGTTGAGCGTTACAGTTGACTGTTAGTTTGACCGGTGATCTTTCCGATCACCTGAGTTATTTTCCGGCCAGTTTACGACCACTTCTGTTACCCTTTCCGTTAACCAGTTTGGTCATAGAACTATCGATGAGAAATTAATAAAGAAAGAGACAAGGGAGTTCTAGAACGAAGATAAAGATAGTGCAAAGGATATCGACAGGGATTCTGAAAGACCATTTATGTATCATTGTCATGTAGATTCAGATGGTAATTACATGTTCAAGATGATGACAATGATAATGATTTTTGTGGATTGGGAATCTTGTATTGGAGTGGTTTGCCTTCAATAACAGGTGGGAACTCTTGTAACCTCCTTGTAATCATTAAGCATTATTTAATTTTCGAGCAAGATGTGTCTTCATGTTTCTGTGAGCATGTTTGTGTGTATTGATTGTGTATGTTGCTTATATGCATTTTCTTGTCTCCCCACGAGGAGTGCATGTGTTCTCCACATATCCTCGCTAAGCGTTTATAGGTGCGGTAGGGCACGCAATCTTATATAAGTGTTGTAAGGCACGCAATAGTATTGAGATTAGTCACGGGACAATATTCACAATAGTATTTTCCATGTCAATATTAGTATATCTATTTTACGCAAATCTATAGGTGCTTCGGGCACGCACTACTACTTTATAAATATTTCTATCCGGGGAGATTGGTCGTTTGCATATTATGCTTGATTGTTCAGTCTTAGTAGTTTGACTGGGTTACTATGATCTTGACTTAGGAAGAAATTCTAGGTTCATGATCGGATGGGACACTTTAGGAACCTGCTGGGTGGGGTCATGTCATAGTAATCAAACCTTCTTATATTCTAGACTTAGATGGTGGCATCGGAATTTATGAGGTGTACACATTCCACGAAAACATCATACTAACCTGGATTCATGGTATCATTTGAGACTGGAGTTATTCTAGCATCTTCTCCTCCATTGATTGAGACGAGGTTGGGATGACATATGTTTAGGTTGTTTTACTTCATCTCCGTAGATCCATCCGGTGGTGGATATTTTATAGATATTGCACCATATCTGGGGAGGTGAGTTGGAGAAATCTTCTGCTTTGTGTTGTATGTATCAGATGTGTAATCATTTTCTCTAGTAGAACTGTGAAGTATGTTAGTGATTACTTGATTGTTATAAGTATCCACTGAGCACCCCTTTTGGGATGATGTGCTCACTCGTTTCCACTTCAGTTTCAGTGATCAGAAGAAATGATGAGCGTGAAGATATCTGTTTTTGTAGCTTAAAGTTTTTAGCGAATCGAAGATGTTTGTTTATCGTTTATGTTTGTATTGTTTGGTTAAATTATAAAACAACACATTAATATATTCATATCACTTGATAGATTTTCATTTATGTCATATCAGATTTCTAGATTGAATGTTTAAGTAAATGATTGAGATCCTTAATGCCTCATTATGTAGTTAGTCTCTTGGATTAGTAAGCTGTTAGATTTTGGGGCGCTACAGTTTCCTTTGAAAGATATATAAAGTGGTGGAACCAGAGGGGAAAAGAGAGAGCCAGGAGCCGACAAAAATTCTAGTTTAAGATTATCTTCTTTTATTTTTCTTTTCTTTATAATGGAGAGCTAGATTTTGTCACCCGGGGTTGAAGATGAAACCAATTACATTATGTAAAAAACTCTGGTAATATCTAAATAAAGTATTCATTTGAGCTTAAATATTTTATTAGTTTCTCTTCAATTAATGCTTTGTCCCTAAACTTTTCTGAACAGTCTTCGGCTGTTGACCTCTTATAAGCGAAGGAAACTACATTGTTTTGGTACAACATAAAGTTGTAATATTTGATTTACCCATATTATTTTCCGAGATGTATCAGTTGGGTCTTGATAGTCTTGAGTTACGTACGTATCATTAGAATACTTGTTAAAGATTGCATGGGTATTTTGTATAATTAAATTGGTGGATTCCGAAACTCCTGTTTTCTTTATTTTGGATATATATTTATTTCTTCGTTTTATTTATATTTTCCTAATTCATTTTTTTACTTGTTAGCACAATTTAATTGTAAATTTGGAGATAACAATTATTTGGCCCTCGTGGAACGAACCCGTAATCTGCATACTATCTCATTGATAGCCGTGCACTTCCGGTATAATTAAAATTGCATGAGTGCCTAGTTGTTTGCCAGAGTTGTCCTTTATTGACCTGGGTTTCCTCTAAGAATCATAATTTGGTCTACGACTTAAAGACTTCACTTAGGGATTCGTGAAGCCAGGCCCGACTATATTTTCCTTGATAGTTGGTATATCATGATTTTATTCATTCTATTATTGAGGTTTTAGTAATCTTTTTCAGGAGCGAGATAGATTGAAATCGCAGAGTTCTCTTCGTCTCAAACTTTGTGATTCCTCAAGATAGATATATAAAACTCTTCTTAATTGATCGGTTTAAGGTTGCTCTTGAGAGGTGGTTAATAACCTAGACTTCTCAGCTAAGTGAGTGTAAGTGTTTCAGATTTGTGAAGTTTGCTAGCTTTGTCTATGCAAACACATTTCCAAGACTTGATCTATTCGGTCTAAAGGGAAATCAAATAGGCTTATCTGTTAGAGGCAAAATGGTATCAAAAGTCTTCACTTATGATGAATCAATTATCAGGCTATAAAGAACATCAGCTAAGGGAATCAGTTGCGTAGAGCCTTGCAAGGTACAAGAGACGCAAGGAGCACGACTTTGTTGCCTTGATTTTCTGATTGTGAAGAGATGGAGATATAAACTCTATATACATATTGTATAGGATCATTAAATTTGTTTACTTGCAATTGTATTAGGTTTTTTCCATACATGCTGCCGAATGAAAAAGTTGGTGGTGTACTTGGTACCCTATCCTTTTCATTAAGGATTTACATCTATCTTGTTTCTTATAGAATCACAACACAACACTAATAAGAAAATGAGAAGTTTTGACTTAGTGCACCATGATCACTTCCATAACTTGTTGGTACTCATTGAACCTTGTTTATCTTTGTTTCAAAACATAGATTTTGTTTCTGTTACAGGCGATCAAACTTCATTCACAGACCTTAGTCCAATTTCCTTACACTTTATCAAAACCACTGCCTTTAGTAGGTTTTTCATAAATGGGTCTGCCAAGTTCTTACTTGTTTCAATATAATTAATTGCAACTCCTCCTCTTTTGAGTAAATGTCTTACCATTGGATGTCTAAGACTTTCCATTATAAGTATCATTAGAGACATTATAGATCATAGCTTGATTATCATAATTAGTCAAGACTCATTAAGTTTCTAAGCCATTCTGCCTCCTTACATCCATCTGCTAAAGCAATCAATTCTGACAACATTGTCGAATCAGAAATACAAGTATGCTTCTTAGACTTGGACTTGTATTCTACATTGTTCCAGGTAGCATCATTGTATCCTTCTAATACAGTGGGATAGCTTTGGTAATGAAAACCATAGCCAATGGTCCTTTCAAGTAAGACTACACTCTTGAAACGCTCTCCAGTGTTCAATTCCTGGGTTATTTGACAAACGACATAGCACTCCCACGGCTTGGGATATGTCCGGTCTTATACAATGCATATCATACATAAGACTTCCAATAATACTAGAATACTCAAGTGGTGCATGAGTATGTCCAGTATTCTTTATTAACTTTAATATGTTCAAAGGAGTCGGGGCTGGTTTGTCATCAAAATGACCACACTTCTTGGAAAATTTCTCAATGTAATGAGATATGTTTAAAGCAAACTCATCTCCCTTTCTTAGGATTTTACTTCCTAAGATCACGTCAGCCTCTCCTAAATCTTTCACATCAAAGTTAGAAATAAAAAACTTCTTTGTTTCTTCCAAATCAGATGCCAGATCCAAAAATAAGCATATTATCAAGATACAAACATAGAACTACACATCCAGAACTATCATGCTTAGTATAAACACATTTGTCAGTATCATTAACAACAAAACCATATGGCAAAGCTACTTTGTCAAACTTCTCATGTCATTGAATGGGAGCTTGCTTCGAGCCACAGAGAGAGTTTACCAACTTGCAAACCTTCTTTTCTTTGTCTGGTAATATGAAACCTTCAGGTTGCTCCATATATATCTTTTCTTTTAAATCGCCATTTAGAAAAGCAGTTTTGATATCCATTAATTTGATGTATAACTAACTTGTAAATAGATGCAAGTGCAATTAAAAAAATAAATAAATTAGATGCGAGCAATAGGGACATATATATCAAAGTAATCAACTCCATGTCTTTCTTTATCACCCTTAGCAACTAATCTAGTTTTGAACTTATCAATGGAACCATCGACATTCAATTTTCTATTGAATACCCGTTTACATCCTATAGGCTTGACACCAGGAGGTAAATTACAAATTATCCAAGTACTATTAGATAAAAGTAAATGCTTCTCATCATTGACAGACTCTTTCCAAAAAATAGCATCTCTGAAATTTATAGCCTCATAATAAGTTTTAAGATCATCATCAACATGTATAACATACTTAGTCATATAAGAATTTCATTCATTTAATCTTCTACAAGATATGTTATCAATTATGGACCATAATTTTTCTTTGTTCTTCCTCTCTTACTCGTTTTAGGTTCGATATCTTCAATAGGTACTGAAATATCTTCTATGTTTTGAGTATGAGAAGAATGTTCATCATTGTCATTAGTCTCCACAGATTCTAGACTAGGTAAAAATGGGTATTGTATGGGTTGAATTCGGGAACTATTCCTATTTAAGTTCTCAAAAAATTCCACATGAACAGATTCTATAATCTTAAAAATGTTAAGGATTAAAAATCTGTAAGTAATATTGTTAAGTGAATAACCTATAAAAGCACACTTATAAGCCTTATTTACAAACTTAGGTCTTTTAGGATCAGGCTCCCTATCATATGCTAAACATGTTAAAAAATAACCCTCTCATAACATCTTTATCCGGACAATGAACCCATGTTTTATTCCGTCGAGTTTCCTCGATTACCATATTGTGCAAAATGATGCAGGTGAGCATAATCCTGTTCATTTCTATTGGTTTATATGAACGATATGGTCCACAAATTATATGAAACTTTCTCTTCAAAATTCCAAATGCTCGTTCCACATCCTTCCAACATGCTATCTGTCTTTTGTTAAACAACCGTTTAGCACGAAAATATTCCCCATTTGTAGGTATCTCATAGTAAGCTTGAACTAAAGTTGACCATTGCGGATAAATTTTGTCCGCCAGAAAATACCTCATGTTATAGTGATTGCCGTTGATGGTGAAATTGGCAGCTGAAGCGTTTCCATACTTCAATTCTTCGAACAACGGTGATTTGTGCAAGATATTGATGTCGTTGTTGTAACCCGAAAGTCCAAAAAAAGCATGCCATATCCAACAATCATAAGAAGTTGCCGCTTCCAAAACCATGGTCGGTTTTGTGTAGTGGCCCTTATATTGACCTTGTCAAGCATACATACATCCATGCCACACCCAATGCATGCAATCAAGGCTACCTAACATTCCAGGAAAGCCTCGGGCCCGATTCTCATATATTAGACGATTGACATCATCTTGCGTGGGTTGGCGTAAAAAATGTGGACCAAAATGGTTGACTACAGTTTCGCAAAACATTTTGAGATTATCATATGCAGTTGTTTTGGCCATTCGAACGTACTCATCACAAGCATCCGCACGAAGCCCATAACCAAGAATCCTAAGGGCTGTGGTGACCTTTTGTTCAGGACTATGCCCTCGTATATTTTGTGCATCAAATTGATAGTTAAATTTAGGGTTTACCCGACAAAGCTCTCCAATAACCCGCCTGACCAAGTGATGTGGCATTTGGTAGCGACATTGAAAATCCTCATCAGAGTAGACACTTCTATTAATAAAATAATCATGTACCATTTGTTGGTGACCTTCCTCTCGAAATCTCCACGTATATCTTCTTCTCAATACAACTCCTGGTTCTGGATCTCATGGAACTTGACCGGTGTATAATTGTAGCATTGCGTTAGTTCTGGATCTCTCATCGTCTGAATCAGCATCCACCTGATCCAACTGCTGCAAAAACGCTTCTTGTTGATGGAAAAATGTTTCCGCTAATAATTGAATTTCTTCATTATCCATTTCAGGATCCATGATGAATGAAACTAATGAAAACAAGAGAGATATAAAAAATTGGAAGATTTTTTTGTACAACAAACAATGAAATGTATTCGAGTGTGTTTAATATTGGTGGATTGAGTGTGTTTATCATGTAGAACTAAACATAGCCGTTGGGGGCGTATGGAATAACATCCGTTTTCGATCCATACAAGACCGGTTGGTTCATGCTGGGACGAGTGTCGTCTCTACTTGGATGAGCCTCGAACTAGGTTGAGCCGACCGTCCTAATATGGTACACTCGGCTTATTATGACTACTGCATAAAACTCAGTTTGCCCATTCACCTGACACCACAAACAACCTTATTCGCATAGTCCCATTGGACTTTCTCTAAATAAGCCCTATTTACTAACTTAGGTCTTTTAGGATCAGGTTCCCTAACATATGCTAAACATGTTAAGAAATAACCCTCTCATAGCTAGCACAAGCTCTCACCCATCCATGTCTTTATTAATTTTTCTCATCCCAAGCTACCCTTAAACCATCTCATCCAAAAACTTAAGCATCGTACTAATTAACCTCTATTTTTGGGCTTATGGTTTTAATTTAGGCCTCTCTGATCCAAATATCATTTTTACCTGATATCCTCCCAGAAAAAGAATGATTTTTTGGGCATTACTCTCTTTTGATGGGAGACTATTATGTGATAAGAATATCTACCCATAGTTATAAGGGGTGTCTTAAAGTGTGAAAATGACTAACCTACCCTTAACCTAATTCAATTTAAAACCAACCTAATAACCACTATATATATATATATATATAACCACATCCTCCCATCACCACCGCCGCTCACCACCACCGACCACCACCTACCATCTTCGCTACCATCACCCCCGACCACCTCAAACCACCACCAGCGCCACCTCTATATATAGCTTAATTTAAATCATTAACAAAACAAAATCAAAATCAAAATTATACAAAACCCATTACTTCTCACTCGTTTTTGGTTGAAAAAATGAGAAGTAATCATCAAAATGAGTTGAAAATGGAAGTTGCAGAGAGAACTTCGGCTAGGAATTTTGGGAATTTTTTTTCCGAACTAGCCGAACCTGATGGAAACGAAGAACATGAAGGAAAGTTCGGCTATTTCGCAATATAGGCGCAGGTTGCCGAACTTGGTTTTAATGGAGTTTTTGCTTTCAGAAAAAAGTTCGGTTACATCACAGTTTTTTTCCCTAGCCGAACTTGTAGTTCGGTTACGTCGCAAACATTTTTCCTAGCCGAATTTTTAGTACGGTTACATCGCAAAAAAAAGTTCCTAACCGACCTTTTAGTTCGGTTAAGTCGCAATTTTTTTTCCTAGCCGAACTTTTAGTTCGGTTACGTCGCAATTTTTTTTTTCCTAAATGAACTCTTCTCTGAAAGCAAAAACTCCATTAAAGCTGAGTTCGGCTACCTGTGTCTTCAGAACCATTAGCTGAACTACACTAGCAGAAGAGTTCGGCTACCTGTTCTTCAGATTTCGTAGCCGAACTACACTAGCAGAAGAGTTCGGCTACCTGCTCTTCAGATTTCGTAGCCGAACTCTATTGTCATAGCCGAAATCAGTTTATAAAATTTTCATTTTTCGAACGTTTTGGCCAATTCAAGCAATTAACTAAATTAAGTATACCTAATTACCCAAAACCCTCATTTCGAAATCAACCATCTTAGAATTTTTATTTTTATTTAAAAAAAAAAAAAACCTTTTCTTCTCAAAACTTATTCTTCTAAAAACACCCAACTAATTAATCTAACCTCACTAATTACAAATTAATTTAACTTAATTATTGAATCAATCATTAGACTAATTAATAATTACACTAAATATTTGGATAAGGGATGACTTAGGATTACTTCTAATATCCACCCAAAAAAATGAATAATAATCCCGCACCAAAATGGAGTAGCCCCAAAAAAATCATTCCAGAAAAATAGTCGCCAGTGTGCCTAGAGATCTATTATAGCTAGTGCAATAAACCAACAAGTCAAAAACTGCTTTTTCACATTTAAGTTTTGCCGACCAAACTCATAAAGCCCAGCTAAGTCAAGAACAAGAAGATTCAATTTTTCAGTCTCCTTATCCCTTCTCTCGTGAGACCCTGACAAGAAGCTCGATGGTGTGACCAGTCATAACCATTTAACCGATAAAATAAGAAATGCGAGGTCTTGATTCTCCGGTTCCCACTTGTCACATCACTCCCTATGTAACATCTTGTCTGTCTTAATCTGGCCCATGAATCATCTACGCGACAACAAAATGATGTACCCCATCTGGACGTGCCTTCTTATTGTTGAGCAACTTTCATATTGGGCTTGCTGGTCCATAATTACAACCATCTCTGCACCGGCCACCCGGCATTTAGAGGACAATATCTCTTCTCTAGGAAGATATTTTTCTTGTGCTGGCGTCCTGGAAAGGACTCCACAGAGATTGACATGTTCAGAATCTCAATAAGTGTTTGTTGAAATTGATTCAACCAATAGATAAGAAGATAAAAATAGGGTTTTCAAAAGAGAAATCAGAGGAAGTCGTATGATTTGGTACCCATTTTGCAGTAATTATTGTCCTTATGAAATCAGTGAAGAAAATATCCAAGTCTCTTTCAGATTTCACTCTCAGCCCTTTCAGTAGTACAATTAGTGGGGTTTAAGACTTTCCAGTGTCAAATTCTGATTGGTCAATTAGGGGCATCTTGGGTCATATATGGAAGAATGCTTATTAGAGGACCACTTCACAAGACATGGAGAGTGACCAAAATACTGCATGATGCTGTCTGTTTTGTTTTAGGTAATACAGAAAATCTAGACCACCAAAAATATAAAGCTAACCCACGCCACTATGTGTACCAGAATATGACACTGACTCATACACCACCATGCCTTTTCGTGTAAATTTAAAGTCGCAAAAAGATATATAAGTCTACTGTTTCCGGATCCTAAACTATGTTCAAGCTGGCGTAACTGTGATAACAGCAATTATCACAGCGATGACACCTGAATTCGAAACTCGTCTGCATCAAGTTATTTCCGCTTCTCTGAATAATAACGGCTAGCATTGTACTTCGTGTTCTTCTCTATTGCGAGCAAAATTGGATTCTTTTCACGGATATCAACAACTGATAACTTCAGTTGATAAAATGAGCATATGTCAACCTTTCAGATTGCAGAGGGTAATGCAATGCATCCTTGTTTTATTAGAGAACTCGTCAGAATATGGTTGTTGTTACTGGACCACCTAACTTTTTATATCCTGATGCGATGCATGACGACCTCGTGATTTCAATAAATCCGCCTAGCTCTGCTCGTGTCTTTAGTTCTGCTGTTTTCTCAGAATGGGCACTCTAGATTCTCTAGTTCGGAATTCATTGCTAAGTTGCTTTCCGAATATATAAATTTCGCATTCATTTGTCCTGCACCAACGTGAATGGAATCAGGCCGTCGTGCTCATACTAGTCACCTATCATCGGAATGCAGAATCTGAATTCCCATGTTCCATGGATATGGGCTGCGAATGCAATATTTTTGGCTGTTCCTTTGTTCTCATTTGATCCCAAACTTCAAACTTTGTTCTACTACGCAAACTTTTCCATATGACCCGTATTTGTTTGGTAACAATTCGATGTCGACCAAATAGTAGGGTTGTCCTACCGACCCTATCCATCTTTTGTCATCTTTCATTAAAATCCAAGTTAACCAAATAACATCCATCAACCGTTTTTGAGACTTGGGACCTCCCACACCAGTCAAACCGGGAGTCTGGGACAACCACAAATCGTGACTCACGTGAATGTTACCAAATTCAAAACAGTTATCAACTTTGTTCACCAACAATCAACTGGGTGAACAAAACAAGAACTCTATACAAAACTTGACCTACTAGCTTCACATTTGTCAAGCTAAACTTTCTATAAAATGACGAGTTTTGTTCACTCACGTTACTTAGAGGTCCAACACTGTGGTTGTTGCAGGCCTCAAATATCGAATATTACTCAGAATTATACTAATTGATAATCATTTTTTAACTTTTTCTTTCCCTGATTAAAGAGAAAAAAGAAAAGCAAAAAGAAAAAAACACGTGTATGCAAGTGAGTGAACAAGGATTTTCGTCCTCGTCACCGTCAAAATATGCTTACCTATTACGTCATTTTGATATTCGAGTAAATAATTACCGACACGTCTCGGTATTTATATATCCAGAGCGGGTTATCCGCGGACGCGTTTCATTAAAAGAGGGAGAAAATACAGTTAGTAGGAGCAGACGAGCGAGCGAGTAATTTTTAAGAAGAGAGAGAGAGACTCTTCTGAGACTGAGATATAAATCTGTTTCTCATCCCCAATTTCACCCCGAAAGTCTCTCTCTGTTTCTTTCTTTCTACTTCCCAGAGTAAATCTGTTTTTGATTTTATGGATTGTTGGGAGAAATTGGAGTATTCTATCCGTAGAGCTTGGATTAAACTTACGATTCAATTAGGTCTCCGTGATTCTGGTGAGTAGTTTTTGATTTTGACTCTGGAATTGGTTTATTGGTGTTGTTTTTTGGGGAATTTTTCTGATTTTGGTTTTCTTTTGATGATTTTCAGGGTTAAAGAAGTTGCAGTATGAAGTGAATTCATGTGAATACGAAGATATACATGTGATGTGGGAGATGTTAAGAAGAACTGAATCAGATCTCACACCAATTAAATCATCCGATCTTAATGTCATCAATAAGCCTGAGAAAAACAAGAAACCTATGACTAAGATTATCATGTTGGCTAAACGTGCACCATTTCTCTGCCGTTCATTTTAATCAAGATCATTGATTTTTGTGGTGTTTCTGATTAAGAAAGAAAGAAAAGAGATGATTGTAGCAGATTTCGTTGAAGCAGTGTCGTCGTTGGATGTAGATATTATTAAAACAAAACCGCCACGAATGGTCTCGATCTCTCTATCTCTTGTTTGTTCGATTTTCATTGTACACGTGTTCGATAATAATTTGTAATTTAGGTGTGGTGAGTGGAATCTTGATGGTCATGGAACATTTCTGTTCGATTTGTTTATCAACATCCTGTAGTCTTTGGTGGTTGGATTTGAAGACTTTTCAAAAATTAATCTTCTGTTACAAGTGTATTTCATCTTTTTTATTTAACATCATAATCAGTTTGCCGAAAGTTTAATACTCCCTCCGTTACTTTTTAATGAATGTTCATTTAGTTAATAATCTTTTGTAATTGTGCTTTCTTCAATTATTGATCATACTTTGGCATTTGTTCAAAGTTAGGTTAATGCTTTCATTTACAAAAAAAATGGAAATCCCCAATAGGACTTCCTAAATTTGTTAGTATTTATCTGATTGAACTACATTTGTTAGTATTATTTGATTGAACTTGTTAGTAATTATGTTGCGTAGACTTCTATTGTTTGATTATTTCCATTGATTATATTCAGTGTTGCAATATTTCTTTAGGTTGATGCATTAAAAAATATTGTAGAAGTTGTTCAAAATGGAAGCAACTTGAACAAGTATTTGGCTTTTTGTCTTTAAATTATGTACATAAAAATAAACAAAGTCTCATTTAAAAAATAAATTTCCCATCTTTTATCGATGTCACATTATTAGACCACTTTCAATGATTAGTTTTCTTAATTTCCTTAATTTTCTCAAAAAACCAAACCAGCCTATTAAAAAGTAACGGAGGGAATATCATGATAACCGGAATTACTAGTAGAAGTATTAAACTAATCATTAGATCCCACATTCTATGTATCCAAAGCGTGTTCTATGTATCCTGAACGTAACACGTGTTTCCCAATCCTATAAAATAAGGTTAAGGAGTTGCTAAATTCCATCATACCCACTATCACATACCCATTTAATCGCCTAAAATTTTCAAGGGATATGAACGGCAATGATTGTGGTTCATTGAATCAACTTCACCCAAAATCATTTAGCCTTGCATACTTGCACCAAAGTATGCATCTGCCTTCACTCTAAAGGTTTTACACAACGAAAGTCTTTTCTTCTTTCTCTCTAACTCTTCATGCCCCCATAAGCATAAGAGGTTTTACAATGTACTTAATCATTTCTCACACAAACCAGCAACACAATGAACACAAAGAATACTGCAACAAACCCATTTTATTGCACTAAAGGAAGATTACAAAACTCGTCCATCACATGGACCAAACACAGGCCATTCACCCTCTTGGTGAATGCCTTATTCTCTCAAAAACATAAGAACTCTGCCTTGTTCCAATGCTCAGCCACCTTGGCCTTGCATGCTTACTGCTCTAAGCTAAAGCACGAACAATCCTTGTGCTTCAATCATCGAGGGCAGCTCCTTGAGCTCATTCTAGTTTCTCACGCGTCATATGCTTCACTTAGCTAATTTGCTTGACAATAATAATGCCACTCTTGCATTACTAGGTTGTTTGCACTGTGCAAGCTTTGGTCAGCCTTGAACTAATGCCATAAACCAACTCTTAGTCTACTCTACCTTCTCGCATCATCCTTGAGTTTGGGCCAACTCAATTCCATGGATATGCCTCAATGCCAACATCGCATGTTGCATCGGTCAACTTTGGCCATGTCTTGCCAATCCTTCAATGAAGCCTCATTGTGTCGGCCAATAAGCTTCATTACTTAGCCAATGTACTTTTACACAGTGTAGCGCAACCTTTACGCTTCAGTGGCCCTGCAGGGGGCCACTATCTTAGTGCTTGACGGTCTATACAGTATACCGCTATTATGGCTTTGCATTGCGCCATTACGGCTGGTCACTGACTTGGCTTGCAACACTGTAACGCGTAATCATTGTGCCTCACTTGCAGCCATGTCATAGACCTCCCCCACCTAATTCGTTCAACGCCCTCGTTGAACGCAACTAAGTATACTCGTTATACTTGTTTTCTGGCCTTGTACACTTCTTAGCCTATCTCAGAAACCAGCAAACTTGCTTGGCCTTTTTCCTTGCCAAAACTTTTATGCCTAGTACCAAATGCCATCGCTTAGCTTACTTCCTTGCCATTGATCCTACTGACTTGCACTGTTGTTGTCACGTTGGTCTACGCTTCAACTCCCACTACAATCGCATATCAATACCCAAATGCACTTGCGGTCTGTTGCTATGCACTTTCAGAACTTCTCTGAAATCCAGCAGTACTCCTTTAGCTAAACCCTAAGCTAATTTTCCACCTCCGATTACATCAACATCACAAATCTTTTCTCCAGCCATTCTGTGCCTAAGTGTACACGCCAAACAGCCAACATATCACCCTGATATGCATACCTTAGCTTACTGCCTTCAATCCCGACTGACATTGCACTCTTGCAATTCAACATGCCTTATTGTAGACTAAGTGTTCTTCAATCATATGCGCCTACCCCAAGTTATGCCATGCCTTAAGGTATGCATGCTATGATTCCATACCACTCTGGTATGTGCCACAATCCATAGCCTTTGTTGTCTTCAGCAACGCAACCAAATTTACACTAGATTTGGCCTTCAAATCATATTGTAAATTACGCCTCCTAGCTTTGCACCACTTGTATGCCAAAGAACCAGCACATTGTTGTTCTTTGCTTGCATTGTCACTACACCTTGATTGAAATGCATGACTATGGTATAGTCATGACTTAGGATACCCAGGGTATTCCACCGTTACTTTGGACAAGGCATCCTCTTCATCCGCCTTTGAAACCAACAATTTAGGCATCACTTGCTCTTTCAAACTGCTACGCTTTAATGTGACGAAAAACAACATCATGTTTTTCCTAACTATGAGTTACTCTTAACTCATATACTTGATGGACTTACATCTTCATTCTTGCTGCGGTAATTCATGCTATCGCTGCCATATGCCATCGCACTTCCACATAACTCTCAACAACAAACTCGACTATGCCACCAACTCCTCTATTTGCTTCTTTTCACTTTCAACGTCTTCTATTGCATATTTTTGTTTAATATGCTATGTAGCATCTTCCACGCGAACTAGTTTTACTTTGAACGAAAGAGGCAAGATCTTTCACTTCAAATACCCTACTACCTTGCATAGAGAGACTTCATTCCAACACCAAGGTCCACTCGACCCAAACTGAAAGTATACTCAAACTTCAGTAAATACTTGCACCAACTGATTGCAACTTGTAAGACCTAACAAGTCTTGCAATACTGACTTCATCTTCGCTTCTAAGCAACAAAGGAAGCGAGACAACACCTACTGTCCCCAATGTAGCAATTCACTTTTCCACACGCACTCTTCCAACTATCAACGTTCGTATGCCACTCCCATAACGAAGCACATTATAATTGACAATTAGTTGAATACTCTCTCAAACTGATGCCATCATGTTGCTTTAGCTTTCATGAAGATTTCTTCAATAATGGCCTCATGCCATTCTTTATGTATCACTACTACTCTGTCCTTCTTTCTCCATGCATCTACAATTCGCCTAACTTACATCTCCAACCGCATCATGCATCTTGGCCATGCCCAAATCTCATTTGGCGCATGCTACTGTTGAATATTTGCTATGTCGGTCAACGCCCAAATTTTAATGCAAACTTGTGCACCTTTGCACAACTGGAACGGACTTAACTTGGTGATTCTGAGCATCACCATAGAGCTCAGCAAAGTCATATCACTCAATGACTTCAGCGGATGAAAACTTTGGACAACTACAAACAAGGCCAAAATCCTTGAAAATGAGGAGCCACTGCCTACGTTCCATGAAGCAAGAATGCTGCATTCTTCTTCAAACTTGGAACTCATTTTTACTGTCCACGCACGTCTGGTTAGTCTTGTCTTTCCCCTTCTCCAAAATCAACTTCAGTAGCAACAATTGTTGATTTGCAGTTGACAAGAACATCCGCTTGTGGTTATGATCAAAAGAAGGTCTTTGGAAACCCTTGTCCAAGCATACTGATCACACTCAAAAAAACCAGGTGCAAGCACACTCCTTGTGCGCATCTAGCATCAACGAAGAACTCTTTGCAAACGCAAGACCGTGGTGTATCGGTTTTCCCCTAACTTGCGCTTCTTTCTTCATCCTTTCCATAAGCTTTAAGCTAGATAAGAATTGGCCATCCAATTCTTCCTTCATGGCATCACATTGCCACAAACATGCTAGTTCGCAACCAGACTTTGCATTATCACCAAGGTACATGCATTCGAGAGAGATAACTATAACCTTCCATCATCTGGCTACAATGAAAACACCTTCAATCTATGGCATAGACATGTTCTTCATCTTCTTTGCCACTGCAAAGGACAACACCATCTTTGAGTTCAGGAATTTTTACAAAATTCCCATTACAACATGTAATGTACTTGCTACTGATAACACTACGAAATTATGCATTCCTAATGCATCATCTTTGTATAATTGTGAGAAACATGGACTTTAACACCTGACTTGCACCATAGAAGTCAGCATACTCCATAGTTTTGTCATGCCATCACTTGAAAACCCGGTTTTCAATGACTCTTGCACGTTCGTCTAACACTTTGGGCAGGGATTTTGACACCTTTGTCATAAACTTTCATGGCCTGTTGCAAGTGAAACCCAAAAAATTTACCACTGAATTTGATAAACAAATGACATTAACTTGAGTAAAAAGAGAAAAAAATCAGCAATTGTGTCCCCAAACACAGCTCTGATACCTGCTGTCACACGCCCATTTAATCGCCTAAATTTTCATGGGACATGACCGACAATGATTGTGTTTCAGTGAATCAACTTCACCCAAAATCATTCAGCCTTGCATACTTGCACCAAAGTACGCATCTGCCTTCACTCTAAAGGCTTTACACAACAGAAGTCTTTTCATCTTTCTCTCTAACTCTTCATGCCCCCATAAGCATAAGAGGTTCTGCTATGTACTTAATCATTTCTCACACAAACCAGAAACACAATGAACACAAAGAATACTGCAACAAACCCATTTTATTGCACTTAAGGAAGATTACAAAACTCGTCCATCACATGGACTAAAACAGGCCATTCACCCTCTTGGTGAATGCCTTATTCTCTTAAAAACATAAGAACTCCCTCCTATGTAAGCCTACTGATTTTCCCACTCCTTAGGATTATTTATACATCAAACTCACTAGCCAAAACCGTGCACAACACTTGCACACGCATGGAACAGCCATGTGTCCCATCAGGTAGTTTCCATAACCGCAAACATTGTTTTTCAACTGCTAACTTTTGTGTTGTCTAGCCAATTGACGCCACACTAGTTATTGGTGGTTATGAATACTCCCACATGGTTATAAACTCACTTTATAACCATTTTCCTTTGTCTCCCGTCATTAGCATGCTTGTGAATCTCGTAACCAACTTGTAACCGTCACTTGAGCCGTATTGCATAACTGTTATGCTTTACCGAATTCTGCCTTATTCCAATGCGCATCCACCTTGGCCTTGCATGCTTACTGCTCTAAGATAAAGCACGTACAATCCTTGTGCTTCAATCATCGAGGCCATCTCCTTGAGCTCATTTTGGTTTCTCACGCGTCATATGCTTCACCTAGCCAATTTGCTTGACAATAGTAATGCCACTCTTGCATTACTAGGTTGTTTGCACTGTGAAAGCTTTGGCCAGCCTTGAACTAATGCCATAGACCAACTCTTGGTCTACTCTACCTTCTCGCATCATCCTTGAGTTTGGGCCAACTCAATTCCATGGATATGCCTCAATGCCAACATCGCATGTTGCATCTGTCAACTTTGGCCATGTCTTGCCAATCCTTCAATGAAGCCTCATTCTTTCGGCCAATAAGCTTCATTACTTAGCCAATGTACTTTACAGTGTAGCGCAACCTTTGCGCTTCACTGGCCCTACAGGGTGCCACTATCTTAGTGCTTGACGGTCTATACAGTATACCGCTATTATGGCTTTGCATTGCACTATTATGGCTTTGCATTGCGTCATTACGGCAGGTCACTGACTTGGAATGTAACAATGTAATGCGTAATCATTGTGCGTCACTTGCATCCATGTCATACCCACTTACCCAGCAGCCATCCTTTAAGCATTCCAGTTTGCTACCTTCGTTATGGATCTTGATAGACTTGCCTACCTTCAGCCATTTGCTCAAGAAAGCGGATGTTGCGAATTTGATTTCTGGATTTCAGGTCGCGTAAGAGAGAACTGTCATTAGTCATATCCAATTCACAGACGATTTAATTTTTTTCTTGATGACTCTGAAGATCAGTGCTATTACAAAGAGAGGTTGGGTAGCTTGGCTAAATATGACGCGTTCAAAGAAAAAAGGGGGTGTGGGAATAAGGAGACTGAAGCTCGTGAATTCATCTCTACAGGCAAAATGGATTTGGAGTTTGTGGGAAGGCATTTTGAATCCTAGAGAGTTAGTAGTCAATTGTTCAAACTTGAAACTCAAGAATGTTGCCAGTGTCTTGTTCTGGAAAGATATTTGGGTTGGTAATACTCTTTCGAGACTCTGTTTCCTTGCTTATTCAAAATTTCAAGATGGAAGAATGCCTCTGTAGCTGAGCTGGATACTAATTCAGATGGATGCAATCTGAATTTTTCAAGGAATTTTGGGAATCTGAACTTGGTTATTCAATTCAGTTACTCCAATTACTTGGTTCCCCTAGTGATCACTTATCAAAAGGCGCGGATGAAAGAACTTGGCTAAATGGTAAGAGTTTTACGGTAGATGCAGCTTACGATACTTTGATAATGATGGGCTCATTGCGTTTCCTTATAAGCAAGTCTGGAATGCTCTCATTCCGTTGAAGGTGTCTTTCTTTGTTTGGACCTTGTACTATAAAGGCGCGCCAACAAGAGATTTTATCTAATGAGTGGGGAAGGTGCAATCTCCTCTTTATCTTTTTTGTTCTTCTGAACAAGAAACAAAGTCACATTTATTTCTTCATTGCAAGTTTACTAGTAAAGTCTGGAACTACTTCTTTGATATCCTAGGATTAAATTGGGTTTTTCCAGAATCTGTTAAAGCAACAATTTGGAATTGGAGAGTTGCGAAACCAAAAACAAGAAAACAAAAAATTTGGTTTCTTTTACCTTTCGTAGTTCGGTGGATTCTTTGGCAAGATCGTAATAACAGGTGTTTCAAGAATGCTTTTAGGAGTAGTAAGCAACTTATCGTTGCAGTTAAGTACAATGTGTTCAATTGGTTGATTCAATACAGAATCCCGGTTCTCATTGAAATCTTGATTAGGTAGTATTGGACCAAAATTCGGAGTTGGTAGTAATGGGCCCAAGTCACTTATTCTTTGTATACGTGAACCCTGTTCAGAGTCCAAATGCGTCTTAGAGACCCTACCCGACTCATTTGAATTTGAATTCCCTCTAGCTGTCACCTTCTCATTTGAAATTTTCTCGCCCTGAAGTGGACTTTCCTGGAGTAACATGAGAATCTTCCGAATTATAAGTAACTGGATGAACTTCCATAAGGCCACCACATCTCTGCCCTATTGCTTCAAAAATTTAGAATTCCAAATGTTGAAAGGAACACCTTTCACTTCAAACCATTCTCCTTCACAAAAAGGGTTATGCATCGGAAGAGATTCAATAGCATTAATAGAAGACCACCAAGGATAAAGCCTTAAGGAACAAGAATTATATGTCCAAAAACTATTTGTCAACATAAGAGTCTTTACCTTCTGCAAAGGTGCAAAAAATAATGCCATGTGATCATCAAAAGGATATAAATTAAATTTCTCTCTGATATTGAAACGAGCAACAATTTCTTTGCCAATCATATTCCATAGTATAATGACGAGGGTACCCAAGTACACCAAAATGTTTTCGTTTGATCACAACCTATTCAAGACCCACCATGTATAAACCTCTTTAAGCAACAACCACTAAAGAAATATTTCAACACGGTATGCACTTGGAACAGGGTTAGTCTGGACATGCCTAACAATGTGAGAAATCAAATCCAAGTGGAGAATCATAATAAACCTTGTATGATCGTCTATGGATACAAGATCGAGACAATACAATAACAATATGTTCACTTGATAATAGTTACAGTACAAGAGCGAATCATTATAGGATCAATATCAAGAGCCTAGTTAACATACAAGTGTATTTACTTTTAATTATAATAAAACAATTATAATCGCGGAAAGTAAAAGTAAATCACACAAAAAGATTTTACTAACGAGGAAACCGAAAATGCAGAAAAACCATGGGACCTAGTCCATTTTTGGATACTCTCAGAATTAAGTCGTTACACAAAGAACAAGCCAATTTCGTATAGTTGAGACCAAGTAATCTACCACTATTTACTTAGTTCCCTCAGTATCCCTGCGCCTACTGATGCTTGTCGTAGGTGCAATCAAATTAATCAATGTTTCCACTCAATTAAAAATAATATAATGGAAGTCAAGTTCGTTCCCACGAGGAGCAAGAGATCTTAGTTGTAAAAGTTGTCACGAAAGGGGGGTGTAAAAAGCAAAAGAAAATAAACAAAGCAATTAAAATCGAAAGTTGAAAGATGAAAGCAATAAGAGAGACAAGATCAAGGAATCCTTCTTCGTTGCAAAACAATGATTAAAGTTATGTTCTTTTCTACTTGTTATTAGTCACATGATTATCACCAACCGTAGGATAGCAGTGTACGCTTAGCTAGCCCCAAAATCCCTAATTTCACCGAGTAACAGTCCGCTTAGTTATCGTATTCTATTCAAAAGAACCACCCTGAGGTTCGCTTACAAGATGTAATTCCCAGAATGCATTAAGATTTATGAATTTAGGTTTAGTACTAGTAGTTAAACTCGGTTCGCTTGGTCCACTTTCTAGCGTTGTTTCTACACACAATTGCTCCACGGAATCCCTCCGCAAGATCTCGTGTTTTCTACTTGTGTAAAGTGTCGAGAACAATTACGTATTCCCTAACTTATACTAGATATAGATCAATTAACAAATTAATTTAGCGTGCACTCCAAACAATCTATCAATCAATCATGAATGTCTTTAAGATCACTCCTATTAGTAAAAACAATCGATAATCATGTGAAAAATCTCAAGATAGAATTGAAAACAAAAACTCAAATCATGTTAAGAACTAGGAATTCATCCTCAATCAATAAGAAAATTAGCTACTCATGTTTTTGAAATTCACACAAATAATAATAATTAAAAGAAGAATTTTCAAATTCACACAAGTAATTAAAAAGAAAAATCTTAGAAAAGCAAGCAAAAACACAAGTGTTGTGTGTGTAGAGAGGTGTGTAGAAGTTGTAGAAAACTTCTCTATTTATAGGCTTCAATATTCTCCAAATCTTCTAAGGAGTAGAATCCTTTTCCTTTTGTAATTCAATTTCCAAATCCAAGCTTTTCTCAACTCTTCCACCTTCTCTTTCCAAATTTGAGTCCAATTCTCCATCCAATTCCTAGCCCAAGTCTTCACACCCATGAGAGAAGTCCATAGAAAATTCGAATTTTTGCTCGCCGGAAAATGGGATTGTGGCCGGAATTTGGCCGGAAAACGCCACCGCCGCCGTCTGAAATTTCTCCGTCAAGAGAATATTCGATGAAATATTCCGTCGGCCCACCGTTAGGGACTAACGGTCAAAAGTCAAACCGTTAGTCAACGATCCAACTCGGGTCAACCGCGAGTCAAGACGATTCAATGATCCAACTCGCCTTTGCAATGTGCCATTGCAACCTTGCATGTGCCGATGATCTTTGTGATGCACAATGATTGTGCTTCAAATGGTGATGGCCCCGTGTACAACTCATTTCAATCCCGTGATTCATCTCATCCAATGGCACTAACACCGCTAAGCCATTTCTTCCCTTCTTCTCGGCCTTTGAGACTCAATACCAATTGCAAGATCTTTCTTTCAGCTCCTCGGCAAGCACAACCAACACAATCTCTCGGGCCACCCCCAGCCTTAATACCACCAACAACCTCACTCTTCATTCTCGCAATGGTACTCGCCATAAGCAACAATAGCATCAGCCTCTCGTTTACTGACACCATCCCCGGCAAGCACCCCGCATTGCCATCAACATTATATCCTTTGCATCGCCATTCAATGACAAGATCAACTATGGCTCGAAAATGTCCGAGTTGCACTCCCACTCGAGCCACCCGAGCCGCAAGTTCTCGTCTCCCGCAACCACCAAATCTCATCTTCACCGCTCAACACCATCCACCAAGACACCCATTAACACACGACCCAAGCCAACACCGCAATTTCAAATCCGCTCGTATCACCAACACAACAATACTGCTTCATTATCACCACATCCTCAAGTCACTCGCTAAGCTCGACGCCACCGGCCTCACCTCAATCACCACCAGATCAAAGCCTAGACCCGCACCGTTAAGCTCACCCATTACAATGACCACCATCTTCGATTATTCTTCGTCGACCTCGAGCATAACAAAGAACCCTTGAATCAAACCCATCTTCTCATTATTGCTTCTCATCCCATCAATAGCCACCATCACCGCCAACACAAACCGGATCCAAAGCTCATTTGATTCTTCTTCTAATTCAACCATAGGAATTCTCGATTCGAACCCATCTTCCTCCATCGATTTCTCTCGACCAACAAAGAAAGATCATACCCTGTTCTATCGGTTTGCGAGACCGACTCATAAATCCTTCCTCCGATTTCAACTCGATTTAAAACCCATCTTCATCACAAGTGTCGTTCTTCTTAAATCTCTCGATTTCTCCTTCGAATCTCTGTTTTCATCTTCTCCCCTGAGCTCACAACAATGGCAAGTTCTTCCATCGCCTCCGGATCGAACTCGTCTTCGATTTCCTCGACTAACAAAGACCATGGGTCATGTTTTTTTCTAACTCTCGGGTGAACTAGTGAAGAATGATTGAAGAGAAATAACTCTTTCTCGATTTAGGTTTAAGTTAAATGGGCGGGTATGGATCCTGCACGGTATGGGTCTACGGGTTTAGGGTGTGGGTGGATTCAGACACCCACCATTAGTACACCCAAAATGTGCTATTTTCACTCCCTTCTTTTGGATAAGGGACGCCTCTTTGACCTCCCCTTAACCTTGGCTGGGCTCCATATAGTATTCCCTCCTTCGTGAAATGACAATTTTACCCATTTGCTCAAATTGAGTGATTTCTTCTTCTTTTCCTCCGTGCGACTCCAAAGTAACTATAAAACTCAAAACAAGCGTAAAATACATAATTTACAAGAAAAATAGCAAAGAAAGCATAAACTACTAGATAGTAAATTAGGTGCATTCTACACCTATCACCTACAACCATCTGGCCAACACACGTGAATCCCAAGATAGAAATCACTATCTTGCGTTGCTTTACCAATGTAAAGTCTTAAGCACTCAACTCCTTTTGATCGTATTCTAAACATTAACGGAACAAAGTTGTTCGGTAACCACTCTATTAATCTTTAAGAATAAAGATATGTTGAGTATTGACAAAGGATTTTACGTTTAACAAGTAAACTTCTTTGTCGAGTAAGATCAATCAAG
Organism: Papaver armeniacum; assembly: GCA_023531295.1. Lineage (NCBI taxonomy): Eukaryota > Viridiplantae > Streptophyta > Magnoliopsida > Ranunculales > Papaveraceae > Papaver > Papaver armeniacum. The sequence goes on along the minus strand of JAJJWW010013137.1, from coordinate 15,599 downwards.
ATCTGAAATAATTAGATCTAGATTCACAAGCTATTAGATTCGGATATTGAAGAATACCACCAAAGGATAAATATAATCTTAGTCGGATCCCATCCGATCAAGATGTGTGCACTAATATCACAAGATGAGAAACCAATTAAAAAATCTTCTTGTTTTCAATTGTCTTTGTACATGCACACAAACCTTGATCGAAAAGAAAATTTTGCCAATTATCCCACGGTAATATTTTGAACCATTTGGCTAGAAAGAAATCACAGAGTGATGCCGAGAAAGAGGCACATGAGATAAAAATGGAAGCGAATATATCATCTTTCAATCGGGCTACATTAAAAACTAGTTCACGCTAACTACTTTCAAGGACCTGCCAACAAGATGAGAAGATATACTGGACTGTAATTAGGTCATTGTCTTTGTTTTTATTTTTATTTTGACCAAGGGTTTTGACCCTTAGTCCTCCTTGTACGTTTTCTTCAATCAATAAGATTTTACCTTTTTTCTCGAAAAAAAGTCAGAAGCGGGTAGAACAGTTTTGGTAAAGAATCAGTGAGAAAAATTATGGCCGGATCCTAGGATCTAATCAGCATTCTTACTACTAGATAAAAATATCCGAATGTATTTTTCTATGATCCAGTTGGTCTATCTGGTGGACTCTCTCTGCCGTCGAAAGATGGTTTTGACCTCAAAATTATAGATGCTCAACTTAATATCATCAATTGTTTAGTAAAATTTTGAAAATAGAATTTATGAAACTCTCTTAACTTGCATTTATGGTTCTATTAAAGATGAGGATAGGAAGAGACAATGGGATTATCTAAGCAATATTAGAAATCAACATGCTGTTAATTCTTGGGTAGTCTTAGGGGATTTAAATTTTGTTCTATCTAATCATGAAAATGAAGAGGGAAATAGACTCGCTCAAGCTGAATTAAATGTTAACAATGGTTTATTACATATGTTTGATCTTCACAGTATATCCTTTGTTGGTAATACTTTTACCTGGACAAATAATAGAAATGGCAGTGAGCTTATCCTAGAAATACTTGATAGGGCATTAGGCTCTTTAAATTGGTTTGACATGTTTCCTGGTGCTGCTTTATATCATCTTACTACAATAGGTAACAATCATTGTACAATATTACTTGTTTCATCTAAAGTTTCAAGAAACACAAAAAAACCATTTAGGGTAAATAGAGCTTGGTTTAAAGATTCTTCTTGTGCTGATATTACCAGGAGTGGTTGGAAATGTCATTCTCATGGTTCTTATGCTTTCAAACTCACTAGGGCTCTCATTGAGACTAAATATATGCTTAAGGATTGGAATCATAATCACTTTGGTAACACAGGTGCCCAAATTTCCAACATTGAGACCCAAATAAGTTGTTTAACTAAGAGCTGGAATCAAAATAACTCTACTAAGATCGAAGAACTTGCCAAAAATCTTAACTATTGGTATAATAGATTTATGGAGTCAAAGGGGTAAAGATGAGAGCAGGAAATTAGATGATAGGAATACAACATACTTTCACCAAAAAAGCTAATTTTAGGGAAAAAAGAACTCAAATAGATTCTATACAGAATAACTTAGGTATCTGGTTGTCTGATAGAGATGAGATTGCTGAGGAGCTTAAAAACCATTTTTGGCATAACCACCTGATTCTGCTCTATATTTGAATAATGTGAATGCTTTTATATGTGATGATGATAACATTTTTCTTATTGCTATACCTACTGCTGATGAAGTTAAACATTTGGTGTTTGAAATGAATCCATGGACCACACCAGGCCCTGATGGTTTTCCACCCAGTTAAAACAAATAAATCATAATGTTACTACTCTCATACCTAAGCATTATTTTCCCAGAGCTGCTATTGATTTTAGGCCTATAAGTTTTTGCAATGTTATCTACAAGATAATTACGAAACTATTAGCATCTAGGCTAAAAACTATTTTGTATAAAATTATTAGTCCTGCTCAATCTGGTTTTCTAGCTGGTAGGCAAATTCAAGATAATATTGTGATTGCTCTTGAAGTCTTACACTTTATGAAAAAAACAAAAGCTAAGGATGGGGGTATGGATGTAAATCTAGATATGTCTAAGGAGTTTGATAGGGTCGAATGGTCTTTCCTAATCAAAAACTTAGAAAAACTTGGGTTCTCCGAGTCTTGATGTAAAATGATAGAATAGTGTATCTCTACTGTCTCAACATCTATTATGCTTAATGGATATCCATGAAATGTTTACCTACCTCAAAGAGATTTGCGACAGGGAGATCCCTGTCTCCATATCTTTTTATCCTCATAATGGAATGTTATTATAGGTCTCTCATTCAGGCAGAAAATGAAGGTCTTACGCATGGTTTTAAACCTGCTAAAGCTTGTTCTTCTATTTCTCACTTACTCTTTAATGATGATTGTTTGATTTTTATTAAAGCTAAAACTAAGGAAGATAGGAATCAAGCAACCACAACTGAAAAATTCAGTAAGTATTCAGGTCAAGCCGTGAACTTTCAAAATTCTTCTACTGCTTTTAGTCATGAAGTTCCTAATAATGTGAAATCTGACATTGTTATATCCTGCAAATAAGAAGAATGGTTTTGTAGGTGAAAAGACGAGAGTACCCAAATATACCTCTTTCTAAAACTTTTCCACCTATAAGTCCTTTCTCCGAAAGTGATTGTCTATGGACTGAGTCGAGACAATACAACAAATCGGTTCACACTTCGTGTGATCGTCTATGGATACGAGATCGAGACAATACAACAACGAAGTATGTTTACTTGATAAAAGGTTCGTACTTAACTAACCACAATAGGATTACTTATCAAGTAAATAGGAATTAACGTTTGTGTAATTTACTTTAAATTATAATAACAACAATTATAATTGCGGAATATAAAAGTAAATGACACAGTAAGATTTTGTTAACGAGGAAACCGCTAATACAGAAAAACCCCGGGACCGTGTCCAGAATTGAATACTCTCAGGATTAAGCCGCTATACAAAATCAAACCAACTTCGTATAGTTGAGACCAAGCAACTAAACCTATAATTCACCTAGTTCCGTCTGTATTCCACGCCTCCGACCTGTAATAAGTCACGTACTTGGAACAATTCCTTTCTTTCGTATTCCAAACAATAAAGGAACAACAAATCTGTTTGGTAGCAACTCTTTTCAACTAAGTGATGTGAGTTCGACAAAGGCTCTTCTGTTTATCTCAATAAAATCCTTTGTCAAGTTCTTAGATCTATCTTATTATGAACTACCGAGGTAATTTTTAAGATTTTGCAATCAATACTTTTAATCACAAATAATTGTATTGATGCCGATCTACACAACTAATCAATATAATCTACCACAAGGATAAACCGATTATAGTTGGATCCTCTTATACCGAAACAAGTATTGTGCACACCAAAGATTATTAATCCCAAATCAGAAATCTTCAAAGTCTTCTTTGTCTTCAAATAATGAGGTCAATCCGAGTTCATACGAAGAAGATACGGCCAAAACAAGTTTACCGAATATCGACGTCTACAAGCAAGTATGCATACGGGTTTGCAAACGAATTTTCATGACCTAGAGCAATATGCAAACGGGTATGCGTACTTAAACCCCTGGATTTTAATTTTAAATGATGTTATGCATACATGGTAGGTGTACCATGAAGTCCAAACATCCCAAACTATTATTTTCAAACGTAAACATTTAAGAACCTTAAACACAGATCAAGTTAGGTAGAAATGAACAATAAGCAAGGTACATACATAATCATAAAACTTGCTCAAGTTTAGAGACATACCTTTTTAGAAGAATCCGATCGAATTCTACAGCGTTACCAAACATTCAAAATCATACCCAACTTAATATGTGTGCCCCAGTTCTTGTGCTTCCCTTACCGTATACATAACATGGCATTTCTTGGTGAGGATGCACTTACAACACAATCAAGTTGTATTGGGGTGAACATTTGGATTATCATGAAAGAGATCGCTTTTTGAACCTTTCACATCCAATTCCATTTTTCCAAAAAACTTGTTAAGTTCCAACTCATGGATACTGTCGTCTCCATAGTCATGGAATTTTCTGGAAGATCATTCCTTTTCATACTCAAAGCATCATTGGCTTTCTTTGGTACCCACTTCTGAGTGCGTTTAGGAACAACCGGAACCTTCTTACCATTACTCTCTTCTAGAATTGTTAGAAGAGAATTGGATTGACTATTCTTTTGCAAGTTAGTTTTTCTCCAACTGCACACATGTGAGACCCATAAAAATCCGTCTTTTTGAGTGCAATTATCATAAAATCCTTTTTGGTGAGGCATAAGTCGAGGCGAAATGCTTATTGATCGTTTCTCAAACACGCGTTCTCTCATTATGGTGTGGTTATTTCTCACTCAACATTTAAGAATGAGAATATGTTCTTTAGTATTTCTAACTTCTTATTACTAGCATGCGAGAAATTCTATGTCCTCATAACTCTTTGGATGCTTGGGACGCAGAAACGCTTTGAAGTTGTGAGTTTTTAGTTTGATTTGCTCGAGGACTAGCAAAGTCTAAGTGTGGGGAATCGATAGGTGTAGAATACACTGTATTTACTATCTAGTAGTTACGCTTTCTTTGCTATTTTTCTTGTGAATTATGTACTTTACGCGTGTTTTTGAGTTACTAGTTACTCTGGAGTCCTTGGGAGCAAAAGAAGAAAAATCATTCATTTGGAGCACAAAGTGGCAAAAAGGTCAATTCACGCGCGAGTTATATTCGAGAGTTAGACTAGGTTGCGCAAGAAGGAGGTGAAAAATGAGCCGTCGGTTCCACGCAACCGACAATTGAAGCAAGGAAGAGTTAGAGCGATCGGTTCTGCAACCGACAGACCAAAGATGAACCGGGATGGCCCTTATCCATTTCGGGCGCCTAAGCTTAGTAGCCATTCTTACATTGCCCTAATTCGAGAGGCGTTATTATCTTCTCAATTATTAGCATCACTGAAACTCGAGAGGCTGCTCGAACTCGAATCCAAGAGAAAAGAGGAAAAATTGATGCTCTCTCACTTGGTTAATTAATGGAATTAGGATAGTGTTGATGCCGAGAACAGACGAGAGAAGAGGCGTTGTCAATAGAAGAAATCAAGAAATTCACGAGAGGAATTGGATGAAGAACAAATGAGTTGTTATTTGAATCGAGAATTGGTTAGGGTTTCTAGAGAGACCTCTCGTGATGAGCGAAAATGGAGGTGAGGTCGATGATCGTTCATAGATTTCAAATGGGTTTGAGAGATTTAGGTCAGGGAAGTGCTGCTGTAATGAGACGACCAAGAACTCGAGAAGAAGACAGGAATGGAGAAGGGTGAAGACAATGTTTGCTCTGGATTGGAATTGAGTTTAGATGCTGGAATTTTGAAGCTAAGAACAACAGTAAAGATGGGTTTCGTGAACTGAGTTGAAGTTAGTATGATTAAGGGTTAGAATATGGATTTGGGGATTCTCAGGAGTTGTAAAGAAGGTGAAGTTGAGCCGTTGTTCTCAAGTTACTGAATCGGGGAATGTTGCTAGCACTTGGCCAAGCGAGAGAGTAGAAGCTAAGTATCTAAAATGGGTCTTCATTGGATTCGGTGGAGATATACTAAGGAAGTTGCGGCTCAATTGAAGCTTCGTGGAACTGAATTAGGAATTGATATGAGTGTGAACTCGGGAGGTTGTGAATGAATGGTAAATGGGTCGATCTTTGGTGATTCGGTGTTAGGATGGAGAGTTAGGCACAGTGCAGTTTGTAAGCAATTGCGGGTTTTGGAATGAAAGTAGTGGTGTTATGTCTTTGAGAATGGAGATTGAGATGCCATGGCTCGATTGCAGGCAGTGATGCTTAAGAAGATGCAGAACTGGTGGTGCTGCTGTTGGTTATGGAGTTTTGGGTTCAGGTTTTAAATAGATGTATGTCTAGGTTGTGTGACAGGGGAAAACTCAGTGAGGATGATTGAATGGATGAAGTATAGATGAAGTGTGGCAATTCCACTGGATATTGCAGAGTAATGCTGTTGCTGCAATTAGTATGCTGAGTATTGGGTGGAGCTAGTGGTGCCATGGACCTGATGGTGTTGATGATCTGATGGTGTCGCTGTTGTGGTTGAAATAAGCTGTAATGGGTATTGTTGAAAATCTGGAACTGGCAATGATGGCTAAATGGTTTGAAGCTGCAGGATATGACTCTTATATATGTGGCCTGATGTTTTGCGAGCAATGGGGTTCGAGAAGCGCAGCTAGAAATGGAGGCTGTGAGTGTGTATGCATGGCTGCAATGGAGCAGCTGGGATTGCAGGGTGTGCAGTTCAGTTTGCCGGAGTAGTGAACTTGATTTTGACTGAGGAAGCAGAATGGTGATTCAAAGGTTATGAGTTGAAGCTGGAACTGAAATTAAGTTGGTTTGATGGCAGGCTAGCTGGTGTTGGTAATAAACTGGCTAATTGAGTTAAGCAGCATGGCATGGTGGTAATGGAATTGCTACAACAAGGAGGAATAAGCAGCTGATATGAACTGGAAATGAACTTGCATTTTGTTGCAGGGAAGTTACAGTTGGTGCAACAAATGGAGTTGCAAGACACAGCCCTCATGGCTGGGAATTAAGTCAGAGCAAGTGGTAATGAGTGCAGCCATCATGGTTGGGTGCATTGTTGCGGACAAGGATTGTGCAAGCAACAATTTATAGTCGAACCTATACTGACTTTACTTTACTGTGCAACCGTGGCACAGTAAAGTCGGCCCGATTAGACACCGAAGATCTCGAGTCGACTCGACTCTCTCCCCGACTCAGTCTGACCGAGTTGAATCGTTCTGACCCGTTGACCCGGCCGTTTTGACTCGTTGACCGGTGACCGGGCGGACTTTGCCGGTCACCTGAGCTGTTTTCCGGCGACTTTCCGGCCGAATTCCGGCCATAATACCAGTTTTCCGGCGACCAAAATTCCAGAATTTTCTATGGACTTCTCTCATGGGTGTGAAGACTTGGACTAGGAATTGGATGGAGAATTGGACTCAAATTTGGAAAGAGAAGATGAAGAGTTGAGAAAAGCTTGGATTTGGAAATTGAATTGCTAAAGGAAAAGGGTTCTATTCCTTGGAAGATTTGGAGAATATTGAAGCCTATAAATAGAGAAGTTTTCTACATCTTTTACACACATCTCTACACACACAATCCTTTTCTTTTCTTATTCTTTGTGTGAACTCCTTAACATGAGTAGCTAATTTTATTGATTGAGGATGAATTCCTAGTTCTTAATTTATGTTTTAAGTTTTTGTTTTCAATTCTATCTTGAAGTTTTTCACATGATTATCGTTTGTTTTTACTAATAGGAATGATCTTAAAGACATTCATGATTGATTGATAGATTGTTTGGGTGGCCAACTAAATTGATTTGTCGATTTAATCTAATGCTAGTGAAAGTTAGGAGATAAGTAATCGTTTCTTGACTCTTTACATAAGTAGCAAACACGAGACCTTGCGGAGGGATTCCGTGGAGCAATTGTGTGTAGAAACAACGCTAGAAAGTGGACCAAGCGAACCGAGTTTAACTACTAGTACTAAACCTAAATTCATAAATCTTAATGCATTCAGGGAATTACATCTTGTAAGCGAACCTCAGGGTGGTTCTTTTGAATAGAATCGATAACTAAGCGGACACATGTTACTCGGTGAAATTAGGGATTTTGGGGCTAGCTAAGCGGACCTGCTATCCTACGGTTGGTGATAATCAGACTAATAACAAGTAGAAAAGAACATAACTTGATTCATTGTTTTGCAACGAAGAAGGATTCCTTGATCTTGTCTCTCTTATTGCTTTCAACTTTATCTTTTAATTGCTTTGTTTATTTTCTTTTGCTTTTTACACCCCCCTTTCGTGACAATTTTTACAACTAGAATCTCTTGCTCCTCGTGGGATCGACCTTGACTACCCTATATTACTTGTTAATTAGGTAGTAAAGTATTAATTAATTTGTTGTGGTTACGACACGCATCAAATTTTGGCGCCGTTGCCGGGGAGCAACGGGCGATTTTTAGTTGTTTTTGTTTTATTCTTGCTTTGTTAGATTCTTTACCGTATCTAACTTAGTTTGTGAGAATCTTGTTTCAGGTGTTATACCTTTGGTGAATGCTTAAAGAGGGCAGACCGAGTCTGATACGTCTTCGATCCGGCACTCAACTAAAGGATTTCATTCGTGCGATTAACACTCCACTTCCTCCTTCTTCATCAAGTGATTCGGACAAAGAGGAAGAAACGATGGCTGAACGTACACTAAAGGACCTAGCTTCTCACAAGCTTGATACACAACAATGGTGTATCCAAACTAACTCAACCTTCGAGATCAAGCCGGGGTTGATTAGAGAGTTACCAAAGTTCCATGGCATGGTTAATGAGGACCCAAACAAACATCTTATGGACTTTTATACCATAGTTATGGCTATGCTTCCACCCGGAGACTAATGCGGATGGAGCAATGTTGAAAGCTTTCCGTTTTCTTTGGCGGGCAATGCTAAGGAATGGTTATATTATTTGCCTTCCTAAGTATCACAACATGGAATGGGATGAAGAAACTTTTCCTCGAGAGATATTTTCCCGCATCCAAAGCTACTCAAATTCGCAAGGAGATTTGTGGATTGAAACAACAAGTGGGAGAATCATTGTATGAATGTTGGGAGCGATACAAGAGGTTGGTGGCAAGCTGTCCACACCATCAATTTAGTGATGTTATGATACTCCAATACTTCTATGAAGCTCTTCACCCAAGTGATAGGTCTCTTCTTGACGCCATGGGTGGTGGTGCACTAATGAACAAGACGGTGACTCAAGCTACCGAGTTGATTGAAAGTATGGCGGCAAACTCGCAACAATTCTACACAAGAGATGAACCCATGGTTAGGCGAGTGCATGAAGTTAGTGATTCATCATCACAACTCGATCAAAGAATGAGTAACATGGAGATAATGATTCAAAGGATGGCCGCGGTTATTATTCCGGATAATGAGACCGAACAAGTGAATGCTTTATATCCGAATCAAAGGCCAAGGTACGATCCATACTCGAATACTTACAATCCCGGGTGGAAGGATCATCCTAACTTTAGCTATGCAAATAAGCAAGCGGCGGTTCCCAATCCGTATGAGCAACAAGGTGGATTCCAACAATCACGTTTTCAACCTCAACAACAATTCCAACCTCAAGTGAAGGAACAAGGATCTTCGATAGATGATAAGCTTAATGTCATGATGCAAAGTATTACGTCAATGTTTCAACAAAATCAACAAAAGACCGATTCGGCAATCAAGGATTTACAAATTCAAGTGGGGCAATTAGCGACCGATGTGAACTTATTGAAAGCGCAAGCGTCCACAAAACTTCCTTCACAACCATTTGTTAATCCAAGAGAGAGCGTTAATGCGATTACTTTGAGGAGTGGGAAACAAGTGGAGCAACCAAATCAACAAGATAAGGTGTATGATGAGAAAGAGGAAATTGAAACCGCACCAAAGGAGAATACATCCCCAACCAACCAACCCGAGGAGACGGTTCCTACTTTCACAACTCCACCCCCTTCCCTAGCCGATTTGCTAAATCAAAGAAAGACTTGGAATACATGGATATTTGGGAGATCTTTAAGAAAGTACAAGTCAATATTCCACTCATAGAAGCTATTCGTCAAATTCCTCGTTGTGCAAAGTTCTTAAAGGAGTTGTGCATGAAGAAGAAAAGGTTGAAAGGGAATGAAGTCATGAGTGTGGGGGAGAATGCTTCGATTTATTCTCAAGAAACTCCCACCAAAATTAAAGGACCCCGGTAGTTTCAATATACCTTGCACAATTGGTAAAACAAGGTTTACTCGAGCTTTGCTAGATTTGGGAGCATCGGTTAATGTTATGCCGTCTTCGATTTATGATTCTTTGAATCTTGGTCCTCTTAAGGAGACCGGGGTAGTTCTTGAACTTGCTAACCGATCTAATGTTTACCCGAAAGGGATTGTTGAGGATGTTTTGGTGCAGGATAATGAGCTTGTATTTCCTAGGCGATTTCTATGTCTTAGACATGAATGATGAGAATTCTTCCAAGTCTACACCTTTGCTATTGGGTAGACCATTCTTAAGCACCGCTGAACAAAGATTGATGTCCAAAATGGCACCTTGACTATGGAGTTTGATGGTACACTCATCCACTTCAATATCTTTGAGACAACGCGATACCCTAGTGATGTGAAGTCATGTTTTCCCGTGAAAGAGATTGATCCGGGCTAATGAATCTTGCAAGAGCTAAGTCGGGCCGTCGACTTTAAAACAAGCGCTTAATAGGAGGCAACCCATAGGTTTTGTATTTCTTATCCTTTTTATTTTTGTTATTTCTTTTTCTTGTTCCTTATCATGTTAAAATTTCCCACCTTGACTTTACTAGGAGGATTCAATTACATTGAGGACAATGTAAGGTTTAAGTGTGGGGAGTGGTTAAGCATGTTTTTAAAAAAAAATTACAAAAAAATTAAAAAATTTTGAAAAAAAAAAAAAAAAGTTTTTCATAAAAACTCCAACTTTTAAAGATTTTAGAGTCACTAGCATATTTCTAGGTATGTTTACATAGAGATTTTGACCGACATAATTGAACTTGGAAATGTTAGAGAACTACATTGGTTTCTTGCTTGTTAGAGTGTTAAATAATGGATTTAATCATGCCGGTGATGCGAATTTGGTGCGAGGAGAAGTGCGTTATTAGAGTTGTTGATCAATCATTAGTGGAGACTACCCGTATTCATATCATGAGAGGCACCGACCAGAAATCTTCCATCTACTAAAGAGCTTCTTTTGAGTGTGTGTCACCATACGTTAATTCCGGGTAGAATGGTGAGCTACCCAACCTCCCACCAATAGAAGCACTACTCTTTGATCTCTTGAGTGCTAATTTTGTCAATCATGAGGGTGACGTCTATAGATGAAAGCCTCCTTCTTGTAGTTCGATTTGCAGTTAGCACCATTCTCTCTCTCGACAACAACGGATCCATAAAAACACTCTCATCATCAACAAGGAGCGACATTAAAATCTACAAGGAAAGTTGGAAAAGTTTAAGGTTTACAAGCAACGGAATGAGAAAAAGAGCAAATTTCAAATTCAAGTAAAGCAACATACAAATGAGCGGATTTTACATATATGTTGAGGACTTACAATACAATGAGGTAATTTTATATCCAAGTATGAAGACTTATTCAAAGAGCGAAGAAAATCAAAAGGTGAGAATTGTTGAAGTTTATGATTTTGAGACGATACAAGTTGTGAAGAATCAAGTGGTAAAATACTTCTCCCACGGCCATGGTTTATTTTGTATTTAATTTCTCTTGTTTAAAAAAAAAAAAAAAAAAAAAAAATTGAAAAAAAAAAAAAAAAAAAAAAAAGAAAGAAAAGAAGAAAAAAAAAAAGAGAGAAATATTTGTTTTATTTTTATTTAATGAGCCGTGGGGAAGGAAAATATATAAGGAAGTTTCAAGCGACAAGGTTTTAAGGTAAAAGAGTTACAAATTGTCAAGGAATTACGAAGATCAAGAGTTTATCATCAATAGTTGAAACCGAAGACGAAGACGATGAAGATAAAGACGAGGAGCGGAAGACGTTTCTATTGGATGCCGTGAGAGTGGTGTTATCATAATTGGCGATCGGATGTGAAGGTGAGTAAGTAATCTCATCCTCGATAAAAATGGTTGATTTCCTTTCGTAGAGATCGTCGGGAAAAATGGTTTTTCAAAATATTAAAAGATGTGGGTTTTTAAAAATATTTCGGAAGTTGTCCTTCCCACCATTCAACGTGTCGCAGAATTCTCTCTTCATTCCTACCTGCACATGTGAGACCCATAAAAAGCCGTCTTTTTGAGTGCAATTATCATAAAATCCTTTTTGGTGAGGCATAAGTCGAGGCGAAATGCTTATTGATCGTTTCTCAAACACGCGTTCTCTCATTATGGTGTGGTTATTTCTCACTCAACATTTAAGAATGAGAATATGTTCTTTAGTATTTCTAACTTCTTATTACTAGCATGCAGAAATTCTATGTCCTCATAACTCTTTGGATGCTTGGGACGCTGAAACGCTTTGAAGTTGTGAGTTTTTAGTTTGATTTGCTCGAGGACTAGCAAAGTCTAAGTGTGGGGGAATCTGATAGGTGTAGAATACACTGTATTTACTATCTAGTAGTTACGCTTTCTTTGCTATTTTTCTTGTGAATTATGTACTTTACGCGTGTTTTTGAGTTACTAGGTACTCTGGAGTCCTTGGGAGCAAAAGAAGAAGAAATCATTCATTTGGAGCACAAAGTGGCAAAAAGGTCAATTCACGCGCGAGTTATATTCAGAGGAGACTAGGTTGCGCAAGAAGGAGGTGAAAAATGAGCCGTCGGTTCCTCGCAACCGACAATTGAAGCAAGGAAGAGTTAGGCAATCGGATTCTATGAAACCGACAGACCAAAGATGAATCGGGATGGCCCTTATCCATTTCTCGGGGCGCCTAAGCTTAGTAGCCATTCTTACATTGCCCTAATTCGAGAGGCGTTATTATCTTCTCAATTATTAGCATCACACAAACTCGGAGAGGTCATCTCGAACTCGAATCCAAGAGAAAAGAGGAAAATTGATGCTCTACATTCTTGGTTAATTAATGGAATTAGGATAGTGTTGATGCCGAGAATGAGGGCAGAGAAGAGGCGTTGTCAATAGAAGAAATCAAGAAATTCACAGAGGAATTGGATGAAGAACAAATCTGAGTTGTTATTTGAATCTGAGAATTGGTTAGGGTTTCTAGAGAGACCTCTGTGATGAGCAGAAATGGAGGTGAGGTCGATGATCGTTCATAGATTTCAAATGGGTTTGAGAGATTTAGGTCAGGGAAGTGCTGCTGTAATGAGACGACCAAGAACTCGAGAAGAAGACAGGAATGGAGAAGGGTGAAGACAATGTTTGCTCGGATTGGAATTGAGTTTAGATGCTTTGGAATTTTGAAGCTAAGAACAACGATAAAAGATGGGTTTCGTGAACTGAGTTGAAGTTAGTATGATTAAGGGTTAGAATATGGATTTGGGGATTCTCAGGAGTTGTAAAGAAGGTGAAGTTGGAGCTGTTGTTCTCAAGTTACGAATCAGGGAATGTTGCTAGCACTTGGCCAAGCAGAGAGTAGAAGCTTGGCATCAAATGGGTCTTCATTGGATTCGGTGGAGATATACTAAGGAAGTTGCAGCTCAATTGAAGCTTCGTGAACTGAATTGCAGGAATTGATATGAGCTGTGAACTCGGGAGGTTGTGAATGAATGGTAAATGGGTCAGTGCTGGTGATTCAGGTGTTAGGATGGAGAGTTAGGCCTGTGCAGCTGTAAGCAATTGCAGGTTTTGGAATGAAAGTAGTGGTGTTATGTGCTGAGAATGGAGATTGAGATGCCATGGCTCGATTGCGGCAGTGATGCTTAAGAAGATGCGGGAGGTGGTGGTCTTCTTGTTGGTTATGGAGTTTTGGGTTCGAGTTTTAAATAGATGTATGTCTAGGTTGTGTGACAGGAAAACTCGGTGAGGATGATTGAATGGATGAAGTATAGATGAAGTGTGGCAATTCCACTTGGATATTGCGAGTAATCTTTATTCTTTGCAATTAGTATCTTGAGTATTGGGTGGAGCTAGTGGTGCCATGGACCTGATGGTGTTGATGATCTGATGGTGTCGCTGTTGTGGTTGAAATAAGCTGTAATGGGTATTGTTGAAAATCTGGAACTGGCAATGATGGCTAAATGGTTTGAAGCTGCAGGATATGACTCTTATATATGTGGCCTGATGTTTTGCGAGCAATGGGGTTCGAGAAGCGCAGCTAGAAATGGAGGTCAAGAGTGTGTATGCATGGCTGCAATGGAGCAATTGGGATTGCGAGGGTGTCTGATTCGGTTTGCTTGGAGTAGTGAACTTGATTTTGACCTGAGGAAGCATGGTGATTCAAAGGTTATGAGTTGAAGCTGGAACTGAAATTAAGTTGGTTTGATGGCAGGCTAGCTGGTGTTGGTAATAAACTGGCTAATTGAGTTAAGCAGCATGGCATGGTGGTAATGGAATTGCTACAACAAGGAGGAATAAGCAGCTGATATGAACTGGAAATGAACTTGCATTTTGTTGCAGGGAAGTTACAGTTGGTGCAACAAATGGAGTTGCAAGACACAGCCCTCATGGCTGGGAATTAAGTCAGAGCAAGTGGTAATGAGTGCAGAGGCATCATGGTTTCAAGCATTGTTGCGAGACAAGGATTGTGCAGAAGAATTTATAGTCGAGCCTATACTGCTTTACTCGGCTGAAAACCGTGGGCCTGGTAAAGTCACCGGTTAGACACCAAGATCCGAGCCGACTCTACGACTCTCCCCGACTCGGTCCGACCGAGTTGAATCGTTCCGACCCGTTGACCCGGCCGTTTTGACTCGTTGACCGGTGGACCGGGCGGACTTTGCCACCACAGCTGTTTTCCCGACTTTCCTCCAATTCCAGCCATAATACCACTTTTTCCTAGCGACCAAAATTCCAGAATTTTCTATGGACTTCTCTCATGGGTGTGAAGACTTGGACTAGGAATTGGATGGAGAATTGGACTCAAATTTGGAAAGAGAAGATGAAGAGTTGAGAAAAGCTTGGATTTGGAAATTGAATTGCTAAAGGAAAAGGGTTCTATTCCTTGGAAGATTTGGAGAATATTGAAGCCTATAAATAGAGAAGTTTTCTACATCTTTTACACACATCTCTACACACAACCCTTTTCTTTTCTTATTCTTTGTGTGAACTCCTTAACATGAGTAGCTAATTTTATTGATTGAGGATGAATTCCTAGTTCTTAATTTATGTTTTAAGTTTTTGTTTTCAATTCTATCTTGAAGTTTTTCACATGATTATCGTTTGTTTTTACTAATAGAATGATCTTAAAGACATTCATGATTGATTGATAGATTGTTTGGGTGGCCAACTAAATTGATTTGTCGATTTAATCTAATGCTAGTGAAAGTTAGGAGATAAGTAATCGTTTCTTGACTCTTTACATAAGTAGCAAACACGAGACCTTGCGGAGGGATTCCGTGGAGCAATTGTGTGTAGAAACAACGCTAGAAAGTGGACCAAGCGAACCGAGTTTAACTACTAGTACTAAACCTAAATTCATATATCTTAATGCATTCAGGGAATTACATCTTGTAAGCGAACCTCAGGGTGGTTCTTTTGAATAGAATCGATAACTAAGCGGACCATTACTCGGTGAAATTAGGGATTTTGGGGCTAGCTAAGCGGACCTGCTATCCTACGGTTGGTGATAATCATGACTAATAACAAGTAGAAAAGAACATAACTTGATTCATTGTTTTGCAACGAAGAAGGATTCCTTGATCTTGTCTCTCTTATTGCTTTCAACTTTATCTTTTTATTGCTTTGTTTATTTTCTTTTGCTTTTTACACCCCTTTTCGTGACAATTTTTACAACTAGAATCTCTTGCTCCTCGTGGGATCGACCTTGACTACCCTATATTACTTGTTAATTAGGTAGTAAAGTATTAATTAATTTGTTGTGGTTACGACAC